>LPNX011093517.1:107076-133885 GCA_001517045.1 Pseudotsuga menziesii | reverse complement strand
CGCGGGTTGCACATAGGGAGAGTCGCGCATACACAAAAAACGCATTTTTAAGGTATTTCTGGGCATTTTCAGACTTTGGTGTCTTCTGGAAAGTTTTAGATAACTGAAATACCTTTCCAATGGTGCAGAAATGAGGTCAAACGGAGTTACAGAACTCAAGATATGGGTCCTCCAAGATAGGTGTTTTTTCAATGACTTTCATGAAGTGCCGGCATGCGACGAAATCATGGGAAAGTGGTCACAGGCAGAGACGAAGGCAGAAATGTATTCCATAATAATCCAAGCTATAGTATTCTAGGCAAACCTCAATCCATAAGTGTCCTTTTGTGCGCCGACATAAGGAAAATTGGCACTCGGACGGAGAGGTGCCATTCTGGTGTATAATAGCTGGGTTCTCCACTTTCAACTCAGAGAATAGATAGCTAGGACGCGGCCCGCAGGGAGCTGGGCGCAGCCCGACCAACAAGGCCGTGAGCCTGCGGCCTGGGCTCAACCGGCCCAGTGGCCTATAGCCAGGGAAAAACAAGCAAAAAAAAAAAAAACACTGAAACCCTCACATATAAATCAAAACCTGACGACTGAAGCCTTGGCTGTATGTTTAGGGAAGCCGGAAACTGTCCTTCAATCCCATGGCATCTTCCAAGTTCTGACCATAAAGAAACCTAAGCTTATTCCTTTATTTATTTCAACACTGAATGTCTCGGAGTCGATCCCGGACTGAAAAAGCAAGCAGAAAACCAGAGAAACGGCATAGAACCTCACCTACACAATAGCCGACCTAAGCCGAGCTACGAAGGTTAAAGCCGAGCCTAGGAATGAGTGCCAAGTTGTTGAGATCGTTTACCTAGTTGCAGAGCTCGATATCAGAAAAATGGAAAGGCAAATGACTGAGTGTGGGGGGCGGAGCCCAATTTTAGCAAGCAGCATCAAGGTTGGGGTGATTGTTGGGAAGTCGGGATGATGACAGGTGGCCCTCATGCAAGATGGCCAAGCGGGGAGGTAAGGTTTAGGGTTAGGGCTCGTAAACATAGAATTAGTTAATTAATGGAAATTTTGTTTTATTAAGGGTGTAAGTAAGCTGCATATCACTGATCATTACTTATGAGTTTCCTTGTATCGTAGCTAGTCTAATGCTTGCTCTTATTAAAATGGTCATGTCCATCAATCAATAAAGCTCTAGCTCCTCAGGAAAGGCGTATTGGGTAGACAATGGGATTATAACCTGTATTAGTGCCTAATCCATGATCTATTACTAATACTAGCATGTGGTGATTCATGTATCAGTTTAGCTTTCCATACTTACATATACTTATAATTTATGTGCTGCTATATCTTATGGAAACATATATTCCCTATCCATGTAGTGTATATTATGGAAACATAACACTCATACTAGTACTACTTATAATTTACCATGGACCGAGTAGAAGGCAATGAGTTGTTGTGTGAATGCAGTGAACAAAGGGAAAGCTAAATGTCTTACTACGATACATGATCAAATATAATATATAGTATAAGTGATGATGTAATGTTAATTTAAAGGGTTAAATTATTTTAAATTTAAACTCCTTTATTTATGAGAGTAACCTTATTTAAGGTTAATTTAATATGGTTAACTAATTAATTGTTTAAATTAACCTTGTTATATCTAAACTTTACCAGTTAATTGTAAGATCATTTAATTGATTACAAGGTCAAGAAATGCAGTTAACTTAATTCAAATTTAGGCCAATTATGTAAAGAAATAATATGTTAATTTTAAAATTTTATTATGTAAATCTTATTACGTTTTTTAAAATTTTATTATGTTTTAAACTTTGCATATATGTTAATTTAAATTTAAAGTCAATTGTTTAAAGTCATGTTGAAAATGCTCCTTGCCGAAACTTCGATGTATAGTCGAAGGGGCAAGACCGACACGGAATATTGAAAATGAGATACCACAGAGACCAACATGACGAGCTGATCGCTAGGACACGCATTCTATTTCATGACAAAATGTTGGGTAAACACGATGCTAGACTTAAAACTTAGATTATTATATTAGTAAATTATTAAATTATTAATTGTTAATGAGAGCGGGGCAATAAACATTAATTGAATATCTTGAAGAGTTAATGGCGACTCAATGAGGGTTGTGTGGAATCCAATACCTACACCTACGTAGAATTACTGTAGTATATGTAGTACCGGAGAGGCCATCAAGATCCAGGGTATCAAACGGAAGGTGTCCCTACGTTTCATATCAACAATGAACGTAAAGCGATGTATGCGGCAGGGATGCTAGTTGTACATTGTTGAAGCAGTAAACAGTGAGAAGGGACCCTCCTTTGATGACTATCCAGTGTTAGCCGAGTTCAGTGATGTATTTCCAAAGGATATACCTGGGTTACCTCCTAAGAGGGAACTTGATTTTTCCATTGAGGTAAAGCCCGGTGCAGAGCCAACATCGAAGACACCTTATAGGATGACGGCCCCAGAAATTTGTGAGTTGCAAATGCAGTTGAAGGAATTGCTAGATCTAGGGCTCATCAGACCAAGTATTTCACCGTGGGGTGCACCAGTAATCTTTTTGAAGAACAAGGATGGATCCTTGCGTCTTTGTATATATTACCGAGATTTGAATAGAGCCACCGTAAAGAATAGGTACTCGATACCTCGAATTGATGACCTCTTTGATCAAATGAAAGGGGCGATAGTCTTCTCAAAGATCGACTTACGATCAGGTTACCACCAGCTACGGATTAAGGAAAGTGATATACCTAAGACTGCTTTTTGAACAAGGTTTGGGCACTATGAGTTTTTGGTGGTACCCTTCGGTTTGACCAATGCCCCAGCCGTATTCATGAGTCTCATGAATAGCGTGTTCAAAATACTTAGATCAGTTTGTGCAAGTCTTCTTGGATGGCATCCTCATCTACTCTAAGAATGAACAGGAGCACGAGGAACACTTGCGAATAGTGTTGTCATGCTTAAGGGAGCATCAGTTGTATGGTAAGTTGTCCAAATGTTCGTTCTATCAGAAGGAGATCCATTACCTAGGGCATATAATTTCCAGTGAGGGAATTTCTGTTGACCCTGAAAAGGTGAAGGCCATAATGGATTGGCCTATGCCAAATAATGCGCATGAAGTAAGGAGCTTCATGGGGTTAGCCAGGTATTATAGAAGGTTTGTTAAGGGTTTCTCAAAAATAGAGAAACCCATAACTACCATACAACGTAAGGGCACTAGGTACGAATGGACAGATGAATGCGATGCCGCATTTGCCGAGCTGAAAATACTATTGACAAGTGCACCAATTCTATGAGTTCCAGATATGGAGAAGGAATTCACACTTTGCACCGATGCTTCAGGCAGGGTTTGGGTGCAGTATTGATGCAGGAAGGTGGGGTAATAGCTTATGCGTCGAGAAAGCTAAAACCACATGAAGAGAATTACCCTACTCATGACCTAGAGTTGGCTGCAGTGATGTTAGCTTTGAAGCTTTGGAGACATTACCTTGTTGGATGAAGCTTGGAGCTCAAGACTGATCACCAAAGCTTAAGGTATATCTTCACTCAGAGAGGCCTAAATGCTAGGCAAAGGCGATGGAGTGAATTCATGAGCAAGTATGATTTTGGGATTTCCTACATCAAAGGGAAGGAGAATGTGGTAGCGGATGCCTTAAGCAGAAAACCAAGACTTTTCTCTCTTATACCTTTGAAGGTGGATTTGAGGGAAAGAATTTTAAGGCAGCTGCTCAGAGATAGTTGGTACCTAAAGGTCACAGCGGCACTCCAAAATGGGAAACCGGTGGGACCAAAGTTTGAAGGCTATGAGTTGGAAGCCTATGGTTTGCTACGATATCAAGGGAGGATGTACATTCCTGAGGAGGGAGATATTAGAAAGACTATCCTTAAGGAGGCCCACAGAGCAGTGTATTGTGCGCACCCGGGTTTAAAGAAGATGTATGCAGACATGAAGCAACTTTTCTTTTGGGCATGGATGAAAAGCGACGTGGTCAAATTTGTCGCTAGGTGCCTTGAGTGTCAGCAGGTAAAAGCTGATCATCACCACCCGGCAAGACTGTTACAGCCGCATGACATTCCTATGTCGAAGTGGGAGGTTATCTCCATGGACTTCGTGGTGGGATTGCCTCTTACCTCTCATAGGCATGATTCCATTATGGTCATCGTTGATAAACTGACCAAAACTACTCACTTCATTCCAGTTAAGGAGACCTATGATGTCACGGATGTAACACGTGTGTTCATAAATGAAGTTGTTCATCTCCATGGGTTTCCCAAGAAGATTATATCGGATAGAGATTCCAGGTTTTGGACGAGTTTGCAGTCGGCGTTGGGTACTCAGTTGAACCTAAGCACTGCTTACCATCCAGAGACAGATGGGAAAACAGAAAGAGTGAATCAGGTGATGGAGGACATGCTTAGAATGTATGTCATGGATCAACAAACTCATTGGGAAAAGCACTTACCTTTGGTGGAGTTTTCTTACAACAACAATTACCATAGCTCAATTGGGATGCCTCCATATGAAGCTTTATATGGAAGGCCATGCAGGACACCATTGAGTTGGGAAAGGTTAGAGGATCGAGTAATTATAGGACCTGAGTTGATTCAGGAGATGGAAGAACAGCTTGTTCAGATTAGACAATGGTTAAAGGAAGCACAGGAGAGGCAGAAGAGTTATGCCGATGCGCATAGGGTTGACCGAAGCTATAAGGTTGGTGATGCAATGTTCGTCTGCATCAGGCCTAGCAAAAGTACCATCAGGTTTGGGAAGGGGACAAAGTTGTCACCACAATTTATAGGACCCTTTGAAATTTTAGAAAAGGTTGGACCTGTCGCGTATCGTCTTGCAATGCCACCCCATTTGCACAAAACTCATAATGTTTTTCATGTATCTATTTTACGACATTAAGTAGCTGATGAGTCACATAAAATAAATTGGAAGGAACTGCAGGTTTCGGATGAGGGAACCATGAGGGTCGAACCATTACTTATATTGGACCGCAGGGTTAAACAGTTGAGGCACCGTTTGGTGGACCAAGTTAAGGTCCAGTGGGACCGATATAGAACAGGGTCTGCTACCTGGGAGGATGCATAGACTATGCATCATGATTATCCCACATTATTTTGATCATAACTTCAGGACAAAGTTTCCTGAAGGGTGGGTGTATGTAACACCCCGTTTTGACATTTCTAACTGAACTACTATTATATGTTGTATTTGTTTGATTGTGAGACCTCGTCGGTTTGACGACACTGTGGACATATGGTTCTATTATTTTGCCGATGTATATATGTCTGTGTGTGATGATAGTATTATGGTCAGTAGTCATGTTTAGATATGTATCATGTGTTAATTATGTCAGATATATGGAAATTACTGAATGATGGGTACGTGGATACCGTTACAGATATATGTTGAAATAATGAATGTTATGCCAGGTGCATGGCGAATGAATGAGTTTATTGTTGTCATGTTATGATGAGATATATGTGTACATATCACGGATTATTCACGATATCCTATATTGTATGTCGAGGACTGACTTACAGGTTGAAACGACTAAGTGATAGCTGGATCCTACGAGGTGGGAGGGCCTCAGGGACATGGACTTCTAAAGATAAAATGGTATGCGAGTGATGCATTATTTAATTTCGTATGGTTATTATGCTGTTTATTATGATGTATGTTATGACATGGGTGGGGTAGGGTTCCAGGAAACTCAACCACCCAGATCGGTTATACGATGACAGATCGAGTACAAGTGCAACGCTGTTGTTATGTCGAGTAGACATAGTCCCTTGTTCCATTAGGGGGGGTGGAGGCTTTACCCACCATTTATCGCCGAAACCCAGAGTCATGGGAGGGATGTGCTACGTCGCGCTCCCCAAGGTGTGTGATGATGACTGGTGGTTTCCTGCTGGGAAAGCTTGGTCGATGTGGTCGACAATTCCGCTTACGGGTTCTAGCTGGAACTGGTCATGACTTGACATTCCAGGGTAGTCCAGCAGAGGATAGGATAGGATGTGGAAGTTAGTAATGATGTAGGTAGATAGATATAGCATGAAGTAGGGGTGAAAACAAGATCTAACTGTAGGTGTGTAAAACCCTTGATTAGTATGTGTCGTAAATCAGTGATGTATGAATTGTCGTAACATGGATTTTAGTAAGCTAATGGATCATACCTTGTAAACTATGCTAAAACATGTGTCGGTAAATAATAAGTTCCTTGATTATGATTGATGTATGTGAATTATTAATTTTAGTGTACTTACATGAGGAATGTAAGCAGTAGCTATGCTTACATAACTCGCCTACATATTATGAATTACATGAAATGTTGTTGAGTAATACTGTCAATTAGTGTCGCTTAATATTAATTACTGTTGTTAGTAATTAACTATTGTTGATCAATGTTAATGATGTCGATTAAAGTTAATAATGATGATTAGGGTTAATAATGTTGATTAATGGTTAATTATTGTCCATTAATAATTAATTATGGTTGAATAATAAACAAAGCAATGGTTAACCTAGGTAGTGACTAATGCAATTGATTAGAATGCTTGATTGATTGTTAATTAGCTAATTACAAACTAAGGTGTAATTAGAATGGAAATAGGTATATGAGTCGATTAAATAATAGTGAATTTTATTTAATTAATATGATTACCCATTGATAATGTTACGAATTACATTGAAAGGATTATTGTTCATAATTGATAAATTGAATTAGTGAATTTATAATTAAAGGGAATTTACATATTATAAATATTAGAAATCATTAATTAAATGATTAGGTAAGTGTAATTAATCAATTGACAATTACTGTTAATTAAATCAAATTGGGGAAGTGTGCAAGTTTAAACTATATAATATATATAACATTTATTATTTATTAATTAAATGATCAAATATTGAAAAAAAGAGTAAGGATATGTTTAAAATTATTATATTAAATAAAAAGGATTAAATTTAATTGAATTGGGAGTTACGGTTGGGAAGTGACCCCAACCAACACCTTGCAATATTAATTTAATATTTAAATTAGTCAAAGTCAACTTAAATTATTTAATTTAATCCAAGTCCAAGTTGAGGGCTCGAGGACTTACATGGTAGATGGAAGGGGGTGGATAAAATTTATGATGAAGATAGGGGTAGTAATGGGGAGAGGTTGGAAAACATGGGGATAAGAGGGAGAAAGGAGGGAGGAGAAGGGGATCATCCTTACCTTAGTTTTTATGAGAAGTTTTGGGAGAAGAGAGCTGCAAAGAAGGGGTTTTGTTGGAGATTATTTTGTTGAGGGGATACAACAGCTTAGGGCTTGTACTCGGTTTGGGCTCGGGGTTCCAGAGGGGTACCTTTGGAGCTGGGTGGTCGGCGAGACCTCGCCAGTTCGCAGGGTGGCAAGACTGGTTTGGACTGGTTGAGTTTCATAACTTGGGAAGGACTTTTGGCTGCAGGGAAAAGCAAGGAAAAATGGCAAACAAGGGCAGCAACAAAGGTGGACCTACTAGCTACCTACAGGTATTTTCCAGCATTATTATGGCAAATTCTGTTAATTAAATTTTAAAGGTTTATATGCTGTGATTATCTTGTTACCTACACAGTTAACAGTAAATTGTTAGAAATAGAAAATAAACAGATTTATAGATTTTCAAACTGTATATGTATAGTGAATTTTCTGACTGTAAATAAAAGTTTAAAAGAGACCCAGTTGGGGGCTCTATAGTAAGTTGGATGAGACAATGACATAAATGACGTTTGTAATGAGTCTGTTAGAGTCTATATCGATTCGGTATTGAATATGTAACAAGCATGTATGGGAGTTGTATCGAGTCTATAATTGGGCTATAAAATAAGGAACCCAATCTAGATATGGGTTAGCACCTAAGTAGCGTCAAGTAGTTTTTACTTCTAGATTGTAGATTATTGATCAGACTCTTGGTAAGATGCTTGAGTGATACTTGAGGTAGGAATTATGCTTAATGACTCTGTATCACTGAGTGCACCAGAGTAGAGGTTCCACAATTGAGTGGACAGACAACTAGGGATGGTTGAGTTGATCTAGTCTATGTGTGGATCATTGAGAGAAGTAGAGTAGAAAGAGAAAGAGAGAAGATTATAGAGCATGAGAGGGAGTAAAAGTCCGTAAATATAGAACAGAAGATATTGAGCAGAGTCTATATCTTTGTGCACAGACGAAAAGTGCATCTATCTCCTCATGCCAGTTGAAGACCACCTTGTAGTTTTCGTCTAGATGGGTTTTCCCATTATATTCTGTGTATATGTGTGAATATTGAAGCAGCTTAGATGTATGTATGATTATTGTGTTGAATGACTAGCTGATTATTATGTTCGCAATTGGGTAAATGTTTGATTATTGCATTATAGTAATGGATATGTTTATGCTGCATGCCTACTTTTTATTTACTAAAATTGCATAAACAAGGGTCAGTTCGTAGTTTGGATGCTGAAGCACCATTCATACAAGTAATCCACCCCCCTAGCCTTCATTGGAAGCCTTGGTGCATGGAAAATGTACTAAAAAACCCTCCCACAAAACTGCGGAAACTTCGTTCTGGAAGTTTCCCATAAACAAGAGATATCTCAGGTGAGACGACATCTATGTAGCAGGTGGTTTCGACTAAGCTCTTCTCTGTTAGGATGATATATCGAGCTTTTTTGTGCTAAGAAGAAGGCACTGAACCTGGGTCCAGTGAAATAAAGGTGAGAGGGGAGAAAAAGCCAACAAATGTTCCTATTGTCGTGACGCTAAATTATTGTGGAGGGGGATATGTTTTGGCAGCCCATGAAATTAGAGATCTAGGACTAGGTGGAATTCAAAGAGTTAGAGTTTGCACGAAAATAAAGTGAAGGATCTCAGTGGAACCCAACAGAGTGTTTGGGTCAGTACATCTACACATACATCCTTGAGATTTTCTTTTCTCAGTTTCCAATCGTGTTACATGAGTGGTTATAAATGTTAGCAACCAAACGCACAAATTTTCAAGGCAGAGAACCAAGGGAGTGGACTCCCCAGTTAATCGAACAACTAGAAAAATTAAGAAACCATATATCAAGGGCTGTGTATTTTTGGATATAAAATATCCTAAAATGATATATTATTGAATTTTTTGTTGACAAAATAACCTCATATAATGAGGCACAACGAAATTTTTTCAAGTACCATGCAATAAATACTTGTCATCTTTAAATACATGGATAAAAAATCTTTTTTGTGAAAAAGGAATTTTGTGAATGCAACAAGACTAAATAGAAAAGGGTGGGTATGTCTCAGTAGAACCCTAGAGTGAGATGTTCCCAGGAGATAGTGGAACTAAACTAGAGTCAGGATTTTTAAGAAGATGAAGTAGTAATGTTATAGCCTGATTCTTGTGTACTACTTAATGAATAATAGGATGAAGGTGTAAACAGTATAGTCAAGGAGGATCAAAATTATGAAGCCCCATTTTATTCTATGTAGAATATGTTTATATTTTTTTTCTAAAAATGAGTATTATATTATTTTAGGTGAATACAAGATTCTTGTTAAGTTTTCTTGAAATTTATAAGAACAATCATTTATTTATATTCAATTTTGACATATTAAATGATATATATTTTTTAAAATTATCATTGAAAAAACAACATAATTCATTACAATTTGTATTTTATTGCATGCAAAAAAATCACAAGGAATTTATGAGTTTTGAGGGAATCCAGTAAAATATTAATATTTTAAGTGTTACTTTTTCCTAAAAAATGTTTCTCATACTCGTGGATTCATCCACATATTAGACTACATGGCTCATACACTTTAGAGGTTCCTTCCATGTGACTTTCCCACTAGAATTTTTTTTTCAGTGTACTAAAAATGTGATGAGAGAATAATATACCTGAGTGATGACTCTCTTCTCAACATAGGTGGTCATGGAAGAGTCTTGATCACATTACCTAATGGTAGAGTGAAGGAAATAAGTGGAGTTTTGCACATCTTACTTTGACATGTAACCTATTATTGGTAAGAAAACTTAATGATTCTAGTGTGTAGGCTGTTTTCTTTGACAATGGATATAAAATGGTGTGATGAGTTATGGTGCTCACTATGGGTATTCATGTGGGAACTTGGTTCAAGCTTGATGTTTTTCGATGTTATTGTTCTTCCATTTTTGTACCAAAGAGAGGTGTAGAATCTATACCTTGGGATCAAAACATGTAATGATAATAGAATTGAAACATAAGACAAATCCATATACCCCTCAACATAATGGAGTTGGAGAATGGATAAATGGGACAATAATGGAGAATTTAGGATTATGCTTGGAGGAGCTAGTTTGGAGAATACGTTATGGGTATAATTTGTTTCTATGGCAAGCTATGTGATCAAACGGTCCTCCATACCACCCCTTATGGAGTATTGGATGGGAAAGAAGCCATCACTTCAACATATTCAAGTTTTGGTTGTGAGGCATATTCCCATCTGCCCAAGAAAAATAGGTTGAAGTTGGATATAAATACATTGAAATGCATCTTCATCAACTATGTCACTAGTGTGAAAGGGTTAGTAAGTTTTAGGATCCTATGTATAAGTCGTGCCATCACAAAGTTGGTACCCAAGTCCATTGCAATGGAAACATGTGAGCCATAAATTTCAAAAATGTGTGTGATATCACAAAATCATGCACATGTTCCTAGTTTCGAAATTGTCAAACCTTCATGCAAGATGTGCAGTGTGGAAAATAATGCACACACATTGTTAATGTGTGCAAGATAAAATAATGTGTGCATGTTTTTATAATAATTTCACATTCTTGTGTTAATAAAAAATAAAAAGGGCTGTGATCCTCATTTTATCTAGTCTCCATATGTAGTTGTCTTCCTCCATTGTAACAACATTAGTCCATCTTGGTGGATTTCCACCCTAACCCAACTTTAGACTGAGGCTCATTTCCCCACAACATATTTCACTAAGTCTTCCATTTTTTTCTTTTATATGTTGGTTTGATTTAAATAAAAAAAACATAATTTTAAAAGAATTATTGTTATTACATGCATATTGTTTATATTTGATTGCAATGAAAAAAATATTGAATTAAATCCACAAACAAATTCCAAATAAAGGAAAAAACAAACATTAACCTTGAGGAAAACTCGAATCAATGAAGGTTTAAATCATTTGAGAAACATTGTATAAGAGCTCATGACCACAAGGAACCATCATGACTTTAATTGACCACATCCATTTATAGCAGATGATTTACTCTATTGACCATTCCAATAGTAAATTATCAAGTATATCTAAATATAAGGCTAGAATGAAACATTTTTTCTCCATTGCTGTAAGTAAAGAACATGTCAAAGATTTGAAACTTAACAAAACAAAATTTTGTATTTTTCATTAACACCAAAATCATTCAACCCTCTGATCCATGCAAGAGGTTCCTTTGCATGGATTGGTACACATATAAACCATGGAAAAAAATTGGATCACTAATTGGTTCACAATTTTTTATAAATGTCATTGCAAAAACAGGGCATGGGGATCCATTATATTTTTATAGAAACTATATATTAAATTCATGTACCTAGTGAGCTCATGAATCCTTTACGGCCACAAGATACGGAAACTACTAACCGAAATATGGCCTATCATACTCATTTTCATTTTCCATTAACTTAATTATCAATGTTACCGTGGAATTAAATAAATATATATGGCCATCCAAATTTAAATTTAAGCATATACAAATTATACAAGCAATATCTACATGAATGCACTCATACAATACCAAGAAATCCATGCTATCAGATTATTACATAACCTTGAATTAAAAAATATGTATAATATAATTAAATATATGTAATTTCATATACAAGTAGAAACATATATGAAAATTTCGACCAATTGTCTATAGAGTAAAGATATTCCTCCTAGACATAGGAACTCTCTTATACGAATTATGTCTATAAGAGGGGCCACCCGAGAGTTGGGAATATTAATCCATAAGAAGGTGTCAAACCTTAATGTATAGATAACCATCTAACCCATTCCACTAGTACTCCTACCCCATCAACGTACATAACGATGGGAATGGAGTCCCTTTCTCTGATTTACCAATCCCTTGGGTTATTTCTATAATTCCCTTTGAGGGCTCTAACATAGTTTTCCTAGGGGTTCTTTGTGTCAGGGCTCTAAGGAGTGCAACTGTACTTTCCAATGATACTCTCAGGTAAAACACCAGGATATGGAACGATATGGTAGCTTAAAACTTATAGTAGATGATGGATGCATGATGGAAGAATGATATTGAGTGAACTAGCTATTGGGCCTAGGGACATCAGGGAAGAATTCATGTAGAATTATGCCTTAGTATGGAGAATAACATTAAGCGAAAGAGGAAAAAAATATGAATGAGAAAGCAACATAAAGGAAAAGGGGAACGCTATTGAGGCAGAAGAAGTAAAACAAAAGAAGAAGAAGAAGAAGAAGAAGAAGAAGAACCATTTGTGTGGAAGACCGTTGTAAGATTCACCCAGACATTTGAGTTTGCAAGTGAACACCCAATAGTAGATGCTGCGGTACATATAATAAAGGAAAAGATCTTCAAACAAATATCGGTTGCAGACACGAATTTCCATCAATGCAGCATGACCATAGATAACTTGATGCATTGTTATAATCTCACACGATAACTGGATGATGATGATCCAATTGAGATAAATATACCTTAATCATAAGGTATAAGTATAGTAGAGGAATATTCTATAACCACTAACCAATTTCTAAAAGCACTCAAGATTAAGAAAGTAAATATCAGGTCGGTTGAAAACCAGAAGTTTGCTAATATTGGAGTTACTGGGATGAAGAGACTGTGGGAACGATCACTGACTTATTACATGAATTTCAGGATCTATTCCCTACAAAGTTCTTTGAAATGAAAGGAATATTTGGTGAAATGAAGATACCCCTCAGGTCCGATGCAAAACCGGTCAAACAGAGGCCATGGAGATTAAACTCGTGCTACAAAGAGAAAGTTAAAGCCAAACTTGATGGAATGCTAGAGGCATGTGTAATAGAACTAGTTGAAGAATCGGAATGGATCAACTCGATTGTATTACAAGAAAAGAAAACTTATGGAGACGTGAGGATTTGTGTTGATCTCAAGAAGTTAAATGATGCGTGTTTGCACGATCCATTTTCGATTCCATTCACGGATGAAGTATTGGAGAATGTTGGAGAACAAGAAAGGTATTGATTTATAGATGGATTCTTGGGTTACCATAAGATAAGAATTACAAAAGAATATCAATACAAGACTACCCTTGCAACAGAGCGAGGATACATACACAGTAATGCCCTTTGGACTAAAAAATGTAGCTTCAATCTTTTCTAGAATTGTAGTTGCTACATTTAAATATTTTATACGCAAATTTCTTGAGGTCTACTTTGATATTCTAAAAAAAATGTAGTATTACATTTTCTTCTATTCAAGGCTTCAAATGGACTCATCTTTAAATATGCATGATATCCATTATTATAAACAAATGGTTGACCCATCACATACATTTTAATCGTATGTTCAATAACGTAACTAACCTTTTTAGTCTTCCCACTTGTTTGTGTGTGATATGTTGTACTCATCTCCAAATTTGTCCCAAATTATTTAAATAATCATTTCCAAAAATTTGAAGTAAACTTTGAATCCTTGTCTAAAACAATGGTCATGGGTATTCCATGTAATATTGCAATCTCTTTCATATCAATTTATACTATGTCAGTTGCTTTATGAGTTGACTTGATTGGAGTGAAGTGTGCAAACCTTTTTCAACTTATCAACAAATTACATACCTTAGTATCTGTGTGAGATAGGTGTTTGATAAACCATTCAAAACATTCAAGTTCACTAACAACAATATAGCAGATAGAATATTTGTTTTTGAGCCTTCGTAAAGAGGTTGATGTGCCTTCTTGAGTAGAGGATCAACATCATGACTATCATCCTGGTTCTCCTCACCCATTGGAGAAAATGTGTCTTGGATCAATCTATGTATGTCATCTTCCTGATTTGAATCACTAACGTTATCTCCATCCATATCATCATTAAGAACTTGATCAGCTTCAATATTCTGATCGAGATGTTCGTCACCCTGTAAATGAGTATTTCTGCTAGTACTTGGCAAATAACTCTTTGGAAGGGGACATTTTCGGGGCATTGTCTATATATTTACAAACAACATAGTAAAATTAGTGTGTATAGAACATATAATAAAACAATAAGACATTTTATTGAAATTCATGACATGATGACTATGACAGATAATACATTAAAAATTGAATAACCTCTTACCAAGGGACAATATTCATAACCCCCTTCGGCGTACCCCTTCTCCCTACAATGTCTTTCAGCTATCATTCTTAAAATTATTCTTCTTTGCAAGCCCCTGCAATCAGAGAAAGGGAAATAACATTTTCCATCTCCCCTTGCCTCTAGTGCCACTATAAACTGAGCAAGCTTCCTTGCATTTTCATTCATAGTGAAAAATCCTTGTAGTGACAAGTAATTGTCTTACCTAGACCATACCAAACAATAACTTGTCAAATACATTAGATATAAGTATATTTCTAAATGCAGTATATTATATACCAATTTCTATAAAGAAAAACATGAAGACTGTGATGAGTAGGATTGTCATTGATGATAACATTAATGACAATCATTCTGGAAAAATATGGTAATTTGGTGAAAAGCAGGAAAATGACTAAGTGTTGGAAAATGGGCTCAGGTAGCCTTAAGAAAATTCCCGCCACAAATTGTGTGTTGAAGAAAATACCCGCACCATATGGGGGTCTTGTAGATTGATATTTGGCCTACTTGACCATGTCTTTATATTGTCTTGAAAGTATCCGAGGAAGAAGTTATGAACCTGCAAAACAATGTTTTAGGCAGATTGGAACAGACTAAGAAACTCGTCTTTGTTGGAAAAACTGGCTCATGTGGCCTTGGGAAAATTCATGCCGTACCTTATAGGTGTATGATAAAAATTATTTAAATCTATAATCTTACAGCTTTTTGAAGAGGATATCTCACCATGGTATCAGTTATCAAAGAAGATGTTTTATGACAAAGATAATGGTCTTCCAAGACAGATTTTCATCCTGTTTTGCACTAATCTAGTACTAGAAAAACTGCCTCAGTGGCCTTAGGGAAATGCCCACCCTATCTCATAGGATGATTAGAAAAATAACATGAAAGTGTTAGGATATAGCTTGTGGATTGGTGCATCTAACCATGGTCTCAGTTATCCTATGGAATGTTTTACGACAAAGATATAAATTTGCCAAATGTAAGAAAAATATTATTTTGCATTTTAAAAACACAAGAAAATTGGTTGTGTTAGATTCAAGAAATTGAAAAAATGCTCGCAAAGAGGGGTTATTTTGATGATAAAATTCAACAAGTAGCATAGGCATGTTCCTTGGTGAATGGACTATCCATCCATACCTTCAGTTTGTCTTACCATGGTCTCATATGCAAAATATCAATCTGCCAAAAATAGGAAAAATAATATTTTGCATAGTGAGAACAAAAGAAATTTGACTGAGTGTTAAAAACAGGAGTTTGAGAGGTCAGTTGGAAATTCCCTCCAAGGGCTATCTTTGTGCAAGTAAATTTATCAAATGTCATGGATCCATTCTTTGGTTAGTTGTCGATTTGCTCATGACTTCAGGTCTCCATAGAGTGTTCACACGTGTGAAATAGGAGTCTGCTAAAATGGGAAGAAATATGTTTTGATGTTCAAAAGTGGTTGAGAAGCTATTTTGAAATGCTTGCAAGAGGTTGTGTGTGTGTCAACAGTTTTATATTGTGATATGTTCTTGTTCATTGTTGCAATGGCTATCTAGCCATGCTTGTAGGTTTCGTTATGGTGATCACATGAGGGAGAAATCAATCCTCCAAAGTAGAAGAAAAAATGTTTTTACATGTTAAAAACAATTTTGTCTAAGTGTTGAATTAAATAGTTTGGAAGCCTATATGCTGTTGTGGATAGTACTGAAGGCAAGATACTAATGGTGTATGGACATAGTTGAGATAGGGCTGCAATATGTTGTAGGTTGAATGACTTGTTGAGTATATAATGAAGACTTGATGATTGGTATTTTTGATGTGTGTTCCTGTGCCAAACTTTGGAAGAGTGTGATGTATCAATTGTAATTTGTAATCTGAAATTTGTATAGGGAGGTTAGGTGGAGCTGGGGAAATACTTATTCATATTTTTACAAGTTGAAGCTTGTTTGGATGTTGTAGCATCCCAGTCAGTTGTAGCTGAATGAACAATCCTGGTGGGTGGTGCCATCTTATGGGTTGTAGCCCATATTGGAGATTGAAGTCTCCACTTATATAAAGATTACAAAAATATATCTTGTGTCCCTTGTGCAATATCTTGATAATGATGTGTTTAATTGATGAATGACATGTTCCTAGTTGATATTGTTCTTTGATAAATATGTTGCTGAAGAAATTGTGAAATAATGATACACGATTGGTAGAAAAAGTTGAAATTGAGTTGAAGCCTTAGCTCACTTATTCCCCCCCCCCCCCCATCTCAGTGATAATTGTGTCTAATAGACTGAATTTTTCATTGATGCCAAGAAGTGTTGTGCAGTGGCCTTTGATTTACTCACAAGGAGACCTTGATAGCTTGGGCATTGGAACACTAGGTGGCCCAAATGGTCCAAATGAAAGTTGTCCTTCTACTGTGGAAAGTGATTAACACTGTGTCAATGAACAATATCTTAATGGAGCATTGGGTCTATAAAAAAAATGAATTGGCTAAAGTCATTGTTAACTAGACCCTCTTGTTGCAATTACCCTGGTTTAAATAAAAGGAGAGAGTTGCAGGGTTGTTAAATTCGTTAGTAAGATACATGACCCAAATAATAAAACTGTTATTTTGAGCCTCAATGTTAGTTTGTATCCCCCAAAAAAGGATGCATGCTCACCTTTTATGAATTTATGGCCAAATTATTGTTGCAGAGTATGACTGATCTCTCTAGTTCTGGATATGTTTGATAAATAAATCTAGTCTCAATCCACGCTTAATCAATCACAACTATAGAAAATGTGCTGAAAATGCATGAGTCAGGTGGTACAATGAACATAAGATTCCATGCACATTCTCACATTACACTTTCAATTATGGAAGGATTGAGTTTTTAGCTTGGAGACACCAGAGACACTTTGTGGGCTTGTCAGAGAGGGGTTGGGATGAAGGTGATGCAGTTTGTTGATCGTTTTTATAAATAAAATACTTCTTTCATACATGTACCCCTTCACCTAGACCCAACAGATTTGTAACACAAAATAAAAATTTAAATCTGAGTAGATTTGTGAAGCTTCAACAAAAAGAGAAGCCTGCTCTAAGTCAGCAAGGATAATTATTAAATCCATTAAAACCTGACCCACGTGCAGACAGCCAAGAGATATTAATTCCATTAATTACAACTTGACCCGTGCATAAACAACCTTTGAAAGATGTAATTGGTTTCGCAGGTGTGCAAAGATAGCCATATATCATCGATATAGAGATGAAAATTCGTTGAAAACTACAAATGTCGATATTGCCATGGTTTTTTCACCATGATAAAAAAATGAAGTATTAATCCATGAGTGCTCAAAACATGGAAGTATTTCGTGGAAAAATCCGCCCAAATGTATTATTGTTGCTCCTTCTCCGGTTTCAATAAGACCTTGTTCATCATCAAAGCCTCTCCTATCTCTGGAAATACTTTCTATACTATCGATTTATCTCGTTGCTACCCATTCTGATCTACATAGGCTCCTCTTTATCCTATGTCTTCCTTACCTGGACATTAAAATGATTTATGCCCCAATAGGTTACATTTGTAGCACCTAATGACAGATTCTCTACCTCTTCCTCTACCTCTACCTCCTTGGTAAGGTCCTCTTTAGTGATAATCACCTCCTCTACCATGCTTCTCTTGCTGGTTAGAGTTACTAAACACTCCTCTCTACGCTCCAAATCTTCCTCTTCCATTCACTTTCCCTAGTCCTCTGGTTGAATCACGACCTCTATTGAAGCTCTGCTTCCTCGCTATCTTTTCTTCTACCCTTAAGGCACATTGCTACACCTACTCCATTGTTCTAGGTCATATCATACTGATATATTCTTGGATATCCATCCTTAGACCATTCACATATCTAACATCCTTCTCTGCTTACCCTTCCACATATCCAACCCTTAAGTTTACTTTATACAACTCTTTAGTGTACTCCCTCACTATTAACAATCATTGCCTAAGGTTTTGTACTTGTCTATATAGAATCAACTCATAATATTTGGGCAAGAACTTAGGCCTCATCTTTACTACCATCCTCTCCCAGCTCTTTATCAATGTTTTATTCTTCCTCCTTCTTTCTGATTGCACACTATCCCACCACAAGGATGCATGCCCTTTCAACCTCTTCACAACCACTCTAACTATCTTGTCTTATTCTACCTCATCATACTCAAAGTACTTATCTATCTCAGTCATCAAGTCAATGAGATGCTCCACAATGAGACTTCCATCATAGGTAGGAAACTTCATTCTCGGCCTTGAAGTCACTCCCAGGATAGATCTAAAGTACCTTAACTTTGGTGTTTCCTGCATAAGTGTGGCTTCTTCTCTTTGCTCTTCATATTAAAGTTCACTTACATCCCCTTATTCTAGGTCTCTTCATCTATCCATTTCCATGCCTTCTAGACGTTCCCTTAACTCCCTTATTTACTCTAGAACTTATGCATTCCCCCTCGTCAACCTCTGTCACGACCTCTCGCTCTTTCAATGCATGCAACCATCTTATCACACTAATCCTCTGCAATAACAATTCTCTTTCACACTGTTACAACTTACCTCACCAAGCCTCTTCTTAGCCCTTGGTATTTAGGAAATGTTGGTCCTCTATCTAGAACCTCTTGAGCACTTCTCTTTTCTCTTTCCAAGCTTCTATGGCTATGCGTCTCTCTCACACGAGCTTCTCCTTGCTGCTTCAAAAAATCTACCCACAACCTCAAATGTGGAAATTCTCAACAAGAAATCTATTCCCACTCTGATACCAAAACTGGTGAAGGTTCAGTTCAACCTCAGCCAACCAAGCCAATGCCTCCAAGATTTAGTGGCTCCTACACTTGGTAGGACTACCAAATTTAGCCTAATGGCCAAATTCTACGTTAGAATTGCCTCCCTGCAATTTTCCCTCAGCAATCGTCGTTCCGCAACTTTGTTTCTGCAACATATTTTCCACAGTCGGGTTGTGGGATGTAGGATCTCAAATTATCGACATTGTGTTTCGTAAATCACTTTTTGCGATGGACTTCCCACAAGTGGGTTGCGGGACCCAAATTTCCCAAAATTGCTCCACTGCAACTTCCTCTCCACAACTTCTCCTCCACAATTTCTCAGCCATCAAATCTTTTATGGCCTTCAGTCTGACCGTCTATCTTCTTTTTAGTGCAGACCTTAGAGATCTTCATAGACCTGTTAACTTCCTCGCAACTCCCATTGTGGGATTCTTCTGGACTGTTAGATCTTCATCTACGGTCTCAATATCTACTGTTCATTCTCTACAAAACTTGATAATGGAAGAAAATATGCAGGTTGCATCGATTGATCGTGAAATTGATCAATCCATCCTGCAATCTTCCTGATTCTTTAGCCAAACACTCTTATGCATGCATCTTCACTCTACTTCAACTATTCTAGCAAGAAATTGATGCGTGAATTCAATAACTCCACTGAAATACACAAATATTCAAGAAAATGCCAAAGTCAGCTCTGCAAATATACACAGTTCAATAAAACACATGCATAAATTCTAACAACCCTACAAACACACAGTTAATCCCTCTATTAAGCAATCAAAGGAAAATGCAGTCAACTTGGATCTATCTTCTTCTGACTCTTCAAAATATTTACAAGTAGGAACTAGACATTGGTATGTCGTCTTCTCTGCAAACTCATAATTCTATTGCTAAAGAGAAACACCCCCTCTTCTTCTCTAATTTGTCTTTTTAAACTAAATTGCTACTCTATTCCTAAGTGGTCCTCCAACTAAAAACAAACACTACTACGTATGATGAAAACGTCATTTTCTGAAACAATCTATCAATGGATTGATCTCCACACAAGGAGTCATGATCCACAATTATTCTTATGCTACTAACAGACTATGACTTAGTAAAAACGGTTACAAAATACGCCACAGCGTGTGACCAACTCATCACATTGCTGGCATTCCATGATGCTCCTGCATCATTTTTTACTTTCTTCCAGATATTATTCTTGCTGAATTAGATCATATCATCTCTTCTAGAAAAGCAATGGCAGGACCAACATCATGAACTTCAATGAACCAACAAATTTTCCCGATATAAATGCCTTGGGATTGCCAACTTCACTCAAATTCAAGGAACTATAAAGCACAACACGACTTCATATGCATGTTATCAGATACCAAGATATTGCTGAAGATAATAATAATATTACGGTTACTACATGATCCTCCACACTTCCTTCAAGTTCAATGCCTTCACTTGAAACCCATTTTCTAATACTTATTTCCCATATTTGTACCTACCTGTGCACAAATCCCTTGCAACCTAGACATCTACCTTGTATTTCAATGTATTGGAAAATATTATTTACTTTCTTCTAGACCCAAAAGATGCACCAAATATAAATACCTTGGGATTTCCAACTTCACTCAAATTAAAGGAATTATAAGCCCAACATGAATTTAAATGTATGTTATCAACTCCCAAGAATAAAAATGATGAGGTGGATGGTGCCATTATGAAAGAATCCTTGAAACGACTCCTATATTGATTAGAGGGATAAACATATTGAACTTCACATATACCCTATTCCAAATACAATCCCAAAATAATGCCAGAAAAAGGTGAAGCCAATAACCATGGATATGTCTAGGAAAGGAAAGGTACAAAAAGAGAAAATTTTCTCTAATCAATAATTATAACTCAACACATGCTTAGCCATTCATCTAATTACTCTTAAGATATTTTTTTTTTGGCATGAAACCATATTTCCATACAAAATAGTTAGTGATTGCATCTAGAATCAGTTGATCCTTCAATGTAAGGTTGTAAGCTTTAAATGACGTACAATGTCAAAGATGAAAATAATAGGAACATGCCTATAAAATGATATTATAAGAATCATTTTCAAATTTGATATGCAATCCAATGGTTAACATGAATTTACCTTCTAGATGAGTCTATAGCCATACATTTGTAGACTAAGAGTTAGAACATGGCCAGAAAGTAGATTTGTGAGGTCATGCCTTTGATTTGTAGTGCCATGCTCGAAGAACTGAAAAAAAAGTCAATAAAAAAGACATAAGCAAGTTGAATTCCATGCTATGAATCCACCTAATTTAAACATAAAAGAAAAGCATATTACCATTATGATTTATTGGCTAGTGTGTAGGTAAGCAAGGCATACCTTCTACAGAACATAATTCCCAAGAACATCTGTCATGAGAATCAATGCTTGAGGATATATTTCCATAAAAATCATATTCTTCTCCTCAAGACTTGCAGTCTCAATATTTTGTTGAATAAAACAACTTCCAATCTAATCAACACTATATCCAAATACTTGAAAATTCGTTTCACTTAATAAAATAAACTATATGTAAACCATGGACTAAAGTGATAATCAAGATACCTGAACTCAAAAACATGTCCATCAATATATAACAATTCAAAACATCAGTTTTTGTTATTATTGAACTCTTCCAGCAAAGAAGAGCCATAGTGTTCCTCTACACCACCTCCATTTTCCAACTACTAAGATCCCCCGGATGAAGTCTTTGAACTAGAGGAATAACGATAATTTTGTTCATTATGTCTAATAGGTGAAGTTGTATATTGTTCGGGTACACAGGGTACTCCAAAAAGACCGAACACCTAGAGAAACCACTTCACACAAATGAATCACATATCACTAAACCGATGTTTGTCACATGGGTAAAACCCTCGAGAGGGAAACAATCCACAGCCCCATCCAAATGGCTACTTGGAGCAATTTATTATGAAAAAGAAATAAAATTACATGAGCTTCTCATAATCAATCAACTAGCCAAGGACCCTTCGTGCTCTTTAAATATAGATCATGGACCAATCGGGTGTTAAGCCATAGATCAATGGTAGGTATGATCTAAGAGAACTTGAACCATCAGATCACTCTATGTCTAGAACATATCATGACCGTCGGATTAGAATATTTACAAATGCATACTAATGCATACTAAAGAAACATGCTTTTACCTAATGGATATATTACACAAGTTGATCTTAACTAAGTCCTAAGTGTCTAAATATCCTAACATCCCCCCTTAAGAACGACTTGGGATAAGATTGAGGGATTTACAAAAGTGACACTATTAGGATAAGGAAGGAGGCATTAGAGCCTATTGCACCTTAAGGAAACATTCCTGAACTCCTAACATAGACCGACGTTTAGAAAAATTTGCTTTTGTAAGAGACTTGGTGAAGATGTCTACAACTTGATCATCTGTAGGGGAATAGAGTACTTCAATAACACAATCATGAACAAGATTTTTGATGAAGTGCATGTGTAGCTCAATTTGTTTGTTGCGTTGATGTAGAACTGGATATTTGGTAAGCTTGATGGCACTTTGATTGTCACACCAAAGTGGAGTAGTCTGCTTCTACTCGAATCCAAACTCTGAAAGTATCTGTCGAAGCCATAACGCTTCCTAACTGGCATTAACTATGGCTCAATATTCTACTTCTGTTGAAGAAAGAGCAAGAGCTTGTTGTTTCTTACAATCCCAAGTGACAGGTCCAGATCCCAAACTGAAAACATAACCTGCAGTAGACTTTTTATCATGAGGATTACCGACCCAATCTGAATCAGTGAAACCAACCAACAAAGGTTTCCCCCCTATACAGTAATGAATCCCAAACTGAATTGTACCTCAAATATACCGAAGTATTCTTTTTGTTGCTTTCCAATGACTTTCATGAGGATTTTTCATATAATGGGAAACACGACCAATGGAAAAGGAAAGGTCAATATGGGAATGAGTAAAGCATAAAAGAATACCAACAAGCTGGTGATACAAGGTGGCATATACTTCAGGGGAAGTTCAAGTGGCAGGAATTTTGACTCCAGACTAGAAGGGAGAAGGGGCTGGTTTACAATCTTCCATGTGGAAGAGACGAAGAAGGTCACGATCATACTTATACTAGGAAATAAATATTCCTTCTTTGGTTTGCAAGACTTGGAGACCAAGAAAATAATGCAAATGTCCTAAGTCTGACATTTCAAAATTTTGCTTAAGACTGGATTTCACATGGGTTATAAGTTTAGGGTCACTACCAATAAGGATAACATAATAAACATAAAGAACACTTATGGTGATATGGTTTCCTACTTTCTTGGTATAGACATTGGGGTCAAAATGGCATCTAGAAAAACTAGTGTCAAGGAGAAAGCTATCAATTTTGGCATACCAAGCTCTAGGAGCTTGCTTAAGTCCATATAAGGATTTCTTAAGGAGGCAGACAAGGCTAGAGTTATCCTGAACATATCTAAGAGGTTGTTCCATGTAAATTTCCTCTTGTAAATCACCATGTAAAAAGGCATACTTGACATCCATTTGATGGACTTCCCAGTTATGTAAGGCTGCAAGCAAAAGAACAAGGTGAATGGAATTCATTTTTGCGACAGGAGCAAAGGTTTCATTGTAGTCAATCCATTCAACTGGGGAAAAACCTTTGCAAACTAACATTTCCTTAAGTCTTTCAACACTTCCATCTGATGCATACTTAGTTCTGTAGACCCATTTACATCTTACAAGTTTTCCTCCTTCTGGAAGAGGAACAAGATCCCAAGTATCGTTTGCCATTAAGGAATGATATTCTTCATCCATAGATGCATCCCAATATAGATTTCCTAAAGCTTCTGCAAAATTTTCTGGATCATGATTCTTGGAAACTTGAGCCAAAAGAGAAGAGGCTCACTGAAACTGAGAACATGTTCGACGTTGATCTCTAGGATCACCGACAAGATCACCAGTTGCTTCACATGTTGAACGAACCCATCGAGGAAGCATTAGTGCTGGTGCAATTGGAGGAAAATGAGCAGGCAGAGGTGGATTTTCATCCTCACTGTCATCATCAGAAGCTAGAGTTGGAAACCTGTCAAGGAAGTTGGAAGAAGAAAAAGAAGGAACAATCGTTGAATCAGGCTCACAGGCCAAAGATGACACACCCGCCAAGTTAGTCTCGTAGGCCAAGAGATGTTCATCAAATTTAATATATCTTCTAATGATTATATCATGTGAATGGGGATGAAGAATTATATAACCTTTTACATCTTCAGAGCATCCAAAAAATATGCAATTTTCACTTTTAGGCTGTAATACTTTCCGTTTTTCATCCGAAATGTGAGCCCATGCTTCACAAACAAACACAAGAAAGTTACTTACATCTGGTTTAATTTTACTCCATGCTTCTTCCAGTGTTATACCTTGTAAAACTTTAGTGGGTATGCGATTAACTATGTAATTTGAAAAAATTATGGCCTCAGCCCAATATTGAAGACTTAATCCCTTAGATTGGATCATACAATTAGCCATTTTTTTTAAAGTGTGGTTCTCCCATTCAGCTACACCATTTTGTTGTGGCGTATATGGAACAGTGTGTTGTTGTTGGATTCCTTATTCAGTGCAAAAATTAGTGAGCTTGTTGTTAACATGTTCTCCTCCATTGTCAGATCTTAACTTAATAATTTGATGACCAGATTGTTTTTCAACAAGGGCCTTGTAGGCCAAGAACATGTTAAATACTTCGCTCTTAAGTTTAAGGAAGTAAACCCAAGTGCATCTGGAGTAGTCATCAATGAAAGTTAAGAAATATTTGAAACCATAAAAGGAAGCAGATGGAAGAGGGCCACACAAGTCAGTATGCACAAGCTCCAAGGGAACCGAGGCATGCCAAGAGGCACGTTTGTCAAAACTCTCCCAATGATGTTTTCCAAGTACACAACTGGAACAAACACCATCCTTACAAGATACCATCGGAAGACCAGTCACCATATTTTCTTTACATAGTTGTTGCAATGAGCGATAATTTAAGTGACCAAATCACTCATGCCAAAGTTTTCTCAAGTTATCACCATGAGCGACAAAAATTGAAGGAAAAGGTGATGACCCAAAGTTGTTAAATTTGTACAACCTGGTAATATCATCAACAGTTCCATTAGCAAGGACATTTTGAGGATTTTTAAAATCCTTGATTACAACTTGGTAAGGGGTAAACATCATAGTTTTACCTTCACTTGAATGAGTGATTTGATAGACTGATAACAAATTGCAGGAAATTTTTGGAACACATAGTACATCATTGAAATGACCATTTTCTACTAGAATTGTTCTAGATCCTACAACACTTAGAGATCTATCATCACCAACAAATATTTGCTTGGTGTTACATTCATGCATAGTAGAAAAGATGGCTTGATCCTTAGCTATATGATAAGATGCTCTAGAATCAATGAGCCATTCATTTGAAGTAGAAGAAGAATATGTAGTATAAGAGTAACCAGAAGCACAAAGTAAATGTCCATGAGAGGTAGATTCTGAAGATGAATATAGGTTGATGTGGTGTTTCTTCATTGCTGCTTCCAAGGATGCCATCTTCTTGAAACACTTAGATTCATCATGATTATCTTTCCCACAAAAATTGCAATGACGCTCAGTCTTCTTTCTTTTTGTCTTGGATTCTTTGTCATTTTTTAAAGAAGGCGCTAGCTGAGAGGGTTTGGGACCCTTGATGTTTGGATTATTATTGCGAAAATTATGTTTCTTGGGAGGCTTGGACTTTTCTTTCTGTTGGGACAATAAGTCTTTCCTAGAAGATTCTGCATTGTTAATTATTCCAAGATGAATGAGCTTGTCTTGCTCTCTAATTAAGGAATCACAAAAGGATTTAAGGCTAGGCTCTTGATAGCTAGCTGCAGTCAAGTATTATTTCATGGAGTAGAATGCAGATACAAAAACAAAATATGCATGCCCAAGTTTGGAAAGAATATGATAAATACATTGTTTGTCTTCTTTCTTAATCTTGCATTCTGCACATAAGAGTCTAAGAGTTTTATACTTAGATAAATAGTCTTGAATGCATGAAAAATCATTTGGATTCAGGGAAATCAACTCATTCTCAAGTTGATGACCCTGAATTTCATTGTGTTTACCAAACACAGATTCCAACTTTTCCCAAGCTATATCAGGTTCATCAATTCCAGTTATGTGGAATTGAAAATCAATAGAGATTAACATCCCAATCAATCTACAAGATTCATCACATCTATTTGCCCATTTAATTTTCTTATCATCATCAGTGGGTTCTGTTTCTTTCCCTGAGGTTATCCTAAAAAGTCCCCTACTTCGTAGAACATCCTCCATACGATATTTCCATGAGAAATAGTTAGAACTTGTAAGCATAATATCACAAGGGGTGTCCATACTGTAAGATAATGGCTGAAAGAATAGAAACTATCTGTCTGGATGCAAAGAGCTCGAAAAAATATGTTGTTTGAAAAAATGGCACTGAAAAGTGATTCGGGATGATGAATTTATGCTTGATAAAAGAAAATGTTGAAGATGTCCCCTATAGTGACGTGGCAGATATTAACTAGACCAACTAAAAAAAATAACCCCCCTCTTCCCAAGATCAACCTTTGGC
>LPNX011093517.1:24867-106551 GCA_001517045.1 Pseudotsuga menziesii | reverse complement strand
AAGGACCCTCCATGCTCTTTAAATAGAGATCATGGACCAATCGGGTGTTAAGCCATGGATCAATGGTAGGTATGATCTAAGAGAAGTTGAACCGTCAGATCATTCTATGTCTAGAACATATCGTGACCATCATATTAGAATATTTACAAATGCATACTAATGCATACTAAAGAAACACACTTTTACCTAACGAATATATTACACAAGTTGATCTTAACTAACTACTAAGTGTCTAAATATCCTAACATAGATGCCATAGGAGAACCCGGAAGAACAAGACTTCCATTTGGGATACCTTGATATGGCATGGAAAAGCCAAAGGTAGGAATGGCATAGCACACACATAGAAACCTAGACTAGCATTGCCACTATTTCCCAAATACGCCATACCATATTGCGACTGTTGTTGAGAAAGAAAAGTAGTCAAGTAGGTTTTCTGGTATTCAAGAGAATCAAGAAAAGAGCCCCTTTATATCACAAATCCAAAACGCAGACACACCCAACACACCCACACTGATAATTTCTTCTCGCCCCTATTTTTCACGCCCATTTCTACCCTAGTCATGATAAACAAACCCCCAACATATTGCTTATTGTTTATTAATATAGAAAACCCCTTTAACTCCAAATATATTCCTAGTATAATTTTTTATTTTCTAACCATTTTTAAGCCCCCAATATGAACTAAAGTGATATCATATTGTTCCATCGGTGACGCCCCTATGGGATTTGTAAATTAACGGTGCTTAGGAATTTCGTGGGGTTTGTAAATTAACGGTGCTCAAGAATTAATGGGCCATCAAGTGCTTCATAGATACTATGTGTACTAGCCATGTATTCTAGCATTGGGTTTTCTTATAAGTTGTGTAAGACTCCATTTATCTTGTTTGGGAAATCTCTGGCATAATGGGGCCCTTGATGTCTCTAGCAGCTAACCTACAGCAGGGAAACCTTGGCTCCTCCATTTACTATTGTCCTATTGGTATTTACTACGGGCACATTTGGTTGTGCACCAGGTTTGTTGAAATTTCTATTAGGTGGGAAACTATTGTTCTGTTTTCTGTATGGTAGTGGATTAAAACCAGGTTTTCGGTTGTCTGATAAGGACCTAAAGCTGTCTTGATTTCTGTTCACATTTTCCTATCTTAGTTGTCCATGTTCATAGCAAATTCTATCCTTGTGCATGTCAAACTAGAGTTTTGGGCATGTCAAACTCAATTATCTCTTGAAAATTTGGAGGAAGACATCCCAAAAATTGTTGTATCTTGACCTTTGCATCCTTTATGTAAGGTACATAATGCAGCAGATCTAAAAATATGTTGATAAAGACATCCATAGTTAGGGAGCCCATATTTAATTCATGGAATTATTTTATTTTTCTGTCAAAGAATCTTTCGAACATGTACTTTTGCTAGAACATTTTCCTGAAAGTAGTCCATCCGATATCCTTTACTTCGTCCCTCTTAGTATGTTTCAGGTCTCTTGACCACCTGGATACGTTTCCATTCAAGTTGTAAATGGCTAGTCTATATTTCGTTTCACTGGAGTAATTATGTGCTCAAAATTATTTATTCATACCCAGGAACCATTCTTCAAGCGTCTCTCCGGTATTCATTTCCCAACCATAATTTGGGGATTTGATCTTTCCAAATTCCCCTTGAAGAATGCCATCATTTTTTCTCTTTTTCTTGCAAGAATAGGGTGAGCCATCACTGGAATAACTTCAAAATTATTCTTCTATGAAATCAGGGGTGTGTTCTTCTCGTCGCTCCTCTCTTGAACTGTTGGTGCTTCTTTTATGATGACAGTTTTCTTTGTATTTATTTGTTTAGTAGGTGGACTGTCTATGGGTTTTTACCCCTGTCATGTTACAAAGTAGAGCTTTATTTACTGCTTTTTGTTCTCTCCTTTCATTATTGTTATCATCTTTAAAACTATGTATATCTTCTTTTAGAATATGTATAGTCTTCATTAAGTCAGAATTCAGTTCCACCACGATTTATTCTTCTCGGGGTGGGGAATTTCGGTTCCCATGTCAATCGTTGTTATCTTTGGTGTCCATAATATGCAGTTCAAACAATCAGTAACAATATTATTATGTTACTTTAAAAATCACAAATAAAGGTTTGAAAAGATATTTATGCAATAGATGTTCAGTAATGAGCCCAAAAAGTATTTAAGTGTTTGAAATTGGGCTTTGATACCACTTGTAATGTCCCTTAAATCCATATATCTATATAACAAACATAAATCATATGCATTGGGGAATATGCCCAATATATAAATATAAATACAATATCAAATTAAATCATGTGTAGTGGGGCTTATGCCAAATATAATTAAGGTCAAATTTTGGGATATTATAGAAAGAAGCCATCACTTCAATGTATTAATGTTTTGGTTGTGAGGAATGTGCTCATGTGCCCAAGAAAAATACGTTGAAGTTAGATAAAAAGGAATTGAAATGCATATTCATCAACTATGCCATTAGTGTTAAATGGTTAGTAAGTTTTAGTATCCTATGTCTCAGGGGTGACAACATGAAGCTGGTACCCAATTTCATTGCAATAGAAACACATGAGCGATAAATTTCAAAAATGTGTGTGAGCTCACAAAAACATGCACGGGTTCCTAGTTTGGAAATCCTCGAACCGATAGTGTGGAAAATAATGTGCACACATTATTAATGTGTGCATATTAAAATAATGCATGCATGTTTCTATAATACATTCACATTCCACTATTTATAAAAAATAAAAGGGTTGTGAGCCTCATTCTATCCATTCTCCATTTGTAGTCATCTTCCTCCATTGTAATAACATGATTCCATTTTGATCGATTTCCACCCCAAACCAACTTTATACCGAGGCTCATTGCCACTCCTCTAGGTATTTCATTAAGTCTTCCATTTTTTTCTTTTATATGCTTGTTTGATTTTAAAAAAATCATAATTTTGAAATAATTATTATTTTTACATGCATATTGTTTGTATTTTATTACACTAACAAAAAATATTGAATTAAATCCACAATAAAATTCCAAAATATAGGCACAAATAAACATTAACCTTGAGGAAAACATGAATAAACCAATATTTAAACCAATTGAGAAACTTAGTTCAAGAGCTCCATACCACAAAGGAACCATAACAACTCTCATTAACCACATATCTTGATTGTATATCATTTCCCTTACTATCCATGCCTATAGTCAATTGTTGAGTATATGTAAATATAGGGCTAGAATGAGACAATTTTATTCCATTGGTTTGAGTAAAGAGCATATCAAAGATTTGAAAATTACATAAAAAAAATATTGTTGTCATTTTCATGGACCCCAAAACCATCCAACCCCTATCCATGCTAGAGGTTCCTTCACATGTATTGGTTCACATATGAACCATGGAAACGAAATTGGATCAATAATTGGTTCATGATTTTTTATAAATATCATTGCAACAATAGATTGGGGGGTTCCATTATATTTCCATTGGAAACTATATGTTGAGTTCAAGTTGTCTTATGTACCTAGTGAGCTCATGAATCTTTTAGGGCCATAAGATAATCAAACTACTAACCAAAATTTCCTCTGATACTCAATTTCATTTTCTGTTAATTTAATTATCAAAGTTACTGTGGAATTAAAAAAATATAAATGGACACCCAAAACTAAATTTAAGCATATACAAATTATACAAGAAAACTCTACCTGAATGCATTCATACAATACGATGAAATCAATGCATTCATATTATTACATAATAGTGAATTAAACAATATGTATAACATAATTAAATATATGGCATTTCATATATAGATAGGAACATATATGAAAATTTCCACCAATTGTTTGTAGAATAAGGATGTTCCTCCTAGCCATAGGCACTTTTCTATACCAATTCTCTCTATAACATAGGACACCCACTATCTAGGACTATTAATCCACATTAAGGTGTCGAACCTCATTGTATAGCTAACCCAATCTGCTAGCACTCATCTCCCATCAACTTACACAACTCTAGGAATGTAGTACCTTTATTTGAGTTCACATTCGATTGGGTTCCCTTCTCTAATTTAATATCCCCTTGGGTTATTTCCTCAATTCCCTTCCAAGGATCTAGCATATTTTGTCGAAGGATTCTTGATGTTGGGACTCCAAGGAATGCAAATGTACTATCCATCATGCTCTTGGCTACAACTCTAGGCTATTGTACGATATGGTAGTTTACAAATTATAGTAGATGATGGATGAATGATGGAAGAGTGATGTTGAGTGAACTAGTTCTCAATAATTTATATGCATGATAAGAACAAGCCACATGTCATGTAAGGGTGAGGAGAATTAGACAAATGACATTCATTGGAATTTCACCATTTTCCCCACAATTTACAAGTTTATGATAATTAACTCAGGTTAATTCTAATGATCTCTAATTAAAGAGGCTTTAAAAAAATTGGTATAAAAGCGATTAATAAGTTTAGTGGCTTAAATTATAATTCACTTGGGTCATCTCCCCCTTAAATCCCATTTTCCATTTCCCTTTTGTGGAATCATATCCCCCCATATCTTCTTTGTATTTATTAGTTTGTAGTACTCGTGGTTTTTATATTAAATGCAAAATGTACATAATTACATTGTCTTGGTCACACTAGACCAATTCTAGCCATTTTATCCATATTTACATAATTACACCATTACATAATAGGGTAAAAAATAAGGTGTTTCATTGTCCCCCCCATAATTATGTACCATACTTGATGCACATCGACACTATTTAGATATACAAAATTTCAGAACAACTACATGTAACCCTTCCACATGCTATCCTCAATATTCCACGTTGCTTCTTGAGGGATATAAACGGCCCGGTAAAACTTTACCTTCCTGATGTCCATGTTCTAGAGAAAATTGAATTTCTTATCTATGGTACACATTGGTAGCATCAGTATATATCCTTCTGGTTCCACTCGAATCAATTCTCAAACAATAATTTGGTTAGGATCAGGCACACATTTTTTCAATAAAGAGACATGAAACACATTATGTACCTTTATGCAGGCAAGTTATGCAAGCTCAGATGCAACATGGCTTATCCTAGCAAATTTTTCAAATGGATCATAGTATTTGTGTGCTAGCTTATGACATACCCCAAGCTTCATGTAAACTTTCTTTGGTCTAACTTTTAGATACACACATTCTTCAATTCTGATCTCTCTTGCAAATTTTGCTTATCTGCATATCTTTTTTGTTTGTCCTATGTTGTTTTTTCTATTATGCATGATCTTAACCATTTTATATTGCATTTATTTAATCAATTATTTCCCAATTACCACTTTGTCTACTAGATGATCTTGACAAGTTGGAGCATTCCATTTTCTTCTATTAAAGGCTTCAAATGGACTCATCTTTAAATATGGATGATATCCAGTACTATAAGCAAATGGTTGATCCATTACATACATTCTAATCATATGTTCAATAATGTAACTAACCCTGTTAATATTTCCACCTGTTTGTGGGTGATATGTTGTAATCATATTCAAATGTGTCCCAAATCATTTACTAATAATCCTTTCCAAAAAATTGAAGTAAACTTTGAATTCTTGTCTAAAACATTTTTCTTGGGTATTCCATGTAATATTGCAATCTATTTCATATAAATTTATGCTATGTTGGTTTCTTTATGAGTTGACTTGACTGGAATGAAGTGTCCAAATGTTTTTCAACTTATCCCCCACTACCATGATTGAATCATGTTGTCTTTTTGTCTTCAATAATGTGGTGATGAAATCAATGTCACTGCATCCCATTTCCATTATGGAATTGGAAATTGTTGAATTAATCATGTTGGATGTCCATGCTCAACCTTTACTTTTTGACACTTCATACATCTTTCTATATAATTAGTTATGGATTTTCCCATTCCTGACCAAAATACTAATTTCTCACAACCGTAATAGTCTTTTGATAACCATGTTGTCGTGTATATGGTACCTTGTGTATCTCATCCATTACTAGCTTCCTTAGTTGAACATAATTATTCATGTAAAATTTATTATTAACCATAATAATACCATCATTTTCCAACCTGCATCATTTAAATTATGCATAAATTTTCATAATGTAGTCCTTGTTTTAATTGAATATAATTCTGATTTCACTTCAATGTCTTAATGTTTTGGTTGTGAGGAATATGCTCATGTGCCCAAGAAAAATACGTTGAAGTTAGATAAAAAGGAATTGAAATGCATATTCATAAACTATGCCATTAGTGTTAAATGGTTAGTAAGTTTTAGTATCCTATGTCTAAGGGGTGACAACATGAAGCTGGTACCCAATTTCATTGCAATAGAAACACATGAGCGATAAATTTCAAAAATGTGTGTGAGCTCACAAAAACATGCGCGGGTTCCTAGTTTGGAAATTGTCGAACCTATAGTGTGGAAAATAATGCGCACACATTATTAATCTGTGCATATTAAAATAATGCATGCATGTTTCTATAATACAATCACATTCCACTATTTATAAAAAATAAAAGGGTTGTGAGCCTCATTCTATCCATTCTCCATTTGTAGTCGTCTTCCTCCATTGCAATAACATGATTCCACTTTGGTCGATTTCCACCCCAAACCAACTTTATACTGAGGCTCATTGCCACTCCTCTAGGTATTTCACTAAGTCTTCCATTTTTTTCTTTTATATGCTTATTTGATTTTAAAAAAATCATAATTTTGAAAGAATTATTATTTTTACATGCATATTGTTTGTATTTTATTACACTAACAAAAAATATTGAATTAAATCCATAATAAAATTCTAAAATATAGGAACAAATAAACGTTAACCTTGAGGAAAACATGAATCAACCAATATTTAAACCACTTGAGAAACTTAGTTCAAGAGCTCCATACCAAAAAGGAACCATAACAACTTTCATTAACCACATCTCTTGATTGTATATCATTTCCTTTACTAGCCATGCCCATAGTCAATTGTTGAGTATATGTAAATATAGGGCTAGAATGAGACAATTTTATTCCATTGGTCTAAGTAAAGAGCATATCAAAGATTTGAAAAGTACAGACAAAAATATTGTTGTAATTTTCAAGGACCCCAAAACCATCCAACCCCTATCCATGCTAGAGGTTCCTTCACATGGATTGGTTCACATATGAACCATGGAAACAAAATTGGATCAATAATTGGTTCACGATTTTTTATAAATCTCATTGCAACAATAGATTGGGGGGTTCCATTATATTTCCATTGGAAACTATATGTTGAGATCAATTTTTGTTATGTACCTAGTCGGGTCATGAATCTTTTAGGGCCATAAGATAATCAAACTACTAACCAAAATTTCCTCTGATTCTCAATTTCATTTTCTGTTAATTTAATTATCAAAGTTACTGTGGAATTAAAAAAATATAAATGGACACCCAAAACTAAATTTAAGCATATACAATACATACACGCAAACTCTACATGAATGCATTCATACAATATGATGAAATCAATGCATTCATATTATTACATAACATTGAATTAAACAATATGTATAACATAATTAAATATATGGCATTTCATATATAGATGGAAACATATCTGAAATTTCCACCAATTGTTTGTAGAATAAGGATGTTCCTCCTAGCCATAGGCACTCTGCTATACCATTTCTCTCTATAACATAGGACACCCACTATCTAGGACTATTAATCCACAATAAGGTGTCGAACATCATTGTATAGCTAACCCAATCTGCTAGCACTCATCTCCCATCAACTTACACAACTCTAGGAATGTAGTACCTTTATTTGAGTTAACATTCGATTGGGTTCCCTTCTCTAATTTAGTATCCTTTTGGGTTATTTCCTCAATTCCCTTCCAAGGATCTAGCATATTGTGTCGAGGGATTCTTGATGTTAGGGCTCCAAGGAATGCAAACATACTATCCATCATGCTCTTGGGTACAACTCTAGGCTATTGTACGATATGGTAGTTTAAAAATGATAGTAGATGATGGATGAATGATGGAAGAGTGATGTTGAGTGAACTAGTTCTCAATAATTTATATGCATGATAAGAACAAGCCACATGGCATGTAAGGGTGAGGAGAACTAGACAAATGATACTCATTGGAATTTCACCATTTCCATCACAAATTACAAGTTTATGATAATTAACTCAGGTTAATTCTAATGAACTGTAATTAAAGAGGATTTAAAAAAATTGGTATAAAAGAGATTAATAAGTTTAGTGACTTAAATTATAACTCAATAGGGTCATCTCCCCCTTAAATCCCATTTTCCATTTCCCTTTTGTGGAATCATATTCCCCCATATCTTCTTTGTCTTTATTAGTTTGTAGTAGTCATGGTTTTTATATTAAATGCAAAATGTACATAATTACATTGTCTTGGTTACACTAGACCAATTCTATCCATTTTATCCATATTTACATAATTACACCATTACATAATAGGGTAAAAAATAAGGTGTTTCATTCCCCCTCCTCACCCCTTAATTATGTACCATACTTGATGCACATCGACACTATTTATATATACAAAATTTCAAAACAACTGCATGTAAGTCTTCCGCATACTATCCTCAAGATTCTGCATTGCTTCTTGAGGGATATAATGTGTCCAGTAAAACTTTACCTTCCTAATGTCCATGTTCTAGAGAAATGTGAATTTCTTATCTATGATACACATTGGTAGCATCGGTATATATCCTTCTGGTTCCACTTGAATCATTTCCCAAACAATAATTTGGTTAGGATCAGGCACACACCTTTTCAATAAAGACACATGAAACACATTATGTACTATTATGCAGGTAAGTTATGCAAGCTCAGATGCAACATGCCTTATCCTAGCTAATTTTTCAAATGGATCATAGTATTTGCGTGCCAGCTTATGACATACCCCAAGCTTCATGTAAACTTTCTTTGGTCTGAGTTTTAGATACACACGTTCTTCAATTTCGATCTCTCTTGCAAATTTTCCTTATCTGCATATTTTTTTTTTCCTATGTTGTTTTTTCTATTATGCATGATCTTAACCATTTTCTCTTGCATTTATTTAAGCAATTATTTCCCAATTACCACTTTCTCTACTACATTATCTTGATAGGTTGGAGTATTTCATTTTCTTCTATTAAAGGCTTGAAATGGACTCATCTTTAAATATGCATGATATCTAGTACTATAAGCAAATGGTTGATCCATTACATACATTCTAATCATATGTTCAATAATTTAACTAACCCTGTTAATATTTCCACCTGTTTGTGGGTGATATGTTGTAATCATATTCAAATGTGTCCCAAATCATTTACTAATAATCCTTTCCAAAAAATTGAAGTAAACTTTGAATTCTTGTCTAAAACATTTTTCTTGGGTATTCCATGTAATATTGCAATCTCTTTCATTTAAATTTATGCTATGTTAGTTTCTTTATGAGTTGACTTGATTGGAATGAAGTGTCCAAACGTTTTTCAACTTATCCACCACTACCATGATTGAATCATGTTGTTTTTTTTGTCTTCAATAATATGGTGATGAAATCAATGTCACTGCATCCCATTTCCATTATGGAATTGGAAATTGTTGAATTAATTATGTTGGATGTCCATGTTCAACCTTTACTTTTTGACACTTCATACATCTTTCTATATACTTAGTTATGGATTTCCCCATTCCTGACCAAAATAGTAATTTCTCACAACTGTAATAGTCTTTTGATAACCATGTTGTCATATCTATGGTACCTTGTGTATCTCATCCATTACTAGCTTCTTATTTCAACATAATTAGTCATGTAAAATTTATTATTAACCATAATAATACCATCATTTTCCAACCTGCATCATTTAAATTATGCATAAAGTCGCATAATGTAGTCCTTGTTTTACTTGAATATAATGCTGATTTCACTTCAATGTCTTAATGTTTTGGTTGTGAGGCATATGCTCATGTGCCCAAGAAAAATACGTTGAAGTTAGATAAAAAGGAATTGAAATGCATATTCATCAACTATGCCATTAGTGTTAAATGGTTAGTAAGTTTTAGTATCCTATGTCTAAGGGGTGACAACATGAAGCTGGTACCCAATTTCATTGCAATAGAAACACATGAGCGATAAATTTCAAAAATGTGTGTGAGCTCACAAAAACATGCACGGGTTCCTAGTTTGGAAATCGTCGAACATATAGTGTGGAAAATAATGCGCACACAGTATTAATGTGTGCATATTAAAATAATGCATGCATGTTTCTATAATACATTCACATTCCACTATTTACAATAAAATAAAAGGGTTGTGAGCCTCATTCTATCAATTCTCCATCTATAGTCATCTTCCTCCATTGTAATAACATGATTCCATTTTGGTCGATTTCCACCCCAAACCAACTTTATACCGAGGCTCATTGCCACTCCTCTAGGTATTTCACTAAGTCTTCAATTTTTTTTCTTTTATATGCTTGTTTGATTTAAAAAAAAATCATAATTTTGAAATAATTATTATTTTTACATGCATATTGTTTGTATTTTATTACACTAACAAAAAATATTGAGTTAAATCCACAATAAAATTCCAAAAAAAGGCACAAATAAATGTTAACCTTGAGAAAAACATGGATCAACCAATATTTAAACCAATTGAGAAACTTAGTTCAAGAGCTCCATACCACAAAGGAACCATAACAACTTTCATTAACGACATCTCTTGATTGTATATCATTTCCTTTACTAGTCATGTCTGTAGTCAATTGTTGAGTATATGTAAATATAGGGCTAGAATGAGACAATTTTATTCCATTGGTCTGAGTAAAGAGCATATAAAAGATTTGAAAATTACAGAAAAAAAAATATTGTTGTAATTTTCAAAGACCCCAAAAACATCCAACCCCTATCCATGCTAGAGGTTCCTTCACATGTATTGGTTCACATATGAACCATGGAAACAAAATTGGATCAATAATTGGTTCATGATTTTGTATAAATCTCATTGCAACAATAGATTGGGGGGTTCCATTATATTTCCATTGGAAACTATATGTTGAGTTCAAGTTGTCTTATGTACCTAGTGAGCTCATGAATCTTTTAGCTCCATAAGATAATCAAACTACTAACCAAAATTTACTCTGATACTCAATTTCATTTTCTGTTAATTTAATTATCAAAGTTACCGTGGAATTAAAAAAATATAAATGGACACCCAAAACTAAATTTAAGCATATACAAATTATACAAGCAAACTCTACATGAATGCATTCATACAATACGATGAAATCAATGCATTCATATTATTACATAACAGTGAATTAAACAATATGTATAACATAATTAAATATATGGCATTTCATATATAGATAGAAACATATATGAAAATTTCCACCAATTGTTTGTAGAATAAGGATGTTCCTCCTAGCGATAGGTAGTCTGCAATACCAATTCTCTCTATAACATAGGACACCCACTATCTAGGACTATTAATCCACAATAAGGTGTTGAACCTCATTGTATAGCTAACCCAATCTGCTAGCACTCATCTTCCATCAACTTACACAATTCTAGGAATGTAGTACCTTTATTTGAGTTAACATTCAATTGGGTTCCCTTCTCTAATTTATTATCGCCTTGGGTTATTTCCTCAATTTCCTTCCAAGGATCTAGCATATTTTGTCGAGGGATTCTTGATGTTGGGGCTCCAACGAATGCAAATGTACTATCCATCATGTTCTTCGGTACAACTCTAGGCTATTGTACGATATGGTAGTTTAAAAATGATAGTAGATGATGGATGAATGATGCAAGAGTGATGTTTAGTGAACTAGTTCTCAATAATTTATATGCATGATAAGAACAAGCCACATGGCATGTAAGGGTGAGGAGAACTAGACAAATGACACTCATTGGAATTTCACCATTTCCCTAACAAATTACAAGTTTATGATAATTAACTCAGGTTAATTCTAATGAAGTCTAATTAAAGAGGCTTTAAAAAAATTGATATAAAAGAGACTAATAAGTTTACTGACTTAAATTATAAGTCACTAGGGTCATCTCCCCCTTAAATCCCATTTAACATTTCCCTTTTGTGGAATCATATCCCCCATATCTTCTTTGTCTTTATTAGTTTGTAGTAGTCATGGTTTTTATATTAAATGCAAAATGTACATAATTACATTGTCTTGGTCACACTAGACCAATTCTAGCCATTTTATCCATATTTACATAATTACACCATTACATAATAGGGTAAAAAATAAGGTGTTTCATTCTCCCCCCTGTTAATTATGTACCATACTTGATGCACATCGACACTATTTACATATACAGAATTTCAAAACAACTGCATGTAAGCCTTCCACATACTATCCTCAAGCTTCCGCGTTGCTTCTTGGGGGATATAATGGGTCCAGTAAAAATTTACCTTCCTGGTCTCCATGTTCTAGAGAAATGTGAATTTCTTATCTATGATACACACGGGTAGCATCGGTATATATCCTTCTAGTTCCACTCGAATCAATTCCCAAACAATAATTTGGTTAGGATCAGGCACATATTTTCTCAATAAAGACACATGAAACACATTATGTACCTTTATGAAGGTAAGTTATGCAACCTCAGATGGAACATGCCTTATCCTAGCTAATTTTTCAAATGGATCATAGTATTTGCGTGCTAGCTTATGGCATACCCCAAGCTTCATGTAAACCTTATTTGGTCTGACTTTTAGATACACACATTCTTCAATTCTGATCTCTCTTGCAAATTTTCCTTATCTACATATCTTTTTTGTTTGTCCTATGTTGTTTTTTCTATTATGCATGATCTTAACCATTTTCTGTTGCATTTATTTAAGCAATTATTTCCCAATTACCACTTCGTCTACTAGATGATCTTAACAGGTTGGAGTATTTCATTTTCTTCTATTAAAGGCTTCAAATGGACTCGTCTTTAAATATGCATGATATCCAGTACTATAAGCAAATGGTTGATCCATTACATATATTCTAATCATATGTTCAATAATGTAACTAACCCTGTTAATATTTCCACTTGTTTGTGGGTGATATGTTGTAATCACATTCAAATGTGTCCCAAATCATTTACTAATAATCCTTTCCAAAAAATTGAAGTAAACTTTGAATTCTTGTCTAAAACATTTTTCTTTGGTATTCCATGTAATATTGCAATCTCTTTCATATAAATTTATGCTATGTTAGTTTCTTTATGAGTTGACTTGATTGGAATGAAGTGTCCAAACGTTTTTCAACTTATCCACCACTACCATGATTGAATCATGTTTTTTTTTTGTCTTCAATAATATGGTGATGAAATCAATGTCACTGCATCCCATTTCCATTATGGAATTGGAGATTGTTGAATTAATCATGTTGGATGCCCATGCTCAACCTTTACTTTTTGACACTTCATACATCTTTCTATATACTTAGTTATGGATTTCCCTATTCCTTACCAAAATACTAATTTATCACAGCCGTAATAGTCTTTTGATAACCATGTTGTCGTGTATATGGTACCTTGTGTATCTCATCCATTACTAGCTTCCTTAGTTCAACATAATTAGTCATGTAAAATTTATTATTAACCATAATAATACCATCATTTTCCAACCTGCATCATTTAAATTCTGCATAAATTTGCATAATGTAGTCCTTGTTTTACTTGAATATAATGCTGATTTCAAATAACCACTTTAAGAAATTTGTCTTTTAAATATGATTTGCACATGCTAATGGTTGTATCCTCTATTTTATGTTCTCTTTAAATGAGTACATTTACAACCATATTATCTTTTCCTTTCATATATTTGTATGTGCTATTTTGTTGAGTGCATATACAACCCTATTCTCTTTTCCTTTAACATGTTATATTTTGAAATCAAACTCACATAGAAACTCCAACCATCTTATTTATTTTGTATTTAATATTTGTTTCTCAAATAAATATTTCAGCTTATAGTGATCTGTTCTTCAATCAAATTTGCTTCCCATGAAATAATGTACCCACTTTTTTAAGGCACATACTGTATCATTTAACTCTAAATCATGTGTGACATAATTTTTCTTATGTTCCTTCAACTTCCTAGATTCATAACAAACCACATTTCCATTTTGCATAAGTGAACCAACAATTATTTCTTTACAAGCAACTATACATACCATAAAATCGTCACTTGGATCAACAATTTTTATAATTGGTGCGTTTATGACCAATCTCTTCAACTATTGGAAACTTTTTTCACACTTGGTTTCCCAGTCAAATTTCTCTCCCGTAGTTTGCAAGGATGCAATTTGATGTTCTACTTGTGAGAATTCTTCTAAAAATCTTCTATAATATCCAACTAATCACATAAATGATCTTGTATTTTATACATTGTTGGGTGTATTCCACCCCATGATAATTTCAATCTTCCTTGGGTCTACTACTACCCATTACTGAGACATGATGTGTCCCATGTGTTGAATTTGTTTTTGATAAATTGAGCATTTACTTATATTAGCATATAATTTATTATATCTTCACACCTATAACACTAACATAAAATATTGCTCATGCTCCTCTCTTGATTTTGAATAAATGAGAATGCCATCCAAAATACAATGAAAAACTTATCCAAATGATTTCTAAATGGTCCATTCATTAAGCATATAAAAGCAACCGATGCGTTTGATAATCCAAATGGCATTACTACAAACTCATAATAACAATATTGAGTTTTAAATTATATTTTGTTGATATCCTCATTCTTTATTCTCACCTAAGGTAAGTTGATATCAATTCTATCTTGGAGTAAGTCCTTGCTCCTTTCAGCATATCAAACAAGTCATCAATTACAGGAAGAGGGTATTTGTACTTCTTAGAGTTTTTTTAACTTCTTGAAGTTAATGTGCAATATCAACATTCCATATTTCTTCTTTACAAATTAGAGTATTGGTGCTCCACATAGATACACAATTGGTCATATGTATCATTTCTTCAACAACTCCTCTAGTTTCATTTGTAATTCCTTCAATTTAGGTGTACTAATTTGTATGGTATTTTGGAAATTGGCGTAGCTATAGGAACTAATTGAATAGAGAAGTCAATATATTTTCATGGTGGTAACTTAGTATTTTTTTCAAACACATGTGGATATTCCTATAGTACTCGAAAATATTATAGTTTTGGGCCTTTATTCTTTTTTGGTTCCTCCACATGAACTACATACAACTGAAACTTTGTTCTAAAACACCGTTTTAACAACACAACTAAAGCCTACCTTATAGATATAGGGTTTGGAATGTCTTTCAATATAATTTACTCTTCTTCTTCATCAATTCAAGTGAGTCTTGTTGTGAAAATTTAAAATAACATGGTGTGCATCCATCTAGTCCATTCTAATAAGAACATCATAAGAACCAACATGTATTGTGTTCAAATATGCATATGTATGGATTCCATTCATATCTAATGGAAAACCATTTAGTATCTCATTGATTCTTCTTTTGGTTCCATTAGCAAACTATAAAACCATGATTTACATTACTTTTGTTTCTTTAACTAAAATATTTCAACCAAATTGGCATAAACATAACTATGACTTTCCCTTGAATCAATTAAAATGGAAATGGGTTGATCGATAATCTTACCTTCAATCTCAATCATATTGGACTACTGATATATAACTCTGTACTTACATCCCAAATCTTCTCACAATTTCCATAAAATGCGTTTATTCTATTTTATCTATATTCCCATTAGATTCTATCTCTTCATTTCCCACACTCATATTTTGCCCTATGGCTTCTTCTCTTAGACTGTATTAAACTTCCCGTGTTTCCATATTTATCTCCCCATTTTTGTTGTATGTTGTGCTTAGATGTAAACTTGTAGGCTGTAGCAACCTATTGTACCACTATTTTCAATGTGTTAAAGATCATAAAATAAGTTAGATAAATTTATTTTTTCAAAATTCATAAAACATTTCATGCATTATAGAAAAATTATGGAAATTAGGCTACATGCCCCTCTTTTGTTATATTTATGGAAAAACAAAATTACTCATTCACATTCATGTTTATTTTGATTAATATCATGATGGTACTCTTTCCAATGACTATACCCATGTTTATTTCTAATTTCTTAGTTGGAAGTTACATCTTATGAAATCACAATTTTTGCCGAATTTTACCATGCTCTTGTAATGCACTTGTCTTGAAAGAAAAACTTCTGAGATATATAGAATAAAATATTAAGAAACTAGATATATTTTTTATTATTGGGTGATGATATCCCATATGATTTGAATACTCATACACCTTCATCATTTAAATCCAATGCTCCCAATAAATTTTATAAAATTGTGGGATTTCGAATTTTAAACTTTTGCAATTCTTCTAGGCTTATAATTTTCACTAAAAAAAACTATCTCATGAACCAAGAATTTAAAAAAAAAACTACCTCTAATAAAAGTTGTTTGGATCGATGACTAGGAAAAATGTAGAAATAATTTTTTTTATGTTTACTAGTTCTTGGATACATGTTTCCTCTAACCTTAAAAAAAATCGACCTTATGCATACCATAATAGTGGATTTAGAACTTCTTTTGCATCCTAAAAACACAATTTGTAGAATTTGTCCTCAAGGGTCTAGGTTTATCTATTGCTCTCTAAAATTATTTGATGTCTTATTGCCCTCTAAATAAAGTTCAAAATATTTGAAGTTTTTCATGTCTGAATACTGAAGAAGTGAAGTTAACTTGGAATCAAAGTGCATTATATTTCCTTCTATTACATAAACCTTATTTTGTTTTGGCAAGAAAAGGTAAGTTATCTATACCTAGTTCTACTAAATTTAATAAACATCTACAAGAATCATTGTATAGATATTAGACATAGGATATGTATTATGATGCTTTGGCTTCTCTTTATACTAACTCTAAAATACCATATTATAAAATTTATGTATTACACTAGCATCTAAAATGTGTAATCATTTGTTTTTGCAAATGATAGAGATCTCTAAACATGAATGATTATAAAATTTATGTATTACACCAACATATCAAATGTGTATAGTCATTTGTTTATGCAAATGACAAAGATCTCTAAACATGAATGAGTTATCTTTGCATAGAGAACTATCCTTAGTTTGTATAAGAGAATGAATAAAGCTAAAGTATTCATTTTATTATTATTATTTGTTTGCATATAACAAATAAAAGACTATAACATTGCATTACTTTAGTTAAAGTTGCTCGAGGGGTATCCAAAGATGCTCTAGAGATCTAGACAATACACTCTAAGACGGAACTCTAAATATGAGTTCTATGGAATACACTGTGAGTTGGAATTGTACATTATGAATATTATCTTACATAAAGCAAATAGGAAGTGGCATGTATTAAGCGAAGAGGCGATGGCCATGGCCATGAAGGAGGCAGTGGTGATGGGTTTTATTGCATTTATTTGAATAAGTAAATGCATACGCTCTAGATCTTGGTTAGAAATTAAAGGATATGCATTGATCAAAGAACCTTTAGCATTAATCTAACCAAAAAGCTTTAAGAAAAATTTAAACACAATTGTAATGAAAAAACCTTTACTTTTTCTTAAATAGCATTCAAATTTTTTTAGCAGGAAATAACACGTCAAATATTTTGTCCACTATACCCTCCAACTATCCTGTGAAGACTTGCTGTGACATTACTAGTTTCCTCACTTCCAACAAGAATCCCCATACCAAGTGTGTAAGAAGCATTTCTTCTGAAGAAGTTGAGTCATACCTAACCCTCAGAAAGGCCACAGTTGTATTGAAGTGAAATAGTTGGTAATTATCCCATTGCTCACAGCTTTGACGAGATGAAATTGTTTAATGCGATGTTTAAGCTGTTGAACTTATTAAATATTTGAAGAAATGAAATGGGTCAATGATACATATATGTTGTTCAGTTTATAATAGATTATCTCATTTAGGTTTTCTTTGCTATGAATATTTATGCATGTAAGTTAGGTTTTCTATGAATTTTTATGCTTGAATTTTAAGTTTGAAATGAATTTTTTTATGTTGTGCATATAATAGCTTAACTAATTTTAAAAGAGTAATATACAATAACAAATATCACATTCTTAGAATTTTGGTACATGCATTTGGAGTCATTGCTGCTACTAACTGAAAAATGATTTAAAACAGATTGCTTAGTAAGATCACATAACTCTACTTAGGGAAAAGCACGTGCTTTTCACAATATTTTAGATAGAAAGATGAAGTAGTAATGTTATAGCCTAATCTACTTAATGAATAATAGGCTGAAGGTGTAAAGAGTACAATCAGTCAAGAAGGATCAAATTTATGTAAGCCTCATTTCATTCTATGTAGATTATGTTTATATATATATATATATATATTAAAATGAGTATTATATTATTTTAAGTGCATACAAGCTTTTTATTAAGTTGTCTTGAAATTTATAAGAACAATCATTTCTTAATATTCAATTTTGACATATTAAATGATATATATATTTTTAAATTGTTATTGAAAAAAAACATAATTCATTACAATTTTTATTTTATTGCATGTAAAAAATTCACAAGGAATATATGAGTTTTGAGGGAATCTAGTAAAATATTGAAATTTTAAGTGTCACTTTTGCCTAAAAACTGTTACTCCTACTCGTGGATTCACTCAAATATTAGAGTACATGGCTGATACACTATAGATCTTCCTTCCATGTGACTTTCCGATTGGAAAAAATTTTCATTGTACTAAAAATATGATGATAGAAAAATATACCTCACTGATGACTCTCTTCCCAACATAGGTGGTCATTGTTGAAATATTGTAACTTCAAAGAATATTCTATATGTATCTTTTGTGGTCCCCGATGGTCCTACCAGGAGAACCACTTGTATTACTTTGTACCCCGATGCTTCTAATCGGAAGAACTAATAAGAGTCATGAGGTAGTCCCCTCTAATTGTAAAGGTGGCTCATTAGCACCCGAGTGTGGTTACTTGAGCCTACATGTGTAACTCGAGCCTACATGATTTAACTCAAGCCTGCATGTCAGATGAGTTAATTACAATGAACGGATGAATATAAATAGAGGTGTAGCGCTCCTCATTTGGAGCACACACTATCACTTGTGTAGCGCATTAGTGGAGGAGATAGAAGTAGCTGGAGAAGGAGGAGGATCAGACTTTGATCTCCTTGTTGGTTTTATCTTTTATCTCTTAGGGCATCTATATTGAGGAAGCTTTTGCTGGGTTTTTTCCATTTATGGTTTTCCTAGGATAAATCTTTGTGTTCTCTTTTGTATGGTTGTGCTTGTCTATCTTTCAGTGATCCTGTTTATATGCTTTTGTTATGAAATCGAAATGAAATACTAATGATCTAGCTTAGCATATGAAAATTCATCATGGTATGAGAGCCACCCTGAAAGAAGACATTGTGCAGCTACAAAAGTTAGGGCTTATTAATTTTTTATTCTATCTCCACAATCTATCAGCAAAAGAAGGCTAGGCTAACTCTCCTTTGAAGGGCGCATCTTTAGGTCAAAGTGGAATTCAATTCTGAGCATTTTCAGTTTTCGGTGCGGGAAATTAGGGCTCCTTACAGAAGAGGAATTTTTGAGTTAGCCTGGCATAGGATTGATCTCCTCATCAAAATCGAATTTTAGAGACCTGGATCAAGATTTTTGGTTGGGTGAAACTCTGGAAAAGTCAAACCCTAATTTGACCCCAAGCTAGAAAAACCCTAAATACTAAAACTGCTAAGTTTTGGTATATTCTCTATATTCCGAGATTGGAGAAGGATCAAGAGCTGAAAATTGCAAAGAAAGAATCTAAAATCCTAATGTACACTGTATCCAAAATTCAGCCTCATATTCTCTATATTCTTGGAGATATGATCCCTCCACGTTAGGGTTCTAGCCTCTTTCAGAATTCATCGTAAACAGGACACCTGGGGATAATTGCTATAGCATGGGATACAGAGGTCCAAATGGAATTCCTAAAGATTTTATAGAAATAGCATGGGATATTCTTTATTTTTTCCAAAGTTCAGAACCAGAATATGAAAGAGTGACATGTGGCAGGACATACAACTTTGTTGTTCTGAAGAGTCCTGTAACAGGTCACCTTCGAAAAAGGATCATAAATCCCAATTGGTGAAACCAATTCTAATGAAAAATATGGTGTTGGATCAGTGACATGCGAGGTTACCTTAGTGAAAAGTTTCAAACATATAGGAGCAGTAATTTCAGAGATATCAAAGAAACATTGACAGGAAATTTTGTAGAAGAAATTGGAAAACTAGGGCTTCCTGTTACGGGAGCTTCCCTCCACTGTTTTCAGAAAAGGAGTACATTGGACAGCTCCATTTCAAGAGATATATATTTATATCCAATAATATTTAAAATATTCCAATTTTTTTAAATTAGGGTTTCTTTGACAAACCCTAGATCAGCTAGCTCCGGAAGGAGGAGAGACACCTCAAATCGGTAAGATCTAATCTTTTGCTATTTACATTTGAGGTTCTCATTTCAAAGTGATCTATCACATCAGCTTGATGATAAGCTTGGTGAATTTGACAACTTCCAAGCATGGAAGTATTTGATCTCTCTAAAGAAAATGAATTGGACACCTACATGAGTAGAGAGGTTCCAGTTCTAGAGGGAGATGAGGCTCAAAGCCTTACACTAGAATAACTTGGTCAAGGACAAGAAGATCATTGTTGATTCAGTCACATATCAACTTGTACCACAAGTGTCTTCCCTAAAGACACCGAAAGAGATGCTTAGTTCCTTGACAAACCTATTTGAAGGAAAGAACATACATCGGAAGATGACCCTAAGAAACAAATTGAAGAGGTAAAAGAAGAAGTGAAGAATGCAGAAGTGGTGATAGCCACCTTGAATGGCCTCCCAGGATCGTGGGATCCATTCATGCGAAGAATGTATGCCGAAAGAAAGTGATTACTTTCAGCTTGACTCATAAGAGGAGGAGAAGAAGATGGGAGCAATTGAAGATCAATCTCTCACCATTCAAAGAAGATCCCTCAAGCGATGAAGAATATGAAGAACTAAATTATTGAAGAACCTCTTATTCATCTTATCATTTGGATAAGAAATGATGATTTCATGAATGCAGAAGATGATAAAGCAGAATGATCAAGATGGAGTCTACCCATGAAACAAATAAAAGATAACTATTCAATTGTCATTTCATGATATTGTTTTGTTATACATTTGATTATATTCAGTTGATGTGTTATGCATGATAGATTGTTTGCATTAATGACTGTATACTACTAATATGCATGTGATGGGTAAGTAATCTAGAAAGTTTCTGTGAGATATGGATGAATGTTGTATTGGCTAAACAGTTGCATGTCATGTTTTATGAAATAGTTCTAACCATGCAACTGGTGCATTTGAATTGTAGGAAAGGTCCTAGAAGAAAATAAGGATGTGATTTGTTCCGAAGAACAAGTGATGACAATTCAATAAACATGAATCTGAAGCTCCCAGGGTCAAAGACACCATGACGAAATAAAGAGCTTCAGAGAGTGGTATATCCACCTTGAAGGATGAAGACCACCATGGGTATGAGAGATAACTCAAGATGAAGAAAATAATTCTATGAAAGAAGCTATGATCAAAGAATAATAGTTGATCATAGCGAATGATGTATACAATATGATTTCGAGACATAAAGGGAAGTACATAGTATCTTCCATATGGATCTACAAGAACAAGTGTAAAAACAAAGGTTTGTGATTTGCCTCGGAAAGAATAGACTATGACATGACATACTCTATTGACCAATATATATCAAGCATAGAACCACCTATACATAATGAAGAAGGAAGATAATACTCCACTTTAGGGGGAGTGACTACAGAAGATATTTGAGTTTGACATGGTACAACATGATGGACAGCTTCCTAATGGATCAAGACTTTACCAAGAGTAAAGTGGGTTCCAACCTTCAAAGTTGAATGTAGAAGACTAGGATATGTTGATGATATGACAAGACAAACTCATGGAAGATGTTATGATGAAATAATACTAGAATGATGTTTGGGATATAGTACTCAAACCAGAAAGCAAGAATGTGGTATCTTACAAATGGATTTGCAAGATAAAATATGTTGCTGATAGAAGTAAGGAAAGACTTGTGGCTTGAGGTTTCTATAAGAAAGAGGGAATTAGTTTTGAAGAGACACTTGATCCAAGAAGCAAGGTACGCTTCCTTCAGAACTATGATGGTAGTTGCTTCCATGATGAATTAAAGACAAGCCTTCCTTAATGGTATGATTGGGGAAGAGTTTTACATCAAATAGTCATGAGGATTTGAAGTTGAAGACAGATGTACTCACATATGCAAGTTGAAGAAGGCCCTCTATGGCCTGAAGCAAGCTCCCAGAGCTTGGTATGGAGGAATAGATAGTTTCCTAGCGAGCATGGGATTTGCCAAGATTAAAGTCGATCCTAACCTTTACTACAAGGTTGTAGAAGATGAAACTGTCATACTATTACTATATGTGGATGAATTATTCTTGACAGGGAATGAGAAACAGATTATGGAAAGCAAGAAGAAACTAGCAGAATAATTTGAGATGAAAGACCTTGGGTTAATGCATTATTTCCTAGGTCTGGAAGTATGGAAAAGTTCAGAAGGAATCTTTCTCAACCAGGGAAAGTATGCGGTAGAGATATTGAAGAGATTCCATATGTTGGAATGCAAATTCATGGCCACACCCTTGGACTCCAACCTGAAGCTGTTAGCCGATGACTCATTAGAGTTAGTGGATGTGACTCACTACATATAGATCATTGGGTCATTGATGTACCTAACAAATAGCAGACCAGACATTTATTTTGCTATGAACACCTTGAGTCAATATCTTGTTCAACCAAGACGGGTTCATTTAATAATTGCAAAAAATGTGATAAGATATCTGAAAGGAACTATAGACTATGGTCAATACTATGATGGTAGCCATGAGTATAGATTGTATGGCTACACAAATGCGGATTGTTTTGGAAGTATCTCAGACAGGAAAAGCACATCAGGTAGATGCTTTTGTTTGAGGTCTACTATGAGTTCATGGTTTAGCAGGAAACAGTCCAGTGTTTCTCTTAGCACGGCTGAAGCATAATACATAGCAGATTGCTCTACTAAGTTGTGAAGCCATATGGCTTCTAAAGCTGATATCAGGTCTCTTTGACCTGAATATGGATACTACAACGATTCTATGTGATAACTAGAGTTGTGATGACAAAGAACCCTGAGTTTCGTTGTAACACATAGAAATATGGCATTTCTACATATGAGATAAGATGCAGATGATGATGTTTTAGTATACCCATACTGAAGATATAGATGATGTTTCAGTATTTACATACTGTAGATGCAGATGATGGTGATTCCATATTTCTATATTGAATATAGAGATGATGATGCTTTTAGTATTTCTATACTGAAGATATAGATGATGACGCTTTCAGTATTCACATACTGGAGGTACAGATGGTGATAGGTCAGTATTCACATACTGAAGATGTAGATGATGATGGTTTGGATGATGATATACTGATGAAGCCTTTGTCTCGAGTAAAGTTCGAACACTTTCGAGACAAGCTTGGTGTTGTTCGGAAAGACCTTCCTCGAAAGGGGGAGTAGTGATGTTGCAGTGGGATTGTATCATCCCTCGGCTCTTTCCCTAAAGTGATCCAGAGACCTTGGTCCTTGAGAATGAAGAGGGATTGTATCATCCCTGGGAACTTGCCCTAAAGTGATCCGGTGACCTCAGTCCTTGAGAATGAAGAGGGATTGTATCATCTTGGGACATCTGTCCATAATAGATCCGGTGACCTCGGTCCTTGAGAATGTGGTAGGATTGCATCATCCTTGGACACAATCCTAAAGTGATAGGGACTGATTCTCCTATAATCAATTTGGTGGCTTCGGTCCTCAAGAATGTGGTAGGATTGCATCATCCTAGGAAATAGTCCTAAAGTGATAGGGACTGATTCTCCCGTAATCAATCTGGTGGCTTCGGTCCTCGAGAATGTGGTAGGATTGCATCGTCCTTGGACTTAGTCCTAAAGTGATAGGGACTGATTCTCCCATAATCAATCCGATGGCTTTGGTCCTCGAGAATCTGGTAGGATTGCATCATCCTTGGACTTAGTCCTAAAGTGATAGGGACTAATTCTCCCTTAATCAATCCGGTGGCTTTGGTCCTTGAGAATGTGGTAGGATTGCATCATCCTTGGACATAGTCCTAAAGTGATAGGGACTGATTCTCCCGTGATCAATCCGGTGGATTTGCTCCTCGAGAATGTGATAGGATTGCATCATCCTTGGACTTAGTCCTAAAGTGATAGGAACTGATTCTCCCGTAATCAATCCGATGACTTCGGTCCTCGAGAAAGTGGTAGGATTGCATCGTCCTTGGACTTAGTCCTAAAGTGATTGGGATTGATTCTCCCGTAATCAATCCAGTAACTTCAGTTGTCGAGAATGTGGTGGGATTGCATCATCCCTACACTTTAAGTCCAAAAGTGATCCAAAGACCTTTTTGTCTTTGAGTTGTGGATTGTAGGTTGTAGCTGATGATAATGATGTTGTACTGATCGAAATATCAGAGTATGATGATGATGACGTACTGATCAAAATATCAGAGTATGATGATGGTGAAGTACTGGTTGAAAGATTAGAGTATGATGATGATGACATACTAATAGAAATATCAAAGCATGATGATGACGTACTGATCGAAATATCAGAGTATGATGATGATGTTTCTGATCAAAAGATCAGAGTATGATGATGATGTTTTTGATCAAAAGATCAGAGTGTGATGATGATGATTCTCATCAAAAGATCAGAGTTTCATGATGATGATGTTGCTGCTGATCGAAAAGTCAAAGTGTTGATGATGATATTGCTGATCGAAAGGTCAAAGTGCTGAAGATGTTGTTGCTGATCAAAAGGTAAAGGTGCTAAAGATGTTGTTGATCGAAAGGTCAAAAATGCTGAAGATGTTGTTGCTAATCAAAAAGTAAAAGTGCTGAAGATGTTGCTGATTGAAAGGTCAGAATATTGAAGATGTTGTTGCTGATTGAAAAGTCAAAGTGCTGAAGATGTTGTTGATAGAAAGGTCAAAGTGCTGAAGATGTCGTTGCTGATTGAAAGATCAAAATGCTGAATATGTTGATCAAAAAGTCAAAGTGCTGAAGATGTTGCTGATCGAAAGGTCAAAGTGTTGAATATGTCGTTGCTGACTGAAAGATCAAAATACTGAAGATGTTGTTGATCGAAGCACTCAAAGTATTAATGATGATGAATACTGAATATTGAAGATGAAGACTACATGATGTTGAAAAGCTTCCAATGATTTATAGATGTGTTGCCCTGATTATGTTGATGATGTTCTCTCTCATTATTGTTGTTGTTGATGTTGATGTAGAATACCCTTCTCGTTAAGGGGGAGTGTTGAAATATTTCAACTTCGAAGAATATTCTATATGTATCTTTTGTGTTCCCCAATGGTCCTACCAGGAAAACCACTTGTATTACTTTGTACCCCAATGCTTCTAATCGGAATAACTAATAAGAGTCATGTAAAGGTGGGTCATTAGCACCCCAGTGTGGTTACTTAAGCCTACATGTGTAACTTGAGCCTAAATGATTTAACTCGAGCCTACATGTCGGATGAGTTAATTAAAGTGAACGGATGAATATAAATAGAGGTGTAGCCCTCCTCATTTGGAGCACACACTCTCACTTGTGTAGCGCATTAGTGGAGGAGAGAGAAGTAGCCGGAGAAGGAGGAGGATCAAGCTTTGATCTCCTTGTTGGTTTTATCTTTTATCTTTTGGGGCATCTATATTGAGGAAGATTTTGCTGGGTTTTTTCCCTTTAGGGTTTTCCCAGGATAAATCTTTGTGTTCTCTTTTGTATGGTTGTGCTTGTCTATCTTTCAGTGATCCTATTCATATGATTTTGTTATGAAATCTAAGTGGAATACTAATGATCTAGCTTAGCATATGAAAATTCAACAATCATGGTAGAGTCTTGATCAAATTCCCTAATGGTAGAGTGAAGGAAATAAGTGGATTTTTGCACATTTGGTTTCGACATGTAACCTATTATTGGTAAGAACAAATAATGATGTTAGTGTGTAGTTTGTTTTCTTTGACAATGGATATAAAATGGTGTGAGGAGTTATGGTGATCACTATGGGTATTCATGTGTGCACTATGTTCAAGCTTGATGCTATTCGATGTAGTAGTTCTTCCATTTTTGTACCAAAGAGAGGTGTAGAATATATACCTTAGAATCAAAATATGTAATGATAATGGAATTCAAACATAAGACAAATCCATATACCCCTCAACATAATGGAGTTGGAGAATGGATGAATGGGACAAAAATGGAGAGAGTTAGGAGTATGCTTGGAGGAGCTAGTTTGGAGAATAAGTTATGGGTAGAAGTTGTTTCTATTGCATGCTATGTGATCAAAAGGTATTCCATACCACCCCTTATGGAGGATTGGATGGGAAAGAAGCCATCACTTCAACATCTTCATGTTTTGGTTGTGAGGCATATGATCATGTGCCCAAGAAAAATAGGTTGAAGTTGGATAGAAAGGGAATTAAATTCATCTTCATCAACTATGCCACTAGTGTAAAAGAGTTAGTAAGTTTTGGGATCCTATGTATAAGGCATACTAACACGAAGTTGGTACCCAATTCCATTGCAATAGAAACATCTGAGCAATAAATTTCAAAAATGTGTGTGAGATCACAAAAGCATGCACACCTTCATAGTTTGGCAGTTGTCGAATCTCCATGCAAGATGTATTGTGTGGAAAAGAATGCACACACATTGTTAATGTGTGCAAGTTAAAATAACGTGTGCATGTTTTTATAATACATTCACATTCTTGTGTTAATAAAAAATGAAAAGGGTTGCAATCCTCATTTTATCTAGTCTCCATTTGTAGTCGTATTCCTCCATTGTAACAACATTAGTCCATCTTGGTGGATTTCCACCCTAGCCCAACTTTAGATTGAGGATCATTGGCTCTCCACGTATTTGACTAACTCTTCCATTTTTTTCTTTTATATGCTTGTTTCATTTAAACAAAAAAACATAATATTTAAAGAATTATTGTTATTACATGCATATTGTTTATATTTGATTGAAATGACAAAAATATTGAATTAAATCCACAAAAAAATTCCAAATAAAGAAAAAAAAAACATTAACCTTGATGAAAACTCGAATCAAGCAAGATTTAAATCATTTGAGAAACTTTGTTTGAGAGATCTAGACCACAAGGAACCATCATGAATTTCATTAACCACATCCCTTGATACAAAATCATTTACTTTATTGACCATGCCCATAGTAAACTGTTGAGTATATCTATATATAAGGCTAGAATGAAACATTTTTTCTCCATTGGTCTAAGTAAAGAACATATCAAATTTTACACGCAATATCTACATGAATGCATTCATACAATACCAGGAAATCCATGCAATCATATTATTACATAACGTTGAATTAAAGAATATGTATAACATAATTAAATATATGGCATTTCATATACATATAGAAATATATATCAAAATTTCCACCAATTGTCTAGAGACTAAGGATGTTCCTCCTAGACATAGGTACTCTCTTATACAAATTCTCTCTATAACAGGGGCCACCTCAGATCTAGAAATATTAATCCACAAGAAGGTGTCGAACCTCATTGTATAGCTAACAAGCTAGTCCATTCCACTATCACTCCTACCCCATCAATGTAAACAACCCATATGAATGGAGTCCCTTTATCTTATTTACCAGTCCCTTGGGTTCCCTTCTCAAAGTTAATATTCCCTTGGGTTATTTCTAGAATTACCTTTGAGGGCTGTAACATAGTTTTTCTAGGGGTTCTCTATGTCAGGGATTCAAGGAATGCAACTGTACTTTCCAATGATACTCTCAGGTACAATGCCAATATATGGTACGATGTGGTAGCTTAAAACTAATAGTAAATGAAGGATGAATGATGGAAGAATGATATTAAGTGAACTAGCTATTGGGCCTAGGGACAATAGGGCATAATTCATGTAGAATTCTTCCTAAGTATGGAAAAGAACATTAAGGAGAAGACGAAGGAACTACGACTTAGGAAGCATCATAAAGGAAAAGGGGAGGGTTGTTGTTATAGAAGAAGTAAAAGAGAATAAGAAGACAAAGAGAAGGCGTTGGAAGAGGAAGTTGCACCAGATAAGAAAGCCACTTCAGAAGAATAGAAGGGAACACAAGATGGTATAACAGAATATTAGCAAAAGTAGTCATGCAAATAGCATAATGACTGAAAAACGACATTAAGGAATACCACCGAGAAAGTCAAAGTCCTTAACGGTCGTGGGTACGAGCTCGGATGGAGACATCGGAAACCACACATGATTTTTCTAAGTCAGGTTGATAGTGCCTCCCGTCATGCATTACTAGAATAGGAAAGACAGCCTGTTGGCCGGATATAGTAAGTCAGATGAGACAATGATAGAAATGAGGTCTCTAATGAGTGTTCTAGAGTCTATATTGAGTCAGTATTGAGTATGTAACAATAATGTATAGGAGTTTTATCGAGTCTGTAATTGGGCTATAAAACAGGAACCCAAGATGTATATGGGTTAGCACCTAAGTAGAGTCAAGTAGTTTTTGCTTCTAGATTGTATATTATTGATCAAACTCTTGGTAAGATGCTTGAGCGATATTTGAGGTAGGAATTATGGTTAATGAATCTTTATCACTGAGTGCACCAGAGTAGAGGTTCCTCAACTAAGTGCGCAGATGAGTAGGGATGGTTGAGTTGATCTAGTCCATGTGTGGATCATTGAGAGAACTAGATTTGAAAGAAAAATAGAGAATATTTGAGAGAATGAGAGGGAGTAAAAGTTCGTAAAGATAGAAGAGAAGATATTGAGCAGAGTCTGCAGGTTTTTGTGCAGACGAAAGGTGCATATATCTCCTCATGCCAGTTGAAGACCACCTTGTGGTTTTCGTCCAGATGGGTTTCCACATTATATTCTATGTATATGTGTGAATATTGAGGTAGCTTATATGTATGTGTGATTATTGTGTTGAATGATTGGTTGATTATTGTGTTTGCAATTGGGTAAATGTTTGATGACTGCATTATAGGAATGGATATGTTTATGCTGCATACCTACTTTTTATTTACTTAAGTTGCATAAAAAAGGGTTGGTTCATAGTTTGGCTACTGAAGGACCATGCATACAAGTAATCAAACCCCATTCCCTTTGTTGGAAGCCTTGGTGCAGGGAAAATCTACTAAAACACCCTCCCATAAAACTATGGAAACTTGTTCTAGCAATTTCCCATAAACAAGAGATATCTCAAGTGAGACGACATCTATGTTGTAGGTGCTTCCGACTAAGCCCTGCTCTGTCAGGCTGATATATCGAGCTTTGTTGTGTTGAGCAGAAGGACTGAACCTGGGTCTAGTGATAGAAAGGCAAGAGGGGGGGGGGGAATCCAACAAATGTTTCTATTTTCGTGACGCTAAATTGTTGTGGAGAGGGATATGTTTTAGCAACCCATCAAATCGGAGATCCAGGACTAGGTGGACTTCAAAGAGTTAGAGTTTGCATGAAAATAAAGTGAAGGATCTCGGTGTAACCCAATAGAGTGTTTGGGTCAGTACATCTACACATACATCCATGAGATTTTCTTTTCTAAGTTTCCCATCGTGTGACATTAGTGGTTATCAAAGTTAGCGACCAAATGAAAAAAATTTGAAGGAGGAGAACCAAGGGAGTGGACTCCCCAGTTAATCGAACAACTGGAAGAAGTAAGAAACCACATATCAAGGGCTGTGTATTTTTGGATAGACAATATCCTAGAATGATATATTATTGAGTTCGTCGTTGCAACAATAACCTCGTATAATGAGGCACAACGAATTTTTTTCAAGGACCACGCAATAGATACTTGTCATCTTTAAAGACAGATAAAAATGATTTTATGTGAAAAAGGAATTCTCTGAATGAAACAAGACTGAATAGAAAATGGTGGCTATGTCTTAGCATTACCCTAGAGTGAGATGTTCCTAGGAGAGAGTGGAACTAAACTAGAGTTAGGATTTTTAAGAAGGTGAAGTAGTAATGTTATAGCCTGATTCTTGTGTACTACTTAATGAATAATAGTATGAAGGTGTAAACAGTACCGTCAAGGAGGATCAAAATTATGTAAGCCCCATTTCATTCTATGTAGATTATGTTTATATTTTTTTTCCTAAAAATGAGTATTATATTATTTTAGGTGAATACAAGCTTCTTGTTAAGTTCTCTTGAAATTTATAAGAACAATCATTTCTTTAAATTAAATTTTGACATATTAAATGATATATATTTTTTAAATTATCATTGAAAAAACAACATAATTCATTACAATTTGTATTTTATTGCATGTAAAAAAATCACAAGGAATATATGAGTTTTGAGGGAATCCAGTAAAATATTGAAATTTTAAGTGCCACTTTTGCCTAAAAAATGTTTCTCATGCTCGTGGATTCGCCCACATATTAGACTGCATGGCTCATACACTTTAGAGGTTCCTTCCATGTGACTTTCCAAGTAGAACAAAATTTTCAGTGTACTAAAAATATAATGAGAGAACAATATATCTGGGTGATGACCGTTCTTCTCAACATAGGTGGTCATGGTAGAGTCTTGATCAAATTACCTAATGGTAGAGTGAAGGAAATAAGTGGATTTTTGCACATTTGATTTTGACATGTAACATATTATTGGTAAGAAAACTTAATGATGCTAGTGTGTAGGCTGTTTTCTTTGACAATGGATATAAAATGGTGTGAGGAGTTATGGTTCTCACTACGGGTATTCATGTGTGAACTCAGTTCAAGCTTGATTCTATTCAATGTAGTTGTTCTTCCATTTTTTTACCAAAGAGAGGTGTAGAATCTATACCTTAGAATCAAAACATGTAATGATAATGGAATTGAAACATAAGAGTAATCCATATACCCCTCAACATAATGGAGTTCGATAATGGATAAATGGGACAATGATGGATAGAGTTAGGAGTATGCTTGGAGGTGCTATTTGGAGAATAATTTATGGTTAGAAGTTTTTTCTATTGCATGCTATGTGATCAAACAGTCCTCCATACCACCCCTTGTGGAGTATTGGATGGGAAAGAAGCCATCACTTCAACATCTTCAAGTTTTGGTTGTGAGGCATATGCCCATGTGCCCAAGAAAAATAGGTTGAATTTGGATAGTAAGGCATTGAAATGCATTTTCATCAACTATGTCACTAGTGTGAAAGGGTTAGTAAGTTTTAGGAACCTATGTATAAGTTGTGCCAACACGAAGTTGGTACCCAATTCCATTGCAATGGAAACATGTGAGCCATAAATTTCAAAAATATGTGTGATATCACAAAAGCATGCACATGTTCCTAGTTTCGCAATTGTTGAACCTCCATGCAAGATGTGTAGTGTGGAAAAGAATGCACACACATTGTTAATGTGTGAAGTTAAAATAATGTGTGCATGTTTTTATAATACATTCCCATTCTTGTGTTAATAAAAAATAAAAAGGGTTGTGATCCTCATTTTATCTAGTCTCCATCTATAGTTGTCTTCCTCCATTGTAACAACATTAGTCCATCTTGGTGGATTTCCACCCTAACCCAAATTTAGACTGAGGCTCATTTCAACACAACGTATTTCACTAAGTCTTCCATTTTTTTCTTTTATATGCTTGTTTGATTTAAACAAAAAAAACATAATTTTGAAATGATTATTGTTATTACATGCATATTGTTTATATTTGATTGCAATGACAAAAATATTGAACTAAATCCACAAAAAAATTCCAAATAAAGGCCAGAAAAAACATGAACTTCGAGAAAAACTTGAGTCAACCAAGGTTTAAATCATTTGAGAAACTTTGTATAAGATCTCTAGGCCACAAGGAACCATCACGACTTTCATTGACCACATCCCTTTATAGAAAATGATTTACTCTATTGACCATGCCCATAGTAAATTGTTGAGTATATCTAAATACAAGGCTAGAATGAAACATTTTTTCTCCATTGGTGTAAGTAAAGAACATGTCAAAGATTTGAAACTTACAAAAAAAAATTGTTGTATTTTTCATTGACCCCAAAATCATTCAACCCTCTGATCCATGCAAGAGGTTCCTTTGCATGGATTGGTACACATATAAACCATGGAAAAAAATTGGATCACTAATTGGTTCACGATTTTTTATAAATATCATTGCAAAAACAGGGTGCAGGGCTCCATTATATTTTTATAGAAACTATATGTTGAGTTCATGTATCCAGTGAGCTCATGAATCCTTTATGGCTACAAGATACACAAAATACTAACCGAAATATGGCTTGTGATACTCATTTTCATTTTCCATTAACTTAATTATCAAAGTTACCGTGAAATCAAATAAATATATATGGCCACCCAAAATTAAATTTAAGCATATACAAATTATACAAACAATCTCTACATGAATGCATTCATACAATACCAAGAAATCCATGCAATCAGATTATTACATAACCTTGAATTAAACAATATGTATAACATAATTAAATATATGGAATTTCATATACAAGTAGAAACATATATGAAAATTTCCACCAATTGTCTATAGAGTAAGGATATTCCTCCTAGACATAGGAACTCTCTTATACGAATTCTCTCTATAAGAGGGGACAACAAAGAGTTGGGAATATTAATCCATAAGAAGGTTTCAAACCTCAATGTATAGATAACCAGCTAACCCATTCCACTAGCACTCCTAACCGATCATCGTACATAACCCTGGGAATGGAGTCCCTTTCTCTGATTTACTAGTCGCTTTGGTTATTTCTATAATTCCCTTTGAGGTATCTAACATACTTTTTCTAGGTGTTCTCTGTGTCAGGGCTCCAAGGAATGAAACTGTACTTTCCAATGATACTCTCAGGTACAACGCCAAAATATGGCACGATATGGTAGCTTAATACTGATAGTAGATGACGGATGCATGATGGAAGAATGATATTGAGCGAACTAGCTATTGGGCCTAGGGACATCACGACAGAATTCATGTAGAATTCTTCCTAAGTATGGAGAATAACATTAAGGGGAAGAGGAAAAAACTACGAATGTGGAAGCAGCATAAAGGAAAAGGGGAATGCTATTGCAGTGGAATAAGTAAAAGAAAAGAAGAAGAAGAAGAAGAACCGTTTGTGTGGAAGATCATTGTAAGATTCACCTAGACATTTGAGTTTGCAAGTGAACACCCAACAATAGATGCTGCAGTACATATAATAAAGGAAAATATCTTCGTACAAATATCGGTCACAGACATGAATTTCTGTCAATGCAGCATGACCATACATAACTGGATGCATTGTTATAATCTCATGGGAGAACTTGATTATGATGACCCAATTGAGATAAATATACCTTAATCAAAAGGTATACGTACGTTAGAGGGATATTTTATAACCACTGAACAGTTTCTAAAACCACTCAAGATTAAGAAAGTAAATATTGGGTCGGTTGAAAACTAGAAGTTTGTTAATATTGGATATTATTGGGATGAAGAGACTATGGGAAAGATCACTCACTTATTACATGAATTTCAAGATCTATTCCCTACAAAGTTCTCTGAAATGAAAGGAATAGTTGGATACCTTGGTGAAATGAAGATACCCCTCAGGCTTGATGCAAAATCGGTCAAACAGAGGCCATAAATATTAAACCCGTGCTACAAAGAGAAAGTTAAAGTTGAACTTGATCGAATTCTAGAGCCATGTGTAATAGAACTAGTTGAAGAATCATAATGGATAAACCCGATCGTATTACAAGACAAGAAAACTTTTGAAGAATTGAGTATTTCTGTTGCGTGGAACGATGTCGCAGGTACTAAATTTCTCTCAATTTGAGAAAATCTATTTTTTGTGTCCCTTTTGGGGCTCTATTGGCCACGCGGTATGTCATGATGGAATTTTGGTTGATCCCGCTAAATTTCCATCATCCTGGACTTACCACCATCTACCATAGTTCAAAAGTTAAGAGAAATGCTAAGACATAAGGGATACTACAGAAAGTTCATCAAAGGATATGCATAAGTGACTGCCCCATGGAGAGATTGTTGAAAAAAGACACTAATTTTCAGTGAACAGATGAATGGCAAGATAGTCTAGATAAGATGAAAAGCAATATGGCTGATATGCCCATACTCGTATTTCCAGATTGGAAAAAAGAATTTCATGTTCATGTCGACGCATCCTTTGTTGTGCTTGGAGTGGTACTAACACAACCAAGAGAAGCAGATATTGATAAACCCATTTCTTTTGTTGGCAGAAAGATATCAACTGTAGAGAATAATTACATTACAGCAAAGAGGGAAGGACTTGCGATGGTTTATGCATTGAAAAAATTCTCACATTACTTGCTTGGGGACTTTTCAAAATGTACACCGACCATTCTGCACTGATGAAAAATTGCAACAACAACTTGAGGATACATTATATTGATGGAGTCGAAGAGCACAAAATCCCAAAGCTGTAGCATTGATATCTTTGATTAGGGAATGATCAGTTGATCCCAATCCGATGCCTCTTTCATTCCACCATCTGCTCATCACCGAGGATTAAATCCGAGGGTTTCATGGAGATGAGCTCAGCAATTCCAATTCCCCATTTAGGGTTAGATTAACGAGATACTTATTGTTTCTTGATGACATTAGGGTACTGTAATTTCAGATTTGATATCGAAGAGAGACAATGCAAAGATTAATTTTTTATCAGAGTATCCCACCAGGGGTAAGGGCTATTGTTCGCAATTTCTGGCCATATTTGCGTCATCTATATCCATCATCCAAGTAAAAAATATTTTTTACTTTTAATTAATGGTCAACAAAATCTAGATCATAACTAAACAGAAGTAAAAAGTAAATATTTATATACAACCTTTACATGAGGAACCGTACATAACTTTACAACATCTCCCTTTCCCTTATAATCAGAAATAATATTTATAGCCGACATTTACATGAGGAACGTTACAGAACGTTACAAGATCTCCCCCATACTGGGCTGTAGAGTGCCTCTCAGTGCAATCATGTTGGATGTCCATGCTCAACCTTTACTTTTTGACATTTCACACATCTTGCTATATACCAAAATACAAACTTTTAAAATTTTAAAATTGAATATCTAAATCTTATTGTAAGTTATAGTAAATTTAATACACAAAAATAAAAAAAATAAAAAAACCTATCATAACAATAATTTAACTAAAATAAAACTCACATCCACAAAAATATAACCTCCATTTTTTAAAATAATTCTATTTTAATTAAATATAATTGCGCCGGAGATCTTGTCACGTGATGTAACGTTACTAACATGTCGGCAAAAAATAATAGTGAAAGTGAATATTATGGGGGAGATCTTGTGACGTGATGTAACGTCACTAACATGTCGGCAAAAAATAATAGTGAAAGTGAATATTATGGGGGAGATCTTGTCACGTGATGTAACCTTACTAACATGTCGGCAAAAAATAATAGTGAAAGTGAATATTATGGGGGAGATCTTGTCACGTGATGTAACATTACTAACATGTCGGCAAAAAATAATAGTGAAAGTGAATATTATGGGAGAGAAGAGTGTGACATTCTATTCTGGGTTGTTTCCCCTCATTATTGCACCAGTGAATACGAAAGTTTGGTCACATTGATCGACTGAGAATCCCCAACGACACTGACAATTAATACGGAGCCAGTCAGTGCAGACACCTTGGGGCCCTTCATCTTTAATTTGTCCTATCAAATGAATTCCTCCTGCACATGTCTTGATCCATGCATATCTTGCTTCTGAGGACACTTGCAGAAAAAGCTTCTGTACTGATGGAATGAGGGCTTATCATCATCACCGTTACAATTGGTGCTCTCATCTACAAAAAGTTCTGATTCATTACAGGACATTACTCCTGTACGTAATATGCCCTCCAATCACAGTTAACCCCCAATGCCAATCACATCCAGCGGGCTGTGTTGAATTCAAGTATTAGACAAGACACCAAATTCAAATAGCGTTTTAGGTTGTGACAACAGGCTTATGTGGTTGTGCAGAATGCTCTGGGGGGAATCGATCACGACCAACATTGAACATGTTTCCTTCCAAGCCAATGCACACCTCCCCACATGTAATCCCACTTTGAATTTTACATGATGGGTTTGACATTCTGTAATTTTCTAGCAGCTGGGCAATTCAATATTAAAAATTGAGAGCTTTTGATTATAGGCGCTCTCTAGGGAAACTTCTGTATCTGGCGCCGAGAGTTTCGATTCCCAGTCTATTCGGCAAACAAATACCAATTCCAGCTACAAGTGAGCTCCACAACAACCCGAGTTCGAATCACCAACCAGCGGAAAAAAATTAGAGGTGATGCAGATGCCTGACATGGGAAGAAATCTGATAAACAATCATGCCACTGAAAAGTTCAATGAACTAGAAAAAGAAGTGAAGGTACACGCATCACCAAGACAATAAATGTTTGATACGATTTTGTTGGTGTTTTCGCTCAATATTATTGTCTGTTTGCAAAGTCATGACAATTCAAATCAAGTCTGTGAGCAAAATGACACAACCTGGCAGCAGATTTTAAGCGTTTGAATAGTTATGCTTATCTTGTCTCTCCACTGTGTTGAAAGCATGAGGTCAATCGCAGAGGTCCCACGTCCAGTTCTGAGCCTGAGGGTACTAAGACTCTTGATGCCAAGGTATCGTTTTATGTTCAAGCAAAATTTAGGATCAAATAGGTTCAAATCCTTGATCGGTGTAGTGTTGAGAGCTATTAAAAATGTATTCAAAATCCACAATCCAATCAATTCAGAAATGTGCATCCTTGAAAATTTTAATACCTCTTGGCACCGCGACACTGATCAGGGATTTCATCTAAAATATTGTATTTCAATACTGTGTGTTCACATCTTTTCAATTGCCAGTATTATATAGATTTACATTGATATTTTTTTACAAACACTCAGGAGGCTTGCTCAAAATCGAGAGGCTGCTCGGAAGAGCAGATTGAGGAAGAAGGTACTGTATTTATAGAAATATATACATATTTTGGAATGCCATGCATCTCACAGCAAGCTAATATATTACTGTATTTTTGGTTTCACAGGTTTAGCAATTAGAAACTAGTCGATTAAAACTGGCCGAGATTGAGCAAGAGCTTCAGCGGGCTCGATCACAGGTATTTGGGCTTATGAATTACAAATGCAGATTGCATTCAATGGTTTCAGTTTTTTTTTTAATCTTTTTGAACTGAATATTGTATTGTGATCAATGTAGGGAGTATTTATGGGATCAAACGTGTTAATATTATTTATATGGCGGCCATAAATAATATTAAATATTAATAATAATAAAAATATATGTGGAGCTTAAATAAAAATATGTGTCTTTTGGTTTGAATCAAATCAATGGATACCTAAGAAGAGGTCTGCACCTCGAGAGACCTGATCCATCTCGGCGCTTGATAGAGCCTACGATTTGGATCTAGGCTGGTAAATAAAATTATAAAGCTTTATTTTAATATAATACTCTTAGTAAGGATATAGCTATCCCAAAAGATAAAACGATTTCTATAAAGAGTATGGTTAGTGTCGAGTTTTAATGAGTGTGCTAATTTATTGATAAAAGATGCACTTTGTTAAATATAGATTTAAACATTTGTTACATTTAGTTTAAGGAGTATTTTAGATTTAAACATTTGTAAGATTTAGTTTAAGGAGTATTTTTAGTGCAAAGTTTTAATTACTGTGTTAATTTATTGATAAAAATATAAAATTTTAATATAAATTTAAACATTTGTTAATGATTTAGATTAAGGGATATGTTTAGTGACTAGTTTTAATTGGTGTGTTAATTTATTTATAAAGATACATCTTTTAATATAGATTTAAACATTAGTTAGCAATATAGTTTAAGAAATATGGTTAGTGTGGATTTTTAATTAATGCCCTAATTTATTCATAAATATTAATATACATTTAAACATTGGTTAGTGATTTAGTGTAAGGGGTATGGTTAGTGGTGAGTTTTAACTAGCATAGATCCATTTTAAACCTCGATCTGTTAAGCACCGAGAGGGATCCAATTTCTTGAGGTGTACATTTTTTTACCATTTGGATTCCTCTCGGTACTTGATAAATCCACGTTTAACATGGATCCATGCAAGTTTAATTTTTTTATATTTTATTTAAGTCCATATGTAATTTTTATTTTTCATCTTTTTATATTTTTTATTTATGGAGGTTTAATATGGATCCATGCTAGTTTAATTTGTTTTATATTTTATTTAAGTCGATATGTAATTTAAATTTTTCATTTTTTTATATTCTTTATTTATGTCGGCGTGGATCTCCCCATACTGGGTTGGAGAGCACCTAGCCTTTCTCGGTGCAATTAGTGTGTTAATTTTTTATTTTTTTTACATGGTACTTCCCCATTTATTATGGCGCCTAACCCGGTGGGGATATCAAGTGAGGCCCGACATAGCAGCTAGTGGATTTGGATTTGACTCCTAGACCTTTTATTCGCATAAACAACTCTCAACCACTTAAGCTAACCCACGGGGGTTAATTAGTATGCTAATTTATTCTTAAGTTGCACTTTTTTAATATAGATTTAAAATTTTGTTAACCTCGCGAGGGAAACTTCAGGGGCCATGTTCAGTTAAGACAAAATCCGGTTTCTGTGCCAAGATGAGGTTTCATATCGCCCATCCCATATAAAATTGTTTTAATATATATTGATTTAAAACATGATATTAAATAACAATATTATGGCCATAATAAAATAATTAATCAATTAATTATAAAACATTAAAAAGATAAAAGGAAAAACACGGTCATACAAGATATACCAAAAAAATTAATGAATCAAAGCATGAGAAGAAGCCACGTATGGAATCCATAGCCCAAGCTTTGTGATGGAATAATGTCCATAACGGTTTATTAATAACCAAATATATATATATATATATATATATAATCTTCCAACTCATAAACTAATGCGATAGCGGCCAAGGTACCGCTGGATTCAACCACGGTCAAAGTATTAGAAGAAGCCACGTATTGGATCCATAGCCCAAGCTTTGTGATGAATAATGTCCATAACGGTTGATTAATACCCGGGAAAAAATGTATATAATCTTCCTACTCATAAACTAATGCGATGCGAGATCATTGAGTGAATTTAGGTTGAGCAATGGCGGCCAAGGTATCGCTCGATTCATCGAAGAAGCAGTCGCGTCTGCATGATGATGATAAAGCAATAGCCTCTGTGCCCTCTCAGGAAGCTTTGGGTGATGGTGGAACGGAGCAAGATCTGTTCCAGGAAGCTTTGGGTGATGGTGAAATGGAGCAAGAGCTTTTGGACGCGGATATCTTGTTGCCATCAGTTCTGTCATTCAAGAAAGTACAGACATCAGTTAAGTATCCAGACAAGAAACAGTGGAAGCGTTTAAGTGAGATCATCGAAGGAGAGAACTATGATTCTTTTCCTGCGGGCGAACCCAATTATCTGAATATTCAATCTACGCCCTCCAGCTATCCCGCCAAGACTTACTGTGACATTACTGGGTTCGCCACTTCCTACAAGGATCCCCGTACCAATCTTCGGTATGCAAATGCCCATATATTCAAGCGCGTAAGAAGCCTTTCTGCTGAAGACGTTGAGTCATACCTGGCCCTCAGAAAGGCCGCAGTTGTATTTAAGTGAACTAGTTGGTAATTATCCCATTGTTCACAGCTTTGAAGAGATGAAATTGCTTAATGGGATGTTTATGCTGTTAAACTTATAACAGCTTTGAATAAATGAAATGGGTCAATGAGACATATATTTTTCAGTTTATAATAGCTTGTCTAATTTCCCATAACAGTAACACTTATCACAATCTCAATTAGGTTTGCTTTGCAATGAAGTTAGGTTTTCTATGAATCTCTATGCTTGAATTTTAAGTTTGAAATGAGTTTTTATGTCCTTATTATATAACTAATTTTCAAATAGTAAAATACAATAACTAGTATCACATCTACTGACTGCTTAGTAAGATCATACAAGTCTATGAAGAGAAAGATGAAGTAGTAATGTTATAGCCTAGTTCTGGTGTTTATAATAACTATTTTTGAAAGAGTAAAATACAATTACATGTACCACATTCTCAAGGGTCTTTTGTTGCATATGGATCCATTGTTGCTATTAACTGAAAAATGATTTAAAACATATTTTAAATGGTCTGCTTAATAAGATCACATGACTTTAAGGAGGGAAAATCTTGGGCTTTTGATCACAATATTTTCAATAAAAAGATGAACTAGTAATATTATAGCCTAATTCTTGCAAGTATTGCTTAGTGAATAAGTGGCTGAAGGTGTAAATAGTACAACGGAGAAAGATCAAAATTATGTAAGCTTAAGTTCATTTTATGAAGATTATGTTTATTTTTTTTTCTTCTTCAAAATAGTATTTAATTAGTTGTGTAGACAATTCTCTTCTTAAATTTCCCTCAAATTTACAAGGATAAACATTTCTTTAGATTCAATTTTGACATATTAAATGATATTAGTATATTTTTTGAAATTATCATTGGAAAGACAACATAATTCCCTACAATTTGTTTTTTTTGTTGCATGTCAAAAACATTCACAAAGAATATATGAGTTTTGAGGGCGTCCAATAAATGAGTAAAATATTGAAAATTTTAGTGTCACTTTTGCCTAAAAAATATTACTCATCTTCATGAATTCACCCATATATTAGGATACATTGTTGATACATTTTAGAGCTTCATTCTATGTCACTTTTGCATTGGAAGTGATTTTCATTTTCACTGTATGAAAAAAATGATGACGGAATTAATATACCTCAATGATGACTAGCTTCTCAACATAGGTGGTCATGGTAGAGCCTTGATCAAATTCCCTAAGGGTAGAGTGAAGGCTATAAGTGCAGTTTTGCACATTTGAGTTTTGACATGTAACCTACTAATGGTAAGAAAACTTAATCTTACTAGTGTGTAGGTTGTTTTCTTTGACAATGGATATAAAATGGTGCAAGGAGTTAGGGTGCTCTCTAAGAGTGTTAATGCGGGCACTATGTTCAAGCTTGATGCTATTTGATGTAATAGTTTTCCATTTTTGTGCCAAAGAGATGTGTAGAATATAGACCCTTAGAATCAAAACATGTAACTACTTTTGATATACCCAGAAAATCACTTCTTTACAAAAACAAGTTACATATAGAGAAAACAATGTTGTGCCATCAAATAGTGGCCATATAGGTGAGAAGGGTCTATGAGTTTTGAAACAAAAAAATTGTGTTTATGGATTGAATGGTTGTTCTCTTGAATTTTTTTGTTACTAGCATTGCATATATGGAAATATAACCATTTTCAATTTTATTATAGTTCTCACAAATCCTGCTTGTTGAACTTATTTCGTTATCTATTTGGCCTTGTTAAAGTTTCTTCAATTTCTACAGATTTATACTCTGTGTCATTTATTAAAGATTATTCTAGGAGGACATGAGAACTAAATCAAAGGTCTTTTATTCCCTTAAGAATTTTAATGCTCTCTTGGATAATCAAACTAGTATGGATCTTAAGGTGTTAAGGACATATATTTTTGCTTTATTTAATTTTAAAAGTTTTGTAATGAAAATGGAATTGAAACATAAGACAAGTCCATATACTCCACAACATAATGGACTTGGAATGGATGAATGGGACATTGATGGAGAGAAGTAGAAGTACGCGTGGCAGAGCTAGTTTGAAGAGTAAGTTATGGGTAGAAGTGGTTTCTATTGCATGCTATGTGGTCAAAAGGTCCCCCATATCACCCGCTATGGATAAGACCCCTATCACAGGATTTGATGGGAAAGTATAATGTCCCTTAAATCGGTAAAAAAAAAATTGTATGGTCAATAAAACTATTAGAATCTAACGTTCATCTAAAATTAACTTCAACATTTTGTAAACTTATTAGGAAAAATACTTGTATTCATGTTCTCGATTGCTCTCGTAGGTTAATACATGGTGTTTTATTTTCTTTTGGTGATATTTATGTCGTTTATTTGCTTAATGATGTTTTTGGTACGATTCAGAGTCTACTTACTTCCTACTTGTTTATAATGGATGTTTAACAAGTAACCTAGTCTTGTTTAAGCTAAGAAGTAGTAGCTAACTTAATTCTCCTTCTAAAGGGAAAAAGGGTGGTTAGATTTAATAACGACTCAATGTAAAGGTATGAAGGTATCCTATGAACTTGGTCTTAAATAGTTTGTTATGAACTAATGCATGAGGAACTTGTTGTTTGCAAGTGCTAGGTACCAACCCTATACTGAGTGGATAGTTTTGTTTGTGGTTTCCTCCTCATAATTTTTCTTCCGCAATCGCCATTCCGTAACTCTGTTTCTGCAACAGGGTTTCCACAGTCAGGTTGCGGGATGGGGGATATCAAATGCCCAATGTTCTATTATGCAAATCTCTTTCCACGATGGCCTGCCCACAAGCGGGTTGCATGATGCGGTACACCAACTTCCCAAAGTTTCTCCTCCACAACTTCTCCTCTACAATTTCTTAGCCATCAGTTCTTTGCATCCTTCACTCTAGCCGTTGATATTCGTTTTAGTGCGGAAATCACAGATCTTTTCGGATCTGTTAACTCCCTCACAACTCCCATTGCAGGGTTCTCCTAAACTGTCATATCTTCATCTGTGGACTCAATCTCAACCGTTCATTCTTTGCAAAACTTATTAATAGCAGAAAATCTATGGGTTGTGTCGATTGATCATGAAGTTGATCAATCCAGCCTGCAATCTTCTCGATTCTTTAGCCTAACACTCTTATGCATGCATTTACACTCTACTTCAACTATTCTAGGAATAAATCGATGCATGAATTCAATAACTCCACTAAAATATAAAAATATTCAAGAAAACGCCGAAGTCAGCTCTTCAAAGATACACAGTTCAACACAGCATATGCATAAAGGATAACAACCCTACAAACACACGGTTAATCCCTCTATTAAAAAATCAAAGGAAAATGCACACAGCTTGGATCTATCTTCTTCCGACTCTTCAAAATATTTACAAGTAGGAACGAGACACTGGTGTGTCCTCTTCTATGGAAAATCAGAATTCTAATGCTAAAGAGAAGAACCCCCTCTACTTCTCTAATATGTCTATTTAAAATAAAATTCTATTTTATTCCTTAGTGGTCCTACAACTGAAAACAAACACTACTACGTATGATAAAAACGTCCTTGTCTGAAACAAACTACCAACGGCTTGGTCTCCACGTAGGGGGTCGTGATCTGCAATGATTCTTACACTGCTAACAGACTATGACTCAGAAAAAATGGTTACAAAATATGCCACAACATGTGACAAACTCATCACATGGTCGACATACGATGATGCTCCTCCATCATACTGGCAAGGTAGAAAAATTATGAACCCTTGTTCTTTAGATCAGCTACAATCAAACCCTTGGCTTCCAACTCTGTAGTCCTCATCCAAGTACAATCCTCTATTGTTCATCTCTTCCATTTGAACAAATACTCCAGATAGTCCTTATTCATTGTACTCTTTACCACTTTAGTGTCCAGAATGGCCTCAAATTCCAATGGTTGTGTGACAAGCATCTGCCTCACCGATTGTATGTCTTCAGTAGGATCTTCACCTTCTGTAAAGGTTCTGATGTCACCTGTTACATAAGGATATAGATATGCTACATTAAATATTGGTTAAATACCAAATCGTGTAGGAATATCTAACTCATAAGAATTTGCTAAGAATTTCGTAAGTATGATACAGGGTCCAATCTTCTTCCTCTTCAACTTGTTATACTCCCCTTTTGGAAATTTGTCTCACTTTATATATGCTAAGACCAAATCCCCTACTTCATAGTTCTTCTCTCTCCTTTTGGAATCTTCTCTGGCCTTGTAACTAGTGTTACGTCATTGTAACATTTCTTTCACTTGCCCCTGTAGCTCACTAATGCTTGTAGCAAATTCTTCTCCATTAGTGCTTTGTTTCTCCAAATGACCTAAGTCACGAAGCTCACACACACCTATTGGATGCATTCCACACAGAATTTGGAATGGAATCATCCCTGTAATTCTGTTTGGTGAATCATTATAGGAAAACTCAACTTGAGTTAACAATCTATCCCACTGCTTAGGACTCTCCCCTATCAAACCTCTCAACATGTTTCCGAGACTCCTATTGACTACTTCGGTATGTCCATGAGACTGTGGGTGATATGCTAAACTAAAATTCGGTTTGGTACCCAACTTCTTCCATAAGGTCCTCAAGAAATGACCTATGAACTTCACATCTCTGTCTAGTACAATGCTTCTAGGTAAACCATCTAGCTTCACAACTTCATCAAAAAAACAAGTTATCAATATGTCTAGCATCACTAGTATTGTAGCATGGAATGAAATGTTCCATCTTAGTGAATCTATCGACAACTATGAAGATATAATCATGTCCTTTATGAGTTCTTGGTAAACCCAGAATGAAATCCATACTCACAGGATCCCAACGCTTAGCTGGAATAGGCCAGGGTGTATACAATCTTGTGTTCTGGATTCTCCCCTTATCATGCTGACATACTCTACATCTTCTTACAAACTTCTCCACTTCAGACCTCATCCTTGGAAAAAAATAGAAATGACCCAATTGTCCATAGGTTTTATCACTTCCAAAGTGACCTGCCATACCTCCATTGTGTTTCTCCTGTATCAAGTTCTCTCTCATGGAACACTTGGGTATGCACAATTTACTATTTTTAAAGAGTGAACCATCTTGTAGTGCATACTCCATCCATATCTCTCTGTCCACCTCCACTAGATTCTTACAAGCCTTGTAAGCTTCCTAGAAATCCATGTCAGTCTCATACAAATCCCTCAAATGCTCAAATACAAAGACTTGGATCTGATTATCTTGCATAATAAAGAGTCTCCTACTTAAGGTATCAGCTACTCTATTTGACTTCCTACTTATAAGTTTCAACAAAAGTTAAATATCTGCAAGAAATCAACCCACTTGACATGTTTCAGGTTCAATTTAGGTTGCTGCATAATGTACTGTAATGCATGGTTATCAAAATATAACACAAATTCTCTAGGTATCAAGTAGTGCCTCCAATGCTTCATTGCTTGAACAATAGCATAAAATTACCTGTCATAAGATGAATACTTTTGCTTGGCATAATTTAGCTTCTCACTGAAATATACTATAGGCCTATCCTCCTAACTGTGTAAAAATCTCACTTCTACTCCACTAGCATCACACTTTACTTGGAAAGGGTGGTTCAAGTATGGTAACTTCAATACTGGTTGTTCAGTGATCTTCCTCTTCAAGAATTGAAAACACTTGTCAGCCTCTGCTATCCATTGAAATGGTTGTCTATCCTTCTTAATTGTCTCAACGATAGAAGCACAAATACCACTAAAATTATTTATGAACTTCCTATAAAAACTTGCCAATCCATGAAAGCTTCTTACCTCAAACTTGTTTCTTGGTAAATGCCAATCAATGATTTCTTGCACTTTTTCTGAATCCATCTTCAACCCATCTCTTAAGATGACAAAACCCAAATATAATAGCTCTGTCTTCATGAATGTGCACTTCTTCTTATTTATCAACAACTTCTCCTATTGTAGCCTCTCTAAAACATATCTTAAATGCTTAAGATGTTCTTCTTCTATTTGGCTGAAAACTAAAACGTCATCAATATAAAATATCACAAAATTACCTATGAAATCCCTCAAGACTTCATTCATCAATCTCATAAAAGTACTTGGTGCATTGGACAATCCAAATGGCATCACCAACCACTCATACAACCCATAATTTTCCTTGAAGGTTGTCTTCCACTCATCTCCTTCTCTAATCTTGATTTGATGATATCCACTCTTCAAATCTAGTTTTGAAAAGCATGTTTCCCCACTTAGGAAATCCATCATGTCATCCATCCTTGGTAATGGAAACTTATATCTGATGGTAATCTTGTTAATTTCTCTGGAGTCAGTACACATTATCTACTCACCATCCTTCTTTGGTGTCAGTATTGTTGGTACTGCACATCGACTTAGACTCTTTTGGACCAATCCTGTGTCCAACAATCCTTCGACCTGCTTCCTCAATTCTTCATTCTCTTAAGGTGTCAACCTATATGCTGCCTTGTTTGGTAAACTGGATCCTTGAATTAAATTAATCTAATGACTTATATCCCTCCTTGGTGGTAACTCATTGGGTAAATCATCTACCATGATGTCACTAAAATCACTCAGCATCTCTTGAATCTCCTTAGGTAGATCTATCACGTTAGTCTTCATCGTCACTACTCTCAGTTTGCATACTACCGCATAGTTTAACTCTGCCTTCTCAACCTGTTGTAAATATTCCTTTCCTGACAACATTAGAACTTTGGGTGCTGACTATCCTACTGTACCACCTTCTTGTAAAGGGTGAAGTACATGTTTTATCCCATTTTGATCAAAACTATGACAATTACTCCAACCATCATGAGTCACTTTCTTATTAAATTTCCATGGTCTTCCTAATTGTATATGGAAAACATCCATGGGAACCACATCACATAGAATCTTGTCCTTATATGGACCTATTTGGAAATCAACTACACACTGCTCACTCACTAGGATTTGATGTCTTTTATGTAACCAAGATACTTTGTATGGAACATGATGCTTGGTCTTCTTTAAACTCAGATTTTCCACCAACTCCGTGGAAACAAGATTGTCAGTACTCCCACTGTCAATAACCATCTTACAGCACTTCCCTTGGACTTTACATGTAGTCCTGAATAACGATTTTATTTGAGCAGGATTTGCTTGCTCCTTCTCTGGTTTCAACAAGACCTTGTTCATCAGCAAAGTCTCTCCTATTTTTGGAAATACTTCCTATACTATCAACTGCTCTTGTTTCTGCTCATTCTGAGCTTCATAGGCTCCTCTTTGTCCTATGTCTTCCTTACCTAGACATTCAAATGATTTATGCCCCAACTGGTTGTATTTTTAGCACCTAACAACAACTCCTCTACCTCTTCCTCTACCTATACCTCCTTGGTAAGTTCCTCTTCGGTGAGAATCACCTCCTCTACCATGCTACTCTTACTGGTTAGAGTTACTGGACTCTCCTCTCTATGCTCCAAATCTTCCTCTTCCAGTCACTTTCCCTAGTCCTCTGGCTGAATCATGACCTCTATTGAAGCTCTGCTTCCTCGCTATCTTTTCTTCTACCCTTAAGGCACATTGATATGCCTCCTCCATTGTTCTAGGTGATATTATTTTTATCTCTTCTTCAATATCCATCCTTAAACCATTCACATATCTAGTAGCCTTTTCTATTAAATCTACCACATATCCATCCCTTAGGTTTACTTTATAGAACTATTTAGTGTACTCCCTCACGGTTAACAATATTTGCTTAAGGTTTTGTACTTGTCTATACAGAATCAACTCGTAATATTTGGGCAAGAACTTAGCCCTCATATTTGCTACCATCCTATCCCAGCTCTTTATCAATGGTTTGTTCTTCCTCCTTCTTTATTCTTGCACACTATCCCACCACAAGGATGCATGCCCTTTCAACCTCGTCACAAACAATCTGACTCTCTTGTCTTCTTCTACCTCATCGTACTCAAAGTACTTATCCAGCTCACTGATCCATTCAATGAGATGCTCCATGATGAAACTTCCATCATAGGTAGGAAACTTCGGTCTCGGCCTTGAGCTCACTCCCACGATAGATTTGAAAGATCAGAACGGCTGCAATTGTATTGAAGTGAAATAGTTGGTAATTATCCCATTGTTCACAGCATTGAAGAGATGAAATTGCTTAATGGGATGTTTATGCTGTTAAACTTATAACAACTTTGAATAAATGAAATGGGTCAATGAGATATATATTTTTCAGTTTATAATAGCTTGTCTAATTTCCCATAACAGTAACACTTATCACAATCTCATTTAGGTTAGATTTGCAATGAAGTTAGGTTTCCTATAAATCTTTATGCTTGAATTTTAAGTTTGAAATGAGATTTTATGTCCTTATTATATAACTAATTTTCAAAGAGTAAAATACAATAACTAGTATCACATTCTACTCACTGCTTAGTAAGATCACATAAGTCTATGGAGGGAAAGATGAAGTAGTAATGTTATAGCCTAATTCTTTTGTTTATAATAACTATTTTTGAAAGAGTAAAATACAGTTACATGTACCACATTCTCAAAGGTTTCTTGTTGCATATGGATCCATTGTTTCTATTAACTGAAAAATGATTTAAAACATATTTCAGATGGTCTGCTTAATAAGATCACATGACTCTAAGGAGGGAAAATCCTGGGCTTTTGATCACAATATTTTCAATAAAAAGATGAAGTAGTAATATTATAGCCTAATTCTTGCAAGTATTGCTTAGTGAATAAGTGGCTAAAGGTGTAAATAGTACAACCAAGGAGGATCAAAATTATGTAAGCTTAAGTTCATTCCATGAAGATTATGTTTATTTTGTTTTCTTCTACAAAATAGTATTTAATTAGTTTACGTGTATACATGTCTCTTGTTATATTTTCCTCAAATTTACAAGGATAAACCTTTCTTTAGATTCAATTTTGACATATTAAATGATATTAGTATTTTTTTGAAATTATCATTGGAAAGACAACATAATTCCCTACAATTTGTTTTTTTTTGTTGCATGTCAAAAACATTCACAAAGAATATATGAGTTTTGAAAGCTTCTAATAAATGAGTAAAATATTGAAAATTTCAGTGTCACTTTTGCCTAAAAAATATTACTCATCTTCATGAATTCACCCATATATTAGAATACATTGTTGATACATTTTAGAGCTTCATTCTATGTCACTTTTGCATTGGAAGTGATTTTCATTTTCAGTGTATGAAAAAAATGATGACGGAATTAATATACCTTAATGATGACTAGCTTCTCAACATAGGTGGTCATGGTAGAGCCTTGATCAAATTCCCTAATGGTATAGTGAAGGCTATAAGTGCAGTTTTGCACATTTGAGTTTTGACATGTAACCTACTAATGGTAAGAAAACTTAATGTTACTAGTGTGTAGGTTGTTTTCTTTGACAGTGGATATAAAATGGTGCAAGGAGTTAGGGTGCTCGCTAAGAGTGTTATTGTGGGAACTATGTTCAAGTTTGATGCTATTTGATGTAATAGTTTTTCCATTTTTGTGCCAAAGAGATGTGTAGAATATAGACCCTTAGAATCGAAAGATGTAACTGCATTTGATATACCTAGAAAAGCACTTCTTTACAAAAACAAGTTACATATAGAGAAGACAATGTTGTGCCATCAAATAGTGGCCACATAGGTGAGAAGGGTCTATGAAAAAAAATGTGTTTATGGATTGAATGGTTGTTCTCTTGAATTTTTTTGTTACTAGCATTGCATATATGGAAATATAACCATTTTCAATTTTATTATAGTTCTCACAAATTCTCTAGCTTGTTGAAGTTATTTCGTTATATATTTGGCCTTGTTAAAGTTTCTTTAATTTCTACGGATTTATATTATGTGTCATTTATTGAACATTATTCTAGGAGGACATGAGAACTAAATCAGAGGTCTTTCATTCCCTTAAGAAGTTTAATGCTCTCTTGGATAATCAAACTAGTATGGATCTTAAGGTGTTAAGGACATATATTTTTACTTTATTTAATTTTAAAAGTTTTGTAATGAAAATGGAATTGAAACATAAGACAAGCCCATATACTCCACAACATAATGGACTTGTAATGGATGAATGGGACATTGATTGAGAGAATTAGGAGTATGCATGGCAGAGCTAGTTTGAAGAGTAAGTCATGGGTAGAAGTGGTTTCTATTGCATGCTATGTGGTCAAAAGTTTCCCCATATCACTCGTTATGGATAAGAACCCTATCATAGGATTTGATGCGAAAGTATAATGTCCCTTAAATCGGTAAAAAAAAAATTGTATGGTCAATAAAACTATTAGAATCTAACGTTTATATAAAATTAACTTCAACATTTTGTAAACTTATTAGGAAAAATACTTGTATTCATGTTCTGGATTTCTCTCGTAGGTTATACATGGTGTTTTATTTTCTTTTGGTGATATTTATGTCGTTTATTTGCTTAATGATGTTTTTGGTACTATTCAGAGTCTACTTACTTCCTACTTGTTTATAATTGATGTTTAACACATAACCTAGTCTTGTTTAAGCTAAGAAGTAGTAGTTAACTTACTGCTCCTTCTAAAGGGAAAAAGGGTGGTTGGATTTAATAATGACTCAATGTAAAGGTATGAAGGTCTCCTATGAACTCGGTCTTACTTAGTTCGTTATGAACTAATGCATGAGGAACTTTTTGTTTGCAGGTGCTAGGTACCAACCCTATACTGAGTGGATAGTTTTGTTTTTTGTTGCCTCCTAACAATTTTTCTTCCGTAATCGCCATTCCACAACTCTTTTTCCGCAATAGAGTTTCCACAGTTGGGTTGTAGGATGTGGGATATCAAACACCCAATGTTGTGTTACACAAATCTCTTTCCACGATGGCCTTTACGCAAGCGGGTTGCGTGATGCGGTATACCAACTTCCCAAAAATTTCTCCTCCACAACTTCTCCTATGCAATTTCTCAGCCATCAAATCTTTGCATCCTTCACTCTAGCCATCGCTCTTGTTTTTGGTGTGGAACTCACAAATATTTTCAGATCTGTTAACTCCCTCACAATTCCCATTGCAGGGTTCTCCTAGACCATCATATCTTCATCTATGGACTCAATCTCGATCGTTCATTCTTTGCAAAACTTGTTAATGGAAGTAAATCTATGGGTTGTGTCGATTGATCATGAAGTTGATCAATCCAGCCTGCACTCTTCCTCATTCTTTAGCCTAACACTCTTATGCATGCATCTACACTCTACTTCAACTATTCTAGGAAGAAATCTATGCATGAATTCAATAACTCCACTAAAATACAAAAATATTCAAGAAAACGCTAAAGTCGGCTCTACAAAGATACACAGTTCTTCACAACATATGCATAAATGCTAACAACCCTACAAACACACGATTAATCCCTCTATTAACAAATCAATGGAAAATGCACACAGCTTGCATCTATCTTCTTCTGACTCTTCAAAATATTTACAAGTATGAACCGAACACTGGTCCGTCCTCTTCTATGGAAACTCATAATTCTAATGCTAAAGAGAAGAACCCCATCTACTTCTCTAATATGTCTTTTTAAACAAAAATTCTACTCTATTCCTCAGTGTTCCTACAACTGAAAACAAACACTACTACGTGTCTGAAACAAACTACCAACGGCTTGATCTCCACATAGGGGGTCATGATCCTAAATGATTCTTATGCCGCTAACAGACTATGAATCAGAAAAATTGTTACAAAATATGCCACAACATGTAAAAACTCATCACATTGTCGGCATCCCATGATGCTCCTGCATCAGACTCACAAGGTAGAAAAATTATGAACCCCTTTTCATTAGATTAGCTACAGTCAAACCCTTGGATTCCAACTCTGTAGCACTCATCCAAGTACAATATTCTATTGTTCGTCTCTTCCATTTGAACAAATACTCCATATATTCCTTATTCCTTGTACTCTTTACCACTTTAGTGTCCAGAATGGCCTCAACTTCCAATGGTTGTGTTACAAGCATCTTCCCGACCGATTGTATGTCCTCAGTAGGATCTTCACCTTCTCTAAAGGTTCCAGTGTCACCTGTTACATAAGGATATAGATATTGTACCTTAAATATTGGTTAAATACCAACTCCTGAAGGAATCTCTAACTCATAAGCATTTGCAGAGAATTTCCTGAGTATGCTACAGGGTCCAATCTTCTTCCTCTTCAGCTATACTCCCCTTTTGGAAATTTGTCTCGCTTTAGATATCCTAAGACCAAATCCCCTACTTTAGAGTTCTTCTCTCTTATTTTGGAATCTTCTCCAGCCTTGTAACTAGTGTTACACCGCTGTAACCTTGCTTTCACTTGCCCCTGTAGCAAATTATTCTCCATCAGCACTTTGTTTCTCCAATTAACCTAAGCCACGAAGCTCAAACACTCCTCTTGGATGCATTCCATACATAATTTGGAATCGACTCATCCCTATAATTCTATTTGGTGAATCATTATAGGAAAACATAGCTTGAGTTAACAATCTGTCCCACTCCTTATGACTCTCCCCTATCAAACATCTCAACATCTTTCCTAGACTCCTATTGACTACTTCAGTCTGTCCATGAGACTGTGGGTGATATGCTGAACTGAAATTCAGTTTGGTACCCAAATTCTTCCACAAGGTCCTCAAGAAATGACCTATGAACTTCACATCTCTGTCTAATACAATGCTTCTAGGTAAACCATGTAGCTTCACAACTTCATCAAAAAAACAAGTTAGCAATATGTGTAGCATCACTAGTCTTGTAGCACAGAATGAAATGTGCCATCTTAGTGAATCTATAGACAAATACGAACATAGAATCATGTCCTTTCTGAGTTCTTGGTAAACCTAGAATGAAATCCATACTCACAGGATCCCAACGCCTAGTTGGAATAGGCCAGGGTGTATACAATCCTATGTTATGGCTTCTCTCCTTATCATGTTGACATACTCTGCATCTTCTTACAAAATTCTCCGCATCAGACCTCATCCTTGGCTAAAAATAGAAATGACCCAACTGTCCAAAGGTTTTATCGCTTCCAAAGTGACCTGCCATACCTCCATTATGTTTCTCCTGTATCAAGTTCTCTCTCATGGAACACTTGGGTATCCATAGTTTACTGTTTTTAAAGAGTAAACCATATTGTAGTGCATACTCCATCGATGTCTCTCTGTCCACCTCCACTAGATTCTTAGAAGCTTTGTAAGCTTCATGGAAATCAATGCCAGTCTCATACAAATCCCTCAAATGCTCAAATCCCAAGACTTGGATCTGATTCTCTTGCATAATCAACAGTCTCCTACTTAATGCATCAACTACTCTGTTTGACTTCCTACTTATATGTTTCAACAAAAAGGTAAATCTTTGCAAGAAATCAACCCACTTGACATGTTTTAGGTTCAACTTAGGTTGCTGCATAATGTACTGTAATGCATGGTTATCAGAATATAACACAAATTCTATAGGCATCAAGTAGTGCCTCCAATGCTTCATTGCTTGAACAATAGCATAAAATTCCTTGTCATAAGAAGAATACTTCTGCTTGGCATAATTCAGCATCTCACTGAAATACACTATAGGCCTATCCTCCTGACTAAGTACAACCCCGATTTCTACTCCACTAGAATCACACTTTACTTGGAAAGGTTGGCTGACGTATGGTAACTACAATACTGGTTGTTCAGTGATCTTCCTCTTCAAGAATTGAAAACACTTGTCATCCTCTGCTATACATTGAAATGGTTGTCTATCCTTCTTAATTGTCTCAATGATAGAAGCACAAATACCATTGAAATTCTTTATGAACATCCTATAAAAACTTGCCAATCCATGAAAGCTTCTTACCTCAACCTTGTTTCTTGGTGAAGGCAAATCAATGATTTCTGGCATTTTTTCTGAATCCATCCTCAACCCATCTCTTAAGATAACAAAACCCAAATATACTAGCTCTGTCTTCATGAATGTGCACTTCTTCCTATTTATCAACAACTTCTCCTATTGCAGCCTCTCTAAAACATATCTTAAATGCTTCAGAAGTTCTTCTTCTGTTTCGCTGAAAACCAAAATGTCATCAATATAAACTATCACAAAATTACTTATGAAATCCCTCAATACTTCATTCATCAATCTCATAAAAGTACTTGGTACATTGGACAGTCCAAATGGCATCACAAACCACTCATACAACCCATAATTTTCCTCAAAGGTTGTCTTCCACTCATCTCCTTCTCTGATCCTGATTTGATGATATCCACTCTTCAAATCTAGTTTTGAAAAGCATGTTTCCCCACTTAGGCAATCTAGCATGTCAACCATCCTTGGTAATGGAAACTTATATCTGATGGTAATCTTGTTAATTTCTCTAGAGTCAGTACACATTCTCTACTCACCATCCTTATTTGGTGTCAGTATTTTTGGTACTGCACATGGAGTTAAACTCTTCTAGACCAATCCTATGTCCAACAATCCTTGGACCTGCTTCCTCAATTCTTCATTCTCTTGAGGTGTCAACCTATATGCTTCCTTGTTTGGTAAACTGGCTCCTTGAATAAAATCAATCTAATGACTTATATCCCTCCTTGGTGGTAACTCATTGGGTAAATCCTCTATCATGATGTCACTAAAATGACTCAGCATCTCTTGAATCTCCTCAGGTAGATCTGTCATGTTAGAATTAATCGTCACTACTCTCGGTCTACATACTACCGCATAGTTCAACTCTGCCTTCTCAACCTGTTGTAAATATTCCTCTCCTGACAACATCAGAACTTTGGGTGTTGATTGTCCTACTGTACCACCTTCATGTAAAGGGTGAAGTACATGTTTTATCCCATTCTGCTCAAAACTATGATAGTTACTCCAACCATCATGAGTCACTTTTTTTATCAAATTTCCATGGTCTTCCTAATAGTATATGGAAAACATCCATGGGAATCACATCACACAGAATCTTGTCCTTATATGGACCTATTTGGAAATCAACTACACACTTCTCACTCACTAGGATTTGATGTCCTTTATGTAACCAAGATACTTCGTATGGAACATGATGCTTGGTCTTCTTGAAATTTATATTTTCTGTCATCTCTGTGGAAACAAGATTGTGAGTACTCCCACTGTCAATCACCATCTTACAACACTTCCCTTGGACTTTACATGTAGTCATGAATAACGATTTTCTTTGAGCGGGATTTGCTTGCTCCTTCTCCGATTTCAACAAGACCTTGTTCATCAGCAAATTCTCTCCTATCTATGGAAATACTTCCTATACTGTCAACTTCTCTTATTTCTGCTTACTTAGACATTCAAATGATTTATGCCCCAACTGGTTGCATTTTTAGCACCTAACAACAACTTCTATTCCTCTTCCTCTACCTATACCTCCTTGGTAAGGTCCTCTTCAGTGAGAATCACCTCCTCTAGCATGCTACTCTTGCTGGTTAGAGTTACTGGACTCTCCTCTCTGTGCTCCAAATCTTCCTCTCCTAGTTGCTTGCCCTAGTCCTCTGGCTGAATCACGACCTCTATTGAAGATCTGCTTCCTCGCTATCTTTTCTTCTACCCTTAAGGCACATTGATACGCCTACTCCATTGTTCTAGGTGATATTATATTGATCTCTTCTTAGATATCCATCCTTAGATCATTCACATATCTAGTATCCTTTTCTATTAACTCTACCACATATCCATCCCTTAGGTTTACTTTGTAGAACTATTCAATGTACTCCCTCACTGTTAACAACATTTGCTTAAGGTTCTGTACTTGTCTATACAAAATCAACTAGTAATCTTTGGGCAAGAACTTAGCCCTCATATTTGCTACCATCCTATCCGAGCTCTTTATCAATGGTTTATTCTTCCTCCTTCTTTATTCTTGTACACTATCCCACCACAAGGATGCATGCCCTTTCAAACTCATCACAAACAATTTGAATCTCTTGTCTTCTTCTACCTCATCGTACTCAAAGTACTTATCCATCTCACCGATCCATTCAATGAGATGCTCCACGATGAAGCTTCCATCATAGGTAGGAAACTTCAGTCTCGGCCTTGAGCTCACTCCCACGATAGATCTGAAATATCAGAAAGGCCGCAGTTGTATTGAAGTGAAATAGTTGTTAATTATCCCATTGTTCACAGCTTTGAACAATGATCTTCTCCTTGATCTTTTGTACATTTCCATGATCTTCTCCTTGAAGTTAGCTCACATCTAGAAGATGATATTCAAATTTGAGGCTAGGTGGTCACTTTTGAGCTTCTTAAAGTCTTCAAATACACCTATAAGCATCACCAAACTCATCCAACTTTAAAGTATAGTGAAAACATGTTATTTTTCTCAATAATTAACCATAAACTCACTCAAATTACTCAAAAATAAATGATTTGGAAAATAGTAATTATAAACCAATATTTATTATGAAAGTGGTGAATATTAATGGTTTTCTGGAAGGATAAGATAGGAATAAGGTGAAAAATAATATAGGAAAAATGAATAAAATGTTGTCTTGTTGCAGCTCAACAGGGTCTCTCTCCACAATGCATCATAAAAAGGATGCTAGGCTAACTCTCCATTGAAGGGCACATCTTTTTGTCGAATCAGAATTTGATTCTGGGCATTTTTCAGTTTTTGCTGCAGGAAATTAGGGTTTTCTATAGAAAAGAATTTTTTGTGTGAGCTCAGCATAGGATTCCTCTCCTCATAAAAATTGAAGTTTAGAGACCAAGTTCGAAGTTTTTGGTTGAGTAAAACGCTAGGAAATTCAAACCCTAGTTTGACCCCGGGCCTAACAAACCCTAAAATACTAAAAGAGGTAGTTTTGGTACATTTGCTATATATTAAGAATGAAGAAGTATCAGGGGCCAAAATTTTTACAGGCCGAGGATAAAAGCTTGATGTACCCTGTACCGAAACTACCTAGGAGATATGATTCCAGCCTCTGATTCGCTATATTCTAGGAGATATGATTCCTCCTAATTAGGGTTCCAGCCTCTTCCATGATTCACCCCTAAACAAGATACCTATGGAGAATTTCTATATCTCGGGATATCAAAGTCCAAATGAAATTTCTCAAGGTTTTCCGAATAGGGCATAGTATTAAATTGAGCACATAGATCTGTGGACAAACACACAACTCACAAAATAGATCACACAATTTACGCAGCAATTGAAGAATGAAACAGTGCAAAAATGGCTTGCAGCTGTGAATGCTTTCATTAATCAAAAAGTAATTGGATGATGACTACAATGAAGTACAATGGCTTTAATAGCCACATGAAATTTGAATCCACATGAGGAAATTCGAATTGATAGACTCTACTTGACTGTAGGTAACTAAGACCTTATCTAAATCACTATCGGAGGACTCAATAGTTAACTGACCTTGTCTAAACCATAACCGGAGTTCATTGGAGCTCTAAAACACAACTCAAGTGTTACATTCAGTGTTGACTAAGGCCAACTGACTGTGGTAGGTGATAAATGCACCCCTCCTGAGTGTAGTCAAGTAAACCTAGCACTAACTGAATGTAGAGGACTAGAACTGAATGTAACTAGCTCCTAACTGAGCTTAACTAGTCATCAACTGAACTGAATTGACCTTGGTTGGTTTCAGAACTCCCAGTGGCTTCCTAAATTGCAGGGATTCGTCTAGGAGGCTCCTAAACTAATGCAATTAAGTGCAATTAGTGGCAGTAAGCCTCAATTACTGTTCCCCACACTTTAGTAACTGAAACATGTGCCCCAAATAGGCCAAGTGGACCTAATGGTGCTAATGACTATAAATAGACTAGATGGACTCCCAATTTAGATATGACTCCTGATTTAGAAATATGACCAAATTTGGACAAGGGAGAATTAATAATCATAGCACCCCCCCTGAATGTTAACTTGGACAATCTGTGGGCCATGGTAACTAATACCATAGGTCACCCATTACATCAAGTAAAATAAAGTAACTGCTTAATACAAGGAGCTAGGTCAAAAACCACATGGGAAAAATGCCCCCCTCTTTCTAAGCAGGTAGAATTAGGTCATAAGTTTGAAAAAATTGAAAATATGTTGCTGCAGTCTTCATCTATGTGAGGTAGCAAAGAAGCATGCATGGTGTGCTGTGCACAAGTATTATAGGGCATGGCATGTAGAGTTCTTCTTCTTCTCCAGAAATGATGATGGAAGGAAGGAGGAATGTAACCTTTGTCTCTTGCTGAATGAAGAGGTGTATGATCATATCCATTCTTCTGAATGTAGTGAGATTGAGCCCTTTCCATATAGCGTCTTATAGGGATTCTATTGCATCTCCCTAAAGGAGGTAAGATAGCATGACATACTGCAAGGGCCTTTCCTTTCTGAGTGTCAGGTGACTTTCCAATCATCTTCCTAGCTTCCAGTTTGGAAGTAGGGACTGAATCTAGATTTGAGTCACCCTGAATCTCAAGGTCATAAACTGATAAAGATGGATCTACAATACTAGTAGAAGCCGTAAAAGAAGTAGATGCAATGATTTTACCTTACCTTGCTAGTGGCTACTGAGAGTGCACTAGTTCTGAAGGAGGCATGAAATGTGAGAACTCATATTCTTTTGAAGCATGATTTACGGTACCCTTTTCTATGCTGCTCCCAGTAGAGATATTTTTGATCTCCACTGATTCAGGACCAAATATCACTTGATTTGGAGATCCAGTATGGCTCATCTGATAGACAGATAACAGATTTGAAGCTAGGGAGGGAACAAATAGCACATCTTTGAACCTTCCATGTTCAAGTTTGACAGCGCCCTTCCCCTTTGTTTTGTCTTTATTGTTATTGCCCATCTAAATACTAGGACCATCAAAGTACTGAAAAGAAGAGAATGATTCTCTGGATGCAGCCATATAGTTGGAAGTTCCAGAATCAATGAGGAAGACATGTGATGATGTGCAACAAGCCTTCAATGCATGGCCTTTCCTTTGGTATTCTTCATCTTCTTCTTCTTCAGAGTCATCCTTCCTTGCGCTAGCAGGTAGAGAAAGGTTATGTTTCTTCAAAATAAGATCCATTTCATCAAGTTGTATTCTCATATAGGAGCTTTCTGAATGAAAGCCCCTTCCACAGTAAGAGCAGAGGACCTTTCCTTTGCCATTATTCTTGCTTCTCTTCAAATCTGAAGGTTCTTTTGATTGCTCTTTCTTCATAGGAGACTCATCCCTTTGCTTCCCTTTGTCATTCACTACCTTATCCCCTCTTGTAACCAGAGCTAGATATTTGGGAGATCAAATGATCCCCATTTAGATCAATTTATCATTCTCAAAATTAAGAGATTGGATGAAGGCATTAAGAGTGGGCATTGTTATACCAAAATCCTGTCACCATCATGTGATAAGACATTTGACATACCTATTTTCCTTGAATCCCAGCTTCTGGAGTGGAATCTAAATGGTTTGTCATCAATCTTACATGAAAATCCCTAGCACCGCGCCTTCCCATTTATCCAAGAGCGGTACCCGTGTTCGCACCACCCATACACTATTGCCCGTAAGCAGTGCCACCGCTTATAGCCCTTATCCCATAAGCGGTTATTACCAGAACCGCTCTGTCACTGAACGAAAAAGGTGGTACCCTGGGTAAAAATGGAAAAAGAGAAGCTTCTCAAGGCTTCTAGATGATAAGCCTCGAGATATCCCTTATCCCTACTGTAGTGGGTCAGTTGAGCTCGAGATCCCCCATCCTAGGATCTTGAAGGCCACCTCACCCAAAAATCTCTCAACCTATACTATCCATCTAGCCTTATAAATACAAGCTTATGGCCATGGTTGAGGGGGAGAACATTGAAGGTATTGTTATGCTGTTGGATTGATCCTTGGCCCAAGATAATTTGGAGAGAGCATAGAGAGATAGAGTTGGAGCTTTTAGGGATGAGAATTTGGTTTCATGTAGATGCATGTCAAAACTAAGGCTTGGTTGTAAACTTCTTCATGTTTCATTAATGCAAGTTGATTTCTGTCTTACATATGTTGTTGTTGTTATGATTTTTCATATATGTTGCTAGATTCCTTAGTCACTAGCATAGATTAGTAGATCATATTCTGGTTGCTTTGATCTCTTTCATGTAGAGCTTGATTGCAGGTACATAGGTGGACTATCAAAGCCTTGTATTCCAGATATCTACAGCATCTAGGGAGAGTCTTCAACCTCTGTCCTCTATTTGTTTTGGATCTGAACCATTCAGACCAGTGGAACACCTTACTGTCTGCAAGAGGTGAAATATTCCAGCTAACAGGCATCTTCGAATTTGGGGTAGTGAGCCTTACTGTTTGGAAGGAAAATACAAACACTGAGTAGTCTGCATTGAGCTTTGTGAGAATGGCAAGGATGAGCTGATCTTCATCCTTTTTCACTTTGCATTGATTCAACTAATATATCAGGTTCTTGAACTTTGTGAAGAATTCATTCAAAGATTCGAAATTGGATGGATTGAGAGTAATTAGATCATTTTCTAGCTAATGGATCCTCATCTCATCATGCTTATCAAATAAGGAGGCAAGCTTGTCCCAAACCTCCTTGGGAGTCTCCAAGTCTTGGATGTGAAATCAAACATCTCTAGAGACTGAGGAAAGCAACTGTCCATGGGCTTCATTAAGGCTGTTCATGTACTGAGCTTTGTCTTTATCTGATTCTGGCTCTTCATTTGTTTCTTCTATGGGTCTGAAGAGATGCTTGGTGTGGAGCATTACCACCATGTCATCCTTCCACTGGTGATAGTTGAAGGGAGTGAGAGGCTCCACTGGATGAGCCATTTTGATAGAACTAAGAAGGACTGAGCTGCTATAGCGAATGTAGTGAGAAGAAGAGGCTTCTTATAGCGAATGATGTAAGAAAAGCTGATATCCTGTCACACAATCAAACATACAAAGTAAGGTTGACAGCCTACACTTTTGGAATTTTCTTCACACCCAGCATAGTTGATCAAGCAAGCTTGATCAACAATTTCCTAACTTGGGATATTAAGTGGTAAATTCTCGGCTTTTGGTGCAGTACTTGAAGGAGAAATTTGCTCAAAAAAAATGATCCAGCTAGAGATACGAGGAGGAGAGGTGTCTTGTCCACCGAGGCTCTGATACCATATTAAATTGAGCACATAGATCTATGGACAAACACACAACTCACAAAATATATCACACAATTTTCTGAGCAATTGAAGAATGAAACTGTGCAAAAATGTCTTGCAGCTATGAATGCTTTCATTAATCAAAAAGTAATTGGATGATGATTACAATGAAGTACAATCACTTTAATAGCCACATGAAAGTTAAATCCACATGAGGAAATTTGAATTGGAAGACTCTACTTGACTATAGGTAACTAAGACCTTGTCTAAATCACTATCAAAGGACTCAATACTTAACTGACCTTGTCTAAACCATAACCGGAGTTAATCAGAGCTCTAAAACACAACTCAAGTGTTACATTTAGTGTTGACTAAGGATAACTAACTATGGTAGGTGAGAAATGCGCCCCTCCTGAGTGCAGTCAAGTAAACCTAGTGCTAACTGAATGTAGAGGACTAGAACTGAATGTAAATGACTCCTAACTTAGCTTAAGTAGTCATCAACTGAATTGAACTGACCTTGGTTGGTTTCGACACTCCCAGTGGCTTCCTAAATTTTAGGGATTGGTCTAGGAGGCTCCTAAATTGATGCAATTAAGTGCAATCAGTGGCAGTAATCCTCAATTAGTGTTCCCCACACTTTAGTAACTTAAACATGTGCCCCAATTAGGCCAAGTGGACACAATGGTGCTAATGAAGTCCTATAAATAGACTGGATGGACTCCCGATTTAGACATGACTCCTGATTTATACATATGACCAAATTTGGACAAGGGAGGATTAATAATCCTAACACACAAAATGTACTTTCTTTGGTAAAAGTTTTAGACCCCGAAGGTGAAACTGTGACACGTGGCAGTTCGTACAAGTTCGCTATGTTGAAGAGTCCTGAAATAAGTCACATTTGGAAAAATATCATAAGTCTCAATTGGTGAAGCCAATTCTTCTCAAACCTATGGTGTTGGAAAAAGGACAGATGAGGATACCATAGTACAAAATTTTAGACACATAGAAGTAGTAATTTCGAATATATCGCAGAAACAATATCAGGAATTGCTGTAGAAGAAATGGGAAAACTAGGGCTTCCTATTCCAGGAGCTTCCCTCGATTGTTTCTTAGAAAAGGAGTACATTGAAATCTCTCCTTGAAGAGGCCCATACTTCTATCCAATCATATCTAAAAGATTCCAAGTTTTGAAAATTAGGGTTTCTCTCACAAACCCTAGATCAACCAGCTCAGAAACCAAGACAAACACCTCAAATCGGTAAGATCTAATATTTTGTTATTTAAAGTTGAGGTTATCATTTCAATATGGCTAATCACACCAACTTGCTGACAAGCTTGGTGAAGTTGAAAACTTCTGAGCATGGAAGTATAGGATTTCACTGGTTCTTGAAGAAAATGAATTGGACACCTTCATAAGTGGAGAGGTTTCAGTTCCAGAGGGAGATGAGGCTAAAGCCTTACACAAGAAGAACTTGATCAAGGACAAGAAAATCATTGCTAATTCAATCAAGGATCACCTTATACCAAAAGTGTCTTCTCTAAAGACACCTAAAGAGATTATTGATTCCTTGACCAAGCTATTTTTAAGGGAAGAATATAAATCAGAAGAAGTAGAAGACCTCTATGATCGTTGAAGAAATTGACTTGGATTAGTATTTTAGTAAGAAAAGTCTAGGAGCCAGAGGGAGATGAGGCCAAGGTTAGATCCAAGAGAATCAGTGCAGATTCTATTGAAAATCATCTCATCCCTCATGTGTCATCCCAGAAGACACCAAAAGGAAGTGTTCAATGTTATGACGAAGCAGTTGAAGAAGAATAATATACTATTATAACCACCTTGAATGGTCTCCGAGGATCATGGGATTCATTCATTGAAGGAATGTGTGCTAGAAGGAAGTGATTAATTTCAACAGACTCTGGGAAGAGTGCACATAAGAAGAAGCTTGGCTCATAATAAGAGAAAGAGAAGATGGGAGAAATTGAATATCAAGCTCTCACAGTCCAAAGACGATCCCTTAAGCGATGAGAAAGACAGAGGAATAAACTCTTGAAGAAGGTATTATCCATCTTAGCATTTGGATAAGAAATGATGAATGAAGAAGATGATGGAGCTGAAAGCTCAAGAAGGAGTCTACCCATGAAACAAATAAAGATAAGTATTCAATTTTCATTTCATGATATTATTTTGTTATTCATTTGTTTATATTCAGTTGATGTGTTATGCATGATAGAATGTTTGCATTAATGACAGTATACTACTAATATGCATATGATGGGCACTGGGTAAGTAGCCCATGGTGCTATACAACTCTCCATTGCTACTTATCTAGAATGAAACCTCTTTGCTGACGTATTGGATTAGTGCACAATCTCAATGTTGTCCTGGTAGAGATGGAAGGTATCTAGAAAGTTTTTGTAAGATATGGATGAATGTTGTATTGGCTAAAATAGTTGCATGATTATATCTTGATGAAAAAGAATTTTTCATTATGAATATACCTTATGAAATGTTTCTAACCATACAACTAATGCATTTGACTTGTATGAAAGATCGTGTATAATTTCCTACAAGAAAAAAAGGATGATACTTGTTTTGAAGAACAAGTGATGACATTTCAAGAAAGAATCCAAGATGAAGAATAATATGATGATACTTTCAAAGAAATAAAGAAGCCCCAGAGACACTCTATTTATGTTACACTGTTGAGCGACATCATTGATGCAGAGCCTTCCAACTATGAAGAAGTAGCCAAGAAGAAAGGGAAGGAGAATACCAGTTCAAGAAGAATGATGTCTAGGATGCAGTATCGAGAGCTCAATGGAAGTTAGTAATATCTTCCATATGGATCTACAAGATCCAATATGCAGTATATGACAATATGATGGGATACAAGGCAAGATTCATAGCACAAGGATTCTCACGGAACGAAGGCATAGACTACGAAGAGACATTTGCAGCCACTAGAAGTTAAGACACATGACAGACAGAATCATGTGTGCAAATGAAAGAAGTCCTTGTATGAGTTCAGAAGAAACCCATTGGATAACACATACATGAGGAGCTTGAAGATCACCTAGAGTGATGAATATTTTAACCTTTTCTACAAGGTCGAAGATGAAAGCCTATAGAGGATGACAAGGTCACTGATGGGTGCGAGAAGAAATTTTTAAAAGGTTCAACATAGAGGACCTGGGTATCCAATGAACCTAGATGGATACATAGAATATTAGTAGCAGAGGAAGCTACTTGTCACTCTAGTACAAAATGTTTCAATGCATAGAGTATGAAAGGAAGAGGGAGAATGATGCTCCACTTCATAGGGAGTGACTACAAAATATCTTGAGGTTCGACATGGTACAATAGGATGGACAATTTACTGATGGATCTAGGATTTACTAAGAGTAAAGAATATTCCAAACTTTGATTCAAGGTTGAAGTTGGAATACCAGTGATTCTCTTAATATATGTCAATGACTTGTTCCTAGAAGAAAAGAGGAACTCATTAAAGTTGCAATAATGATACTTACTTCCAAGTTTGAGATGAAGGACTTGGATATGATGCACTACTTTCTAGCCATGGAGGTGTGGCAGAATGTATATGGAATCTCCCTTAGATAAGGGAAGTATGCAGTGGAGATCCTAAATAGGTTTGGGATGATGGAATGCAAGGCCATGAATACACCTATGGAATCAAGCCTGAAGCTATTGAGTGATGCTTCATCAGAGAGGTTGATGCCACGCTGTATCATCAGATCATTTGATCCTTGATGTGCCTAACGTATATGAGACCAGACATTTCATTTTTTGTGAACACATTGAGCCAGTTCCTGGTGGATCCGAGACATGTTCACCTGATGGTTGCAAAGCATACAGTGAGGTACCTAAATGGTACAGTTGATTATGGGCTCCAATATGAGGCGAATGAGAAAATTAACTTAGAGGGTTATGTGGATTCAGATTGGGCACGCAGTTCCATTGATAGGAAGAGCACTTTGGGGTGTCGCTTCAGTATGGGATCAGGTGTGATCTCTTGGTTTAGCATGAATCAATACTGCGTGGCACTAATTATAGTCGAAGCAGAGTATGTCATATCTTGTTCAGCTAGTTGTGGGGCAGTGTGGATAAGGAAACTACTATCGGATTTGTTTGATCTCCACTTGGATGCTACTTGCGACAACCAGAGCTATGCAAAGTTGTCGGAGAACCTGATGTTCCATGACAAGTTGAAGCATATCGAGATCAAATATCACTATATCAAGGATATGGTGCAGAGAGGAGTAGTGAAGCTCCAGTATGTTGTGATGAACGAACATATAGCTGATGTGTTGACCAAGCCATTAGCCAGAGTGAAGTTTGAGTACTTCAGGGAGAAGCTTGGTGTTCTCCAGATCGAGGTTCCCTCCAAAGGGAAGTGATGAGTCGATGAGTACTTCTGACATGGATGTAGGATTGGTTCCTCCCATGGTCATACGTAAGTGAAGAGCCCTTCTGACATGAATGCTATATTGGTTCATCTCATGCTCATATGTAAGTGCAGATCCCTTCTGACATGAATGCTAGATTGGTTCCTATCATGGTCAGATGTAAGTGCAGATCCCTTCTGACATGGATGTAGGATTGGTTCCTCCAATGGTCAGATGTAAGTGCAGATCCCTTATGACATGAATTCCAGATTGGTTCCTCTCATGGTCAAATGTAACTACATATCCCTTCTGACATGAATGTTGGATTGGTTCCTTTCATGATAAGATGTAAGTGCATATCCTTTTTGACATGAAAGCTGGATTGGTTCCTCTCATGGTCAGATGTAAGTGCGGAGCCTTTCTAACATTAGAGAGCATGAGAGGGATTAAAAATCTATAAATATAGAAGATAATTGGTTCCTTCCATGTCAGATGTGAGTGTTGATCCATTCTAATGTGACTGTAGGATTGGTTCCTACATGATCAGAAGTAAGCATTGAATGCCATTCTTGGAATGGAGGCACCTGTTCAGTTACCAGGAAAGCTCAGTCTGGGACTAAGGGCCATTCTGATGTGAATGTAGGATTGGTTCCTACATGATCATATGTGAGTGCAAAGCCCTTCTGACATTGGCTGTCAGATGTAAGTTCAGAGTGCTTTCGACATGAAGGATTGGTTCCTTGCATGGTCGAATATAAGTGCTGATCCTTTCTGACATTTCTTGTCAGATGTAAGTGCAGAGCCTTTTGGCATGGAGGATTGGTTCCTTGCATGGTTGAGTGTAAGCGCTAATCCTTTCCGACATTAGTTGACGGATGTGAGTGCCGGGCCTTTCTGATAGGGTTGTGGGAGGTGTTTCCACATGGTCAGATGTGAGTACTAGGCATTCATTTCTGATGTGACTATAGAATTGGTTCCTACATGATCAGATATAAGTGTTGGGTGGGCCATTCTAACTTAGGGTCAGATATAAGTGTTGAAAGAAGACCTACATGGAGGCTAGGCCTACAACCATCATGAAAATGGGCTGGCTTTGTAGAATTTCCTCTGATGAGAAGAATCATGAGATAGAACCTATGAAGATCTAGTGATGATGATCTAGTAGAGATTATCCATATTGAGGGATGATCCAGATCCAATGATGATGATTCAGAGATGATCCAGATCGAGGGATGATCCAAATCCAGTGATGATGATCTAGATTGAGTGATGATCCAGATCTAGATGAAGATGACTTAAAGATAAAGATGACTTGAAGATGAATATGACGAGGACTCGATGATGATCTAGATGATACAAAGAATAATACTTGTGCTGATAAATTGTGTCAAGAGAATACCTTCCTAGTTAAGGGGGGGTGTTGATGTAATTGTAACTTTAGAATGTATTCACTTGTATTTCTTATGTATTGTAACCCGATGTTTATTACAGGATGTATTTGTAATGTACTTGAGTCACGTCATGCCCCAGTTTCCTATCGGGAGTTTCTATAATGTAAACAAGTCATGTCAAGTCAAGGTGGGTAACCCTCCTATTGTCTAAGGGTTAAAGTCCCTGCAGTTTCGGGGTACTAGGGTTATTAGACTAACCTAGTGAAGTTAGACCTAGTTGGGTTTAGTCAAGCTGGGAATTAGTATAAATAGAGAGCTAGCCTCTCTATTTATCACACACTCACTCACACTCAGTTGTAGCGCAAAGCCGAGGAAGAGAAAGACACTGGGGCAAGGAAGAAAGAGGTCACTGATGTTGGTTTATCATCTTATTGTTTCTGGTTTTCACTTTTGGGGTTGATTCTATCTCTAAGGAAGTTACGGGGTTTTATCCATTTATGGTTTCTCCGAGGAAAAGCACTGTGTTCATTGTCTCTTATTTTTTATTGTTGTGCTTGTTGTTCTCTCAGTTAAAGATCTGAATGTTATGCTAGCTTAATGTTAAAATTCTAACAGGCTGGATATAGTAAGTCAGATGAGACAATGAAATAAATGAGGTCTCTAATGAGTCTGTTAGAGCCTATATCGAGTCGGTATTGAGTATGTAATAAGAATGTATGGGAGTTGTATCGAGTCTGTAATTGGAATATAAAAGAAGGAACCTGAGTTGTATATGGGTTAGAACCTAAGTAGCATCAAGAAGTTTTTTCTTCTAGATTGTAGATTATTGATCAGACTCTGGGTAAGATGCTTGAGCGATACTTGAGGTAGGAATTATGGTTAATGACTCTATCTCACTGAGTGCACCAAAGTAGAGGTTCTGCAACAGAGTGCACAAACGAGTAGGGATTGTTGAGTTGATCTAGTTTGTGTGTGGATCACTAAGAGAAGTAGAGTAGAAAGAGAAAGAGAGAAGATTAGAGAGCATGAGAGGGATTAAAAGTCTATGAATATAGAAGAGAATATATTGAGCGGTGTCTGTAGCTTTATGCGCAGAAAAAAGGTGCATCTATCTCCTCATGCTAGTTGAAGACTACCTTGTGGGTTTCATCCGAATGGGTTTCCATGTATATTCTATGTATATGTGTGAATATTGAAGTAGCTTAGATGTATGTGTGATTATTGTTTTGAATGAATGGTTGATTATTGTGTTCGCAATTAGGAAAATGTTTGATTACTGCATTATAGTAATGGATATTTTTATGCTGCATGCCTACTTTTTATTTACTTAAGTTTCATAAACAAGGGTTGGTTTGTACTTTGACTATTGAAGCACAATGCATACATGTAATCCACCCCCCCCTCCAAAAAACTTCTTTGGAATAATTGGCACAGGGAAAAGGTACTAAAACACCCTCTCACAAAACTGTGGAAACTTGGTTCTGGCAGTTTCCCATAAACGAGGGATATCTCAGGTGAGACGACATCTACGTCATAGGTTCTTCTGACTGAGCTCTGCTCTGCCAGGACGATATATCAATATTTGTTTTGCTGAGCATAAGGGACTGAACCTGTGTCTAGTGATAGAAAGGTAGGGGAGGACAAAAATCCAACAAAGTTTTCTATTGTCGTGACGCTAAATTGTTGTGGAGAGGGATGTGTTTTGGAAGCCCATGAAATCAGATATCCAGGACTAGGCAGACTTGAAAGAGTTAGAGTTTGCATGAAAATAAAGTGAAGGATCTCAGTGGAACCAATAGAGTGTTTGGGTCGGTACATCTACACAGGCATCAACGATATTTTCTTTGCTGAGTTTCCCATCATGTTACATGAGTGGTTATCAAAGTTAGCGACCGAACAAACAAATTTTCAAGGCGAAGAACCAAGGGAGTGGACTCCCTAGTTAATTGAATAATTGGAAGAACTATGAAACCATATATCAAGGGCTGTGTATTTTTGGATAGACAATATCCTAGAATGATATATTATTGAGTTCGTTGTTGACACAATAACGTAATATAATGAGCCACAACGAAATTTTTTCAAAGACCACGCAATAGATACTTGTCATCTTTAAAGACATGGATAAAAATGATTTTATGTGAAAAAGGACTTATGTGAATGCAAAAAGACTAAATAGAAAAGGGTATCTATCTCTCAGCAAAACCCTAGAGTGAGATGTTTCCAGGAGATAGTGGAACTGAACTAGAGTCAGGATTTTTAAGAAGATGAAGTAGTAATTTTATAGCCTGATTCTTGTGTACTACTTAATGAATAATAGGATAAAGGTGAAAACAGTACAGTCAAGGAGGATCAAAATTATGTAAGCCCCATTTCATTCTATGTAGATTATGTTTATATTTTTTTTTCTAAAAATTAGTACTATATCATTTTAGGTGAATACAAGATTCTTGTTAAGTTTTCTTGAAATTTATAAGAACAATCATTTCTTTATATTCAATTTTGACATATTAAATGATATATTGTTTTTAAATTATCATTGAAAAAACAACATAATTAATTTAAATTTGTATTTTATTGCATGTAGAAAAATCACAAGGAATACATGAGTTTTGAGGGAATCCAGTAAAACATTGAAATTTTAAGTGTCACTTTTGCCTAAAAAATGTTTCTCACACTCGTGGATTCACCCACATATTAGACTACATGTATCATATAGTTTAGAGGTTCCTTCCATGTGACTATCCCACTAGCACAAATTTTTTAGTGTACTAAAAATATGATGAGAGAACAATATACCTGGGTGACAACTCTCTTCTGAACATAGGTGGTCATGGTAGAGTCTTGATCAAATTACCTAATGGTAGAGTGAAGGAAATAAGTGGAGTTTTTCACATTTGATTTTGACATGTAACCTATTATTGGTAAGAAAAATTATTGATGCTAATGTGTAGGTTTTTTTCTTTGACAATGGATATAAAATGGTGCGAGGAGTTATGGTGCTCACCACATGTATTCATGTGGGCACTCAGTTCAAGCTTGATGTTATTCGATGTAATTGTTCTTTCATTTTTTTACCAAAGAGAGGCATAGAATATATATCTTAGAATCAAAACATGTAATGATAATGGAATTGAAACATAAGACAAATCCATATAGCCCTCAACATAATGGATTTGGATAATGGATAGATCGGAAAATAATGGATAGAGTTAGGAGTATGCTTGGAGGTGCTAGTTTGGAGAATAAGTTATGGGTATAAGTTGTTTCTATTACATGCTATGTGATCAAACGATCCTCCATACCACCCCTTATGGAGTACTGGATGGGAAAGAAGCCATCACTTCAACATCTTCAAGTTTTGGTTGTGAGGCATATGCCCATGTGCCCAAGAAAAATAGGTTGAAGTTGGATAGAAAGGAATTGAAATGCATATTCATCAACTATGTCACTAGTGTAAAAGGGTTAGTAAGTTTTAGGATCCTATGTATAAGTCATGCCAACATGAATTTGGTACCCAATTCCATTGCAATAGAAACATGTGATCCATAAATTTCAAAAATGTGTGTGATATCACAAAATCATGCACATGTTCCTAGTTTCGCAATTGTTGAACCTCCATGCAAGGTGTGTAGTGTGGAAAAGAATGTACACACATTGTTAATGTGTGCAAGTTAAAATAATGTGTGCATATTTTTATAATACATTCACATTCTTGTGTTAATAAAAAATAAAAAGGGTTGCGATCCTCATTTTATCTAGTCTCCATCTATAGTTGTCTTCCTCCATTCTAACAACATTAGTCCATCTTGGTGGATTTCCACCCTGACCCAACTTTAGACTAAGGCTCATTTCCACACAACGTATTTCACTAAGTCTTCCATTTTTTCTTTTATATGCTTGTTTGATTTAAATAAAAAAAAACATAATTTTAAAAGAATTATTGTTATTACATGCATATTGTTTATATTTGATTGCAATGACAAAAATATTGAATTAAATCCACAAAAAATTCCAACTAAAGGAAAAAACAAGAATTAACCTTAAGGAAAACTTGAATCAACCAAGGTTTAAATCATTTGAGAAACTTTGTATAAGAGCTCCAGACCACAAGGAACCATCACGACTTTCACTGACCACGTCCATTTATAGCAGATCTGATTTACTCGATTGACCATTCCCATAGTAAATTGTCGAGTATATCTAAATATAAGGCTAGAATGAAACATTTTCTCCATTGGTCTAAGCAAACAAGATGTCAAAGATTTGATACTTACAAAAAAAATTGTTGTATTTTTCATTGACCCCAAAATGATTCAACCCTCTGATCCATGCAACAGGTTTCTTTGCATGGATTGGTACACATATAAACCATGGAAAAAAAATTGGATCACTAATTGGTTCACGATTTTTTATAAATATCATTGCAAAAACAGGGCATGGGGCTCCATTATATTTTTATAGAAACTATATGTTGAGTTCATGTACCTAGTGAGCTCACGAATTGTTTAGGGACATAAGATACACAAACTACTAACCAAAATATGGCCTGTGATACTCATTTTCATTTTCCATTAACTTAATTATCAAAGTTACCTCGGGATCAAATAAATATATGGCCACCCAAATTTAAATTTAAGCATATACAAATTATACAAGCAATCTCTACATGAATGCATTCATACAATACCAAGAAATCCATGCAATCAGATTATTACATAACCTTGAATTAAACAATATGTATAACATAATTAAATATATGGAATTTCATATACAAGTAGAAACATATGTTAAAATTCCCACCAATTGTCGATAGAGTAAAGATATTCCTACTAGACATAGGAACTCTCTTATACAAATTCTCTCTATAAGAGGGGCCACCCAAGAGTTCGGAATATTAATCACAAGAAGGTGTCAAACCTCACTATATAGATAACCAACTAACCCATTCCACTAGCACTAGTACCCCATCAACATACCTAACCATGGGAATGGAGTCCCTTTCTCTAATTTACCAATCCCTTGGGTTATTTCTATAATTCACTTCGATGAATCTAACATAGTTTGTCCAGGGGTTCTCTGTGTCATGGCTCCAAGGAATGCAACTGTACTTTCCAATGATACTCGCAGGTACAATGCTAGGATATGGAACGATATGGTAGCTCAAAAATAATAGTAGATCATGGATGCACGATGGAAGAATGATATTGAGTGAACTACATATTGGGCCTAGGGACATTAGGGAAGAATTCATGTAGAATTTTGCCTAACTATGGATAATAACATAAATGGGAAGAGGAGAAAACTACAAATGAGGAAGCAACATAAAGGAAAAGGGGAATGCTATTGCAGAAGAGGAATTAAAAGAGAAGAAGAAGAAGAAGAAGAAGAAGAACCATTTGTGTGGAAGACTGTTGTAAGATTCACCCAGACATTTGAGTTTGCAAGTGAACACCCATGAGTAGATGTTGTAGTACATATAATAAAGGAAAAGATCTTCGAACAAATATCGGTCCCAGGCACGAATTTCCATCAATGCAACATGACCATACATAGCCGGATGCATTGTTATAATGTCACAGGAGAACTGGATGATGATGACCCAATTGAGATAAATATACCTTAATCAAAAGGTATACTTATAGTAGAGGGAGATTCTATAACTACTGACAAGTTTCTAAAACCATTCAAGATTAGGAAAGTAAATATTGGGTTAGTTGAAAACCAAAAGTTTGCTAATATTGGAGATAATTGGGATGAAGAGACTGTGGGAAAGATCACTGACTTATTACATGAATTTTAGGATCTATTCCCTACAAATTTATCTGAAATGAAAGGCATGGCTAGAGACCTTGGTGAAATGAAGATACCCCTCACGCCCGATGTAAAACCGGTCAAATAGAGGCCATAGAGATTAAACCCGCGCTATAGACAGGAAGTTAAAGCCAAACTTTATCGAATGCTAGAGCCATGTGTAATAGAACCAGTTGAAGAATCAGAATAGATCAGCTTGATCGTAGTACAAGACAAAAAAACTTATGGAGACGCCAGGATTTGTGTTGATCTCAAGAAGTTAAATGATGCATGTTTGCATGATCCATTTTTTATTCCATTCACAAATGAAGTATTGGAGAATGTTGGAGAACAAGAAATGTATTCATTTACAGATGGATTCTTTGGTTACCATCAAATAAGAATCACAAAAGAGGATCGATACAAGACTACCTTTGCAACAGAGTGGGGATGCTACCAATACGCAGTAATTCCCTTTGGGCTCAAAAATGTGCCTGCAATCTTTTCTAGAATTGTAGTTGCTACATTTAAATATTTTATACACAAATTTCTTGAGGTCTACTTTGATATTCTAAAATAATTTAAATTATGTATATTATAAAAAAATTGTAGTATTACACTTTCTTCTATTCAAGGCTTTAAATGGACTCATCTTTAAATAAGCATGATATCCATTATTATAAGCAAATGGTTGATCCATCACAAACATTTTGATCACATGTTCAATAGCGTAACTAACCTGTTAGTATTCCCACTTGTTTGTGGGTGATATGTTGTACTCATCTCCAAATTTGTCCCAAATTATTTAAATAATCATTTCCAAAAATTTAAAGTAAACTTTGAATCCTTCTCTAAAACAAGTGTCGTGGGTATTCCATGTAATATTGCAATCTCTTTCATATAAATTTATACTATGTTAGTTTCTTTATGAGTTGACTTGATTAGAATAAGTGTTCTAACCTTTTTCAACTTATCCACCATTACCATGATTGAATCATGTTGTTGTCTTCAATAATATGATGATGCAATCAATTGTCACCATATCCTATTTTGGAAATTGTTGAATTAATCATGTTGGATGTCCATGCTCAATCTTTCTTTTATGACATTTCACACATCTTGCTATATAACAAAATACAAATTTTTAAAATTGAATATCTAAATCCTATTGTAAATTATAGTAAATTTAATACACCAAAATAAAAGTAAAAAAACTATCATAACAATAATTTAAATAAAACAAAACTCACATCCACAAAAATATAACCTCCATTTTTTAAAATAATTCTATTCTAATTAAATATAATAAATAAAATTATAAAACTTTATTTTAATATGATACTCTTAGTAAGGGTATAGTTATCCCAAAAGATAAAATGATTTCTTTACGGGGTATGGCTAGTGTCGAGTTTTAATGAGTGTGCTAATTTATTGATAAAAGATGCACTTTGTTAAATATAGGACATGGATCCATGCTAGTTTATTTGTTTTATATTTTATTTAAGTAGATATATCATTTATATTTTTAATTTTTTTATATTTTTTATTTATGTCACATACATTCGGGCTTAATATGGATCCATGCTAGTTTATTTTTATTTTATTTTATTTAAGTCGATATGTAATTTATATTTTTCATTTTTTTATATTTTATTTATGTCGGCTAACTTAGTGACAAGATCTCACCCGTACTCGGTTGCAGAGCATCGAGCTCGGTTGGAGAGCACCTCGCTTCTCTCGGTGCAATCAGTGTGTTGATTTTTATTTATTTATTTTTACAAGGTACTTCCCCATTTATTATGGGGCCTAACCCGGTGGCGACATCAAGTGAGGCCCAACATAGCTGCTCATGGATTTGGATTTGACCCCGAGATCATTTATTCGCATAGACAACTATCAACCACTTAAGCTAACCCACCGAGCTTAATTAGTATGCTAATTTATTCCTAGGTTGCACTTTTTTAATATAGATTTAAAAATTTTAACCGCTTTTATAAAAAAAAATTGTTAAATTGTTTTAATATATATTTATTTAAAACATAATATTAAATAACAATGTTAGTGGCCATAACAAAATAATTAAATAAATTATAAGACATGAAATGGAAATGTTGGAGGCTATTCGTTATTAATAATAATAATAAAACAATTAATTAATAAATTAATAAGAAATGCATATTGTTTATATTTGATTGCAATGACAAAAATATTGAATCCACAAAAAATTCCAAATAAAGGCCAAAAAAAAACATGAACCTTGAGGAAAACTTGAGTCAACCAAGGTTTAAATCATTTGAGAAACTTTCTATAAGAGCTCCAGGCCACAAGGAACCATTGCGACTTTCATTGACCACATCTCTTTATAGCAGATGATTTACTCTATTAACCATGCCCATAGTAAATTGTTGAGTATATCTAAATATAAGGATAGAACGAAACATTTTTTCTCCATTGGTGTAAGTAAAGAACATGTCAAAGATTTGAAACTTACAAAAAAAAATTGTTGCATTTTTCATTGACCCCAAAATCATTCAACCCTCTAATCCATGCAAGAGGTTCCTTTGCATGGATTGGTACACATATAAACCATGGAAAAAAAATTGGATCACTAATTGGTTCACGATTTTTTATAAATATCATTGCAAAAACAGGGCGCGGGGCTCCATTATATTTTTATAGAAACTATATGTTGAGTTCATGTACCCAGTAAGCTCATGAATCCTTTAGGGCCACAAGATATGCAAAATACTAACCGAAATATGGCCTGTGATACTCATTTTCATTTTCCATTAACTTAATTATCAAAGTTACCGCGAAATCAAATAAATATATATGGCCACCCAAATTTAAATTTAAGCATATACAAATTATACAAACAATCTCTACATGAATGCATTCTTACAATACCAAGAAATCCATGCAATCAGATTATTACATAACCTTGAATTAAACAATATGCATAACATAATTAAATATATGGAATTTCATATACAAGTAGAAACATATATGAAAATTTCCACCAATTGTCTATAGAGTAAGGATATTCCTCCTAGACATAGGAACTCTCTTATATGAATTCTCTCTATAAAAGGGGCCACCTGAGAGTTGGGAATATTAATCCACAAGAAGATGTCAAACCTCAATGTATAGATAACCAGCTAACCCATTCCACTAGCACTCCTACCCCATCATCGTACATAACCCTGGGAATGGAGTCCCTTTCTCTAATTTACCAGTCACTTGGGTTATTTCTATAATTCCCTTCGAAGGATATAACATAGTTTGTCTAGGGGTTCTCTGTGTCAGGGCTCCAAGGAATGTAACTGTACTTTCCAATGATACTCTGGGGTACAACGCCAAAATATGGCACAATATGGTAGCTTAATACTGATAGTAGATGATGGATGCATGATGGAAGAATGATATTGAGCGAACTAGCTATTGGGCCTAGGGACATCACGACAAAATTCATGTAGAATTCTTCCTAAGTATGGAGAATAACATTAAGGGGAAGAGGAAAAAACTACGAATGTGGAAGTAGTATAAAGGAAAAGGGGAATGTTATTGCAGCGGAATAAGTAAAAGAGAAGAAGAAGAAGAAGAAGAACCGTTTGTGTGGAAGATCACTGTAAAATTTACCTAGACATTTGAGTTTGCAAGTGAACACCCAACAGTAGATGCTACAGTACATATAATAAAGGAAAATATCTTCGAACAAATATCAGTCGCAGACACAAATTTTCATCAATGAAGCATGACCATACATAACTACATGCATTGTTATAATGTCACGGGAGAAATTGATGATGACGACCCAATTGAGATAAATATACCTTAATCAGAAGGTATACGTACATTAGAGGGAAATTTTATAACCACTGAAGAGTTTCTAAAACCACTCAATATTAAGAAGGTAAATATTGGGTCGGTTGAAAACTAGAAGTTTGTTAATATTGGATATTATTGGGATGAAGAGACTATGGGAAAGATCAGTGACTTATTACATGGATTTCAGGATGTATTCCCTACAAAGTTCTCTGAAATGAAAAGCATAGTTGGATACCTTGCTGAAATGAAGATACCCCTCAGGCCCGGTGCAAAACCAGTCAAACAGAGGCCATAAAGATTAAACCCGTGCTACAAAGAGAAAGTTAAAGCTAAACTTGATCAAATTCTAGAGCCATGTGTAATAGAACCAGTTGAAGAATCAAAATGGATCAACCCAATCGTATTACAAGACAAGAAAATTTTCGAAGAATTGAGTATTTGTGTTGTGTGGAACGATGTCGCAGGTACCAAATTTCTCTCAATTTGAGAAAATGTATTTTTTGTGTGCCTTTTGGGGCTCTATTGGCCACGCGGTATGTCATGATGGAATTTTGGTTGATCCAGCTAAATTTCCATCATCCTGGACTTACTGCCACCTACCATAGTTATAAAGTTAAGAGAAATTCTAAGACATACAGGATACTACAGAAAGTTCATCAAAGGATATGCATAAGTGACTACCCCATGGAGAGATTGTTGAAAAAAGACACTAAGTTTCAGTGAACATATGAATGGCAAGATAGTTTGGATAAGATGAAAAGCAATATGGCTGATGTACCCATACTCGTATTTCCATATTGGAAAAATGAATTTCATGTTCATGTCGACGCATCCTTTGTTGTTCTTGGAGTGGTACCAACACAACCAGGAGAAGCAGATATTGATAACCCCATTTCTTTTGCTGGCAGAAAGATATCAATTGTAGAGAATAATTACATTACAGCAAAGAGGGAAGGACTTGCGATGGCTTATGCATTGCAAAAATTCAGACATTACTTGCTGGGGGACTTTTCAAAATGTACACCGACCATTCTACATTGAAATATTTGGTCAATAAGATAGTATTGGGGGGGGTATCTGTCAGTGGCTTCTCCTCTTCCAAGAATTTGACATTGAGATAATTGTTAATCCCGGTTTATTAAACTTGGGACCAGGACACCTATCAAGAATTGAGAGTGGAGAAGAACCTACTATTCTGGAAGATAATATTCCTAATGCAGCCGTTTGTGATAAATACCTTTGATAATCAATATGAAGACATCATGCAGTTCCTAACTATGCCTTTTGCACTGACCAAATTTACAACAGAACGAAAGAAACAATTAGTAATGCGAGCTGTAGATTTCCAATTGACTGTTGGCCACTTGTATAAACTGGGCCCTGATGAGATACTTCAATGTTTTGTTTTTGAACATGAGCAACCTATTATATTAAGTGAAGCACATGCTGGTATCACACGAAGACACTGTGTAGGAAAGGGGACCGTGCACAAGATATTACAAGTAGTTTTATGATGGCCTACAATGCATGTAGACGCTCAAGATTACTATCGCAGTTGTGATGTCTGCCAAAGAATGGGTAAGCCATCTAAAAGAGATGAAATGCCACTAGTACCACAACTCACATTACATGCATTTGATAAATGGATTGTTGAATTTGTGGGACCTATTACTCTAGCAAGGAAGCACATAGGAGCTAGGTAGATTATCACCGCGACGAATTACCTAACTCAATGGGAAGAAGTTGCCTCCGCCAAGGATTGTACTACTTCGACAACAACAAAGTTTTTATTCAAAAATATTGTAACAATGTTTGGGTTCCCAAATATATTGATTAGCGATCAAGGTAAACATTTTGTTAATCAATTGATTGGAGAACTAACTGATGAATTTCAGATATAGCATTGAAGAACAACTCCATATCACTCGGAAGCAAATGGAGTGGTCGAAGCATTTAACAAGATCCTGGAAAATGCACTAACCAAAGTATGCAATACAAGAAGGGATGATTGGGAACATAAAATTTTCGCAGTACTATGGGCATATCGCAAAACATGCAAGAAGTTAACAGGTCATAAACCATTCAAGTTCATATATGGACATGAAGTTGTCATGGATATGGAATATATTGTACAAAGTTTAAGAGTGGCAGTTCTCATGGAAATGACAGATGTTGATGTTGTTGAATAAATATTGCTTCAGCTAATCCATTTGGAGGAAGAACGCTTCATTACACGATTTCACCAAGATGTATAAAAATAAAGGAAGACAGTATGGCATGATAGACACATTAAGAACAAGCAATTTTTCAGTTGGAGGCATTATTCTTATGTATAAGAGAAAAAAATTTAACCACTCACATAAACTGAGGACACATTGGTTAGGACCATATGTGGTTAAGGAAATCACTAACTGATGAGGAGTGAAATTGGAAAAATTAGATGGCATGAAAGTCAGGGGGGATCATCAATGGGAGCTCGTTGAAACCTTATTTTGATAACTATGACTAGCTAAAAAAAAAAGAGAATATATGATGAGAAAGGGCACATGAAGAAAGAAGAAGTGCCTATCACAAGCAATGCGGTAGGGGATGTGGAAAACTAAAACCAAGAAGTCATCATCACACTTATTTAGCACGACTGTTGATCTGACAATTGCCAATTATTAGATCTATAGACATCAAGGAAAGTCGAGCAGTCATCAAGGAAATTTGAGGGTCACTTCTGCCATAAGTATCATGCCATCACAACAAAAAGGGGTGGCGTAGTTGGCACCTCCACATAAGGAGTTGGACTGATGACCCACATGATGGTTCGTTGTTGTTTTGGGAAATACAACCTTATAACCTAGGGTCCAGGGTTACCAACATACTAAAATAAACTTGCAAACATTCAACTATTTAAGAATTTGATAGAGAAATAAGGAAGAAAGTAAGTGTACCTTATTTATGATGGTTGGTCCTAGCTTTCTTCTTCAATCCAAATGCTCCAACAACTTCTAGGGAATCTTCACACCTGCAAAGAGACAAACCTTCCTACAATATCTTAGATGCTATATAAAAAATTAATGAAATATTATGCTTACAATAAGATAACAAGACAACTCAGAAAGCATAACACATAAGAGTACAAATGCACAAAATTGGAATAAATTCTCTCTTACTCTTCTATCCAAGGAACTCAGTTCTAATTATCCTCACAAATTGCAACAACAACCTGAGGATACGTTATATTGATGGAGTCGAAGAGCACGCAATCCAAAAGCTGTAGCATTGATATCTTTGATGAGGGAATGATTAGTTGATCCCAATCTGATGCCTCTTTCATTCCACCATGTGATCATCACCGAGGATTAAATCCGAGGGTTTGATGGAGTTGAGCTGAGCAATTCCAATTCCCCATTTAGGGTTAGATTAACGAGATACTTATTGTTTTCTTGATGACATTAGGGTACTGTAATTTCAGATTTGATATCAAAGAGAGACAATGGAAAGATTAAATTTTTATTAGAGTAGCCAACTAGGGGTAAGGGCTATTGTTCACAATTTCTCGCCATATTTGTGTCATCTATATCAATCATCCAAGTAAAAAATATTTTTTACTTTTAATTAATGGTCAACAAAATCTAGATCATAAGTAAACATAAGTAAAAATTAAATATTTATAGCCAACCTTTACATGAGGTACCGTACATAACTTTACAACATCTCCCTCTCCCTCATAATCAGAAATAATATTTATGGCTCACATTTACATGAGGAACGTTACGGAACGTTACAATATCTCACCCATACTGGGCTGTAGAGTGCCTCTCAGTGCAATCATGTTGGATGTCCATGCTCAACCTTTACTTTTTGACATTTCACACATCTTGCTATATAACAAAATACAAATTTTTAAAATTTTTAAAATTGAATATCTAAATCTTATTGTAAATTATAGTAAATTTAATACACCAAAATAAAAAGGAAAAAACCTATCATAACAATAATTTAAATAAAATAATGCTCACATCCACAAAAATATAACCTCCATTTTTTAAAATAATTCTATTTTAATTAAATATAATAAATAAAATTATAAAACTTTATTTTAATATGATACTCTTAGTAAGGGTATAGTTATCCCAAAAGATAAAATGATTTCTTTAAGGGGTATGGTTAGTGTCGAGTATTAATGAGTGTGATAATTTATTGATAAAAGATGCACTTTGTTAAATATAGATTTAAACATTTGTTAGATTTAGTTTAAGGAGTATTTTTAGTGCAAAGTTTTAATTAATGTGTTAATTTATTCATAAAAATATAAAATTTTAATATAAATTTAAACATTTGTTAATGATTTAGATTAAGGGATATGTTTAGTGACTAGTTTTAATTAGTGTGTTAATTTATTTAAAAAGATACATTTTTAATACAGATTTAAACATTAGTTAGTAATATAGTTTAAGAAATATGGTTAGTGTGGATTTTTAATTAATGCCCTAATTTATTCATAAATATTAATATACATTTAAACATAGGTTAGTGATTTAGTGTAAGGGGTATGGTTAGTGGTGAGTTTTAACTAGCATAGATCCATTTTAAACCTGGATCTATTCAGCACCGAGAGGGATCCAATTTCTTGAGGTGTACATTTTTTTACCATTTGGATCCCTCTCGGTACTTGATAAATCCATGTTTAACATGGATCCATGGTCGTTTAAATTTTTTTATATTTTATTTAAGTCAATATGTAATTTATATTTTTCATCTTTTTATATTTTTTATTTATGTTGGAGGTTTAATATGGATCCATGCTAGTTTAATTTGTTTTATATTTTATTCAAGTCTATATGTAATTTAAATTTTTCATTTTTTTATATTTTTTATTAATGTCGGCAAGCATAATGTGGATCTCCCCCATACTGGGTTGGAGAGCACCTAGCTTTTCTCGGTGCAATTAGTGTGTTATTTTTTTTTTTTTACAAGGTATTTCCCTATTTATTATGGCGCATAACCTGGTGGGGACATCAAGTGAGGCCTGTTCGTGGATTTGGATTTGACTTGGAGACCTTTTAACTCTCAACCACTTAAGCTAACCCACCGAGCTTAATTAGTATGCTAATTTATTCCTAAGTTGCTCTTTTATTAATATAGATTTAAAATTTTGTTAACCTCTTTTATATGTTAAATTGTTTTAATATATATTGATTTAAAACATGATATTAAATAACAATGTTACTCTCCATAACAAAATAATTAAATAAATTATAAGACATGAAATG
>LPNX011093517.1:0-23004 GCA_001517045.1 Pseudotsuga menziesii | reverse complement strand
CTTATAACAGCTTTGAATAAATGAAATGGGTCAATGAGACATATATTTTTCAGTTTATAATAGCTTGTCTAATTTCCCATAACAGTAACACTTATCACAGTCTCATTTAGGTTTGCTTTGCAATGAATTTAGGTTTTGTATGAATCTCTATGCTTGAATTTTAAGTTTGAAATGAGTTTTTATGTCCTTATTATCTAACTAATTTTCAAAGAGTAAAATACAATAACTAGTATCACATTCTACTGACTGCTTAGTAAGATCACATAAGTCTATGGAGGGAAAGATGAAGTAGTAATGTTATAGCCTAATTCTCGTGTTTATAATAACTATTTTTGAAAGAGTAAAATACAATTACATGTACCACATTCTCAAGTGTTTTTTTTGTGGCACATGGATCCATTGTTGCTATTAACTGAAAAATGATTTAAAACATTTTTCAAACATATTTTAAATGGTCTCCTTAATAAGATCACATGACTTTAAGGAGGGAAAAGCTTGGGCTTTTGATTACAATATTTTCAATAAAAAGATGAACTAGTAATATTATAGCCTAATTCTTGCAAATATTGCTTAGTGAATAAGTGGCTGAAGGTGTAAATAGTACAACCCAGGAGGATCAAAATTATGTAAGCTTAAGTTCATTCTATGAAGATTATGTTTATTTTTTTTTCTTTTGCAAAATAGTATTTAATTAGTTTGTGTACACAAGTCTCTTGTTAACTTTTCCTCAAATTTACAAGGATGAACATTTCTTTAGATTCAATTTTGACATATTAAATGATATTAGTATATTTTTTGAAATTGTCATTGGAAAGACAACATACTTCCCTACAATTAGTTTTTTTGTTACATGTCAAAAACATTCACAAAGAATATATGAGTTTTGAGGGCTTCCAATAAATGAGTAAAATATTGAAAATTTAGTGTCACTTTTGCCTAAAAAATATTACTCATCTTCATGAATTCACCCATATATTAGAATATATTGTTGATACATTTTAGAGCTTCATTCTATGTGACTTTTGCATTGGAACTGATTTTCATTTTCAGTGTATGAAAAAAATGATGACGGAATTAATATACCTCAATGATGACTAGCTTCTCAACATAGGTGGTCATGGTAGAGCCTTGATCAAATTCCCTAACGGTAGAGTGAAGGCTATAAGTGCAGTTTTGCACATTTGAGTTTTGACATGTAACCTACTAATGGTAAGAAAACTTAGTGGTACTAGTGTGTAGGTTGTTTTCTTTGACAATGGGTATAAAATGGTGCAAGGAGTTAGGGTACTCACTAAGAGTGTTAATGTGGGCACTATGTTCAAGCTTGATGCTATTTGATGTAATAGTTTTTCCATTTTTGTGTCAAAGAGATGTGTAGAATATAGACCCTTAGAATCAAAACATGTAACTACTTTTGATATACCTAGAAAAGCACTTCTTTACAAAAACAAGTTGCATATAGAGAAGACAATGTTGTGCCATCAAATAGTGGCCATATAGGTGAGAAGGGTCTATGAGTTTTGAAACGAAAAATTGTGTTTATGGATTGAATGGTTGTTCTCTTGAATTTTTTTGTTACTAGCATTGCATATATGGAAATATAACCATTTTCAATTTTATTATAGTTCTCACAAATCCTCTGGCTTGTTGAACTTATTTCGTTATCCATTTGGCCTTGTTAAAGTTTCTTCAATTTCTACGGATTTATATTATGTGTCATTTATTGAAGATTATTCTAGGAGAACATGAGAACTAAATCAGAGCTCTTTCATTCCCTTAAGAAGTTTAATGCTCTCTTGGATAATCAAACTAGTATGGATCTTAAGGTGTTAAGGACATATAGTTTTACTTTATTTAATTTTAAAAGTTTTGTAATGGAAATGGAATTGAAACATAAGACAAGTCCATATACTCCATAACATAGAAGACTTGTAATGGATGAATGGGAAATTGATGGAGAGAAGTAGAAGTATGCATGGCAGAGCTAGTTTGAAGAGTAAGTTATGGGTAGAAGTGGTTTCTATTGCATGCTATGTGGTCAAAAGGTCCCCCATATCACTTGTTATGGATAAGACCCCTATCATAGGATTTGATGGGAAAGTATAATGTCCCTTAAATCCGTAAAAAAAAATTGTATCGTCAATAAAACTATTAGAATCTAACGTTCATTTAAAATTAACTTCAACATTTTGTAAACTGATTAGGAAAAATACTTGTATTCATGTTGTGTATTGCTCTAGTAGGTTAATACATGGTGTTTTATTTTCTTTCGGTGATATTTATGTCATTTATTTGCTTAATGATGTTTTTGGTTTATTTGCTTAATGATGTTTTTGGTACGATTCAGAGTCTACTTAGTTCCTACTTGTTTATAATGGATGTTTAACAAGTAACCTATTCGTGTTTAAGATAACAAGTAGTAGCTAACTTACTTCTCCTTCTAAAGAGAAAAAGGGTGGTTGGATTTAATAACGACTCAATGTAAAGGTATGAAGGTCTCCTATGAACTTGGTTTTACTTAGTTCATTATGAACTAATGCATGAGGAACTTGTTGTTTGTAGGTGCTAGGTACCAACCCTATACTGAGTGGATAGTTTTGTTTTTGGTTGCCTCCTCGCAATTTTTCTTCCGCAATTGCCATTCCGCAACAGGGTTTCCACAGTCGGGCTGCGGAATGCAGGATATCAAATGCCCGATGTTGTGTTACGCAAATATCTTTCCATGACAACCTTTCCACAAGCAGGTTGCGCGATGCGGTACACCAACTTCCTAAAGTTTCTCCTCCAAAAATTCTCCTCTACAATTTCTCAGCCGTCATATCTTTGCATCCTTCACTCTGGACGTCGATATTCTTTTTGGTGTAGAACTCACAAATCTTTCCGGATTTGTTAACTCCCTTACAAATCCCGTTGTAGGGTTCTCCTAGACCGTCATATCTTCATCTGTGGACTCAATCTCAATTGTTCATTATTTCCAAAACTTGTTAATGGCAGAAAATCTGCGAGTTACGTCGATTGATTATGAAGTTGATCAATCCAACCTACAATCTTATTGATTCTTTATCCTAACACTCTTACGCATGCATCTACACTCTACTTCAACTATTCTAGGAAGAAATCAAAGCATGAATTCAATAACTCCACTGAAATATAAAAATATTCAAGAAAACGCCGAAGTCGGCTCTATAAAGATACACAGTTCAACACAGCATATGCATAAAGGCTAACAACCCTACAAACACACGGTTAATCCCTCTATTAAAAAATCAAAGGAAAATGCACACAGCTTGTATCTATCTTCTTCCGACTCTTCAAAATATTTACAAGTAGGAACCAGACACTCATGTGTCCTCTTCTATGGAAACTCAGAATTCTAATGCTAAAGAGAAGAACCCCCTTTACTTCTCTTATATGTCTATTTGAACTAAAATTCTATTCTATTCCTCACTGGTCCTACAACTGAAAACAAACACTACTACGTATGATAAAAACGTCCTTGTCTGAAACAAACTACCAATGGCTTGGTCTCCATGTAGGGGGTCATGATTCGCAATGATTCTTATGCCACTAATAGACTATGACTCAGAAAAAATGGTTACAAAAGATTCCACAACATGTGACAAACTCATCACATGGTCGACATCCCATGATGCTCCTGCATCAGACTCACAAGGTAGAAAAATTATGAACCCTTGTTCTTTAGATCAGATACACTCAAACCCTTGGCTTCCAAAGCTGTAGTGCTCATCCAAGTACAATCCTCTATTGTTAATCTCTTCCATTTGAACAAATACTCTAGATAGTCCTTATTCCTTATACTCTTTACCACTTTAGTGTCTAGAATGGCCTGAAATTCCAATGGTTGTGTGACAAGCATCTGCCTCATCGATTATATGTCTTCTCTAGGATCTTCACCTTCTGTAAAGGTTCCAGTGTAACCTATTACATAAGGATATAGATATTCTACATTAAATATTGGTTAAATACCAACTCATGTAGGAATCTCTAACTCATAAGCATTTGCTGAGAATTTCCTGAGTATGCTACACGGTCCAATCTTCTTCCTCTTCAGCTTGTTATACTCCCCTTTTGGAAATTTGTCTCACTTTAGATATGCTAAGACCAAATCCCCTACTTCATAGTTCTTCTCTCTCCTTTTGGAATCTTCTCTGGCCTTGTAACTAGTGTTACGCCGCTGTAACCTTGCTTTCACTTGCCCCTATAGCTCACTAATGCTTGTAGCAAATGCTTCTCAATCAGTGTTTTGTTTCTCCAATTTACCTAAGTCATGAATCTCACACACTCCTATTGGATGCATTCCATACAGAATTTGGAATGGAATCATCCCTATAATTCTGTTTGGTGAATCATTATAGGAAAACTCAGCTTGAGTTAACAATCTGTCCCACTGCTTAGGACTCTCCCCTATCAAACGTCTCAACATGTTTCCCAGACTCCTATTGACTACTCCGGTTTGTCCATCAGACTGTGGGTGATATACTGAACTAAAATTCAGTTTGGGACCCAACTTCTTCGACAAGGTCCTCAAGAAATGACCTATGAACTTCACATCTCTGTCTAGTACAATGCTTCTAGGTAAACCATGTAGCTTCACAACTTCATCAAAAAAAAAAGTTAGCAATATGTCTAGCATCACTAGTCTTGTAGCATGGAATGAAATGTGCCATCTTAGTGAATCTATCGACAACTACGAAGATATAATCATGTCCTCTCTGAGTTCTTGGTAAACCCAGAATGAAATCCATACTCATAGGATCCCAACACCTAGTTGGAATAGGCCAAGGTGTATACAATCCTGTGTTCTGGCTTCTCCCCTTATCATGCTGACATACTCTAGATCTTCTTACAAAAATCTCCACTTTAGACCTCATCCTTAGCAAAAATAGAAATGACCCAACTGTCCAAAGGTTTTATCACTTCTAAAGTGACCTGCCATACCTCCATTGTGTTTCTCCTGTATCAAGTTCTCTCTCATGGAACACTTGGGTATGCATAGTTTACTTTTTTTAAAGAGTAAACCATCTTGTAGTGCATACTCCATCCATGTCTCTCTATCCACCTCCACTAGATTCTTACAAGCCTTGTAAGCTTCCTAGAAATCAATGTCAGTCTCATACAAATCCCTCAAATGCTCAAATCCCAAGACTTGGATCTGCTTCTCTTGCATAATCAACAATCTCCTACTTAAGGCATCAACTACTCTGTTTGACTGCCTACTTATATGTTTCAACAAATGGTAAATATATGCAAGATATCAACCCACTTGACATGTTTCAAGTTCAACTTAGGTTGCTGCATAATGTATTGTAATGCATGGTTATTAGAATATAACAAAAATTCTCTAGGCATCAAGTAGTGCCTCCAATGCTTCATTGCTTGAACAATAGCATAAAATTCCCTGTCATAAGAAAAATACTTCTGCTTGGCATAATTCAACTTCTCACTGAAATACACTATAGGCCTATCCTCCTCACTGAGTACAACCCCGATTTCTACTCCACTAGCATCACACTTTACTTGGAAAGGGTGGTTGAAGTATGGTAACTTCAATACTGGTTGTTCAGTGATCTTCCTCTTCAAGAATTGAAAACACTTGTTAGCCTCTACTATCCATTGAAATGGTTGTCTATCCTTCTTAATTGTATCAATGATAGAAGCACAAATACCACTGAAATTCTTTATGAACTTCCTATAAAAACTTGCCAATCCATGAAATCTTCTTACCTCAAACTTGCTTCTTGGTGAAGGCCAATCAATGATTTCTTGCACTTTTTCTGAATCCATCTTCAACTCATCTCTTAAGATGACAAAACCCAAAAATACTAGCTCTGTCTTCATGAATGTGCACTTCTTCTTATTTATCAACAACTTCTCCTATTGTAGTCTCTCTAAAACATATCTTAAATGCTTCAAATGTTCTTCTTCTATTTGGTTGAAAACCAAAATGTCATCAATATAAACTATCACAAAATTACCTATGAAATCCCTATGAAATCCCTCTAGACTTCATTCATCAATCTCATAAAATTACTTGGTGTATTGGACAATCCAAATGGCATCACCAACCACTCATACAACCCATAATTTTCCTTGAAGGTTGTCTTCCACTCATCTCCTTCTCTGATTCTGATTTGACAATATCCACTCTTCAAAACTAGTTTTGAAAAGCATATTTCCCCACTTAGGCAATCCAACATGTCATCCATCCTTGGTAATGGAAACTTTTATCTGATGGTAATCTTGTTAATTTCTTTGGAGTTAGTACACATTCTCTACTCACCATCCTTCTTTGGTGTCAATATTGTTGGTACTACACATGGACTTAGACTCTTCTGGACCAATCCTGTGTCCAACAATCCTTGGACCTGCTTCCTCAATTCTTCATTCTCTTAAGGTGTCAATCTATATGCTATCTTGTTTGGTAAACTTGATCCTTGAATAAAATCAATCTAATGACTTATATCCCTCCTTGGTGGTAACTCATTGGGTAAATCATCTACCACGATGTCACTAAAATCACTCAACATCTCTTGAATCTCCTCAGGTAGATCTGTCACGTTAGTCTTCATTGCCACTACTCTTGGTATTCATACTACCACATATTTCAACTCTGCCTTCTCAACCTGTTGTAAATATTCCTTTTCTGACAACATCAGAACTTTGGGTGCTGACTGTCCTACTATACCACCTTCTTGTAAAGGGTGAAGTACATGTTTTATCCCATTTTGCTCAAAACTATCACAGTTACTCCAACCATCATGAGTCACTTTCTTATCAAATTTCCATGGTCTTCCTAATAGTATATGGAAAACATCGATGGGAATCACATCACATAGAATCTTGTCCTTATATGGACCTATTTGGAAATCAACTACACACTGCTCACTCACTAGGATTTGATGTCCTTTATGTAACCAAGATACTTTGTATGGAACATGAAGCTTGGTCTTCTTTAAACTCATATTTTCCGCCATCTCCATGGACACAAGATTGTCAGTACTTCCACTATCAATCACCATCTTACAGCACTTCCCTTGTACTTTACATGTAGTCCTGAATAACGATTTTCTTTGAGCAGGATTTGCTTGCTCCTTCTCCGGTTTCAACAAGACCTTTTTCATCAGCAAAGTCTCTCCTATCTCTGGAAATACTTCCTATACTATCAACTGCTATTGTTTCTGCTCATTCTGAACTACATAGGCTCCTCTTTGTCCCATATCTTCCTTACCTAGAAATTCAAATGATTTATGCCCCAACTGGTTGCATTTTTAGCACCTAACAACAACTTCTCTGCCTCTTCCTCTACCTATACCTCCTTGGTAAGGTCCTCTTCGGTGAGAATCACCTCCTCTACCATGCTACTCTTTCTGGTTAGAGTTATTGGACTCTCCTCTCTGCACTCCAAATCTTCCTCTTCCAGTCGCTTTCCCTAGTCCTCTGGCTGAATCATTACCTCTATTGAAGCTCTGCTTCCTCGCTATCTTTTCTTCTACCCTTAAGGCACATTGACACACCTCCTCCATTGTTCTAGGTGATATTATATTGATCTCTTCTTTGATATCCATCCTTAGACCATTCACATATCTAGTATCCTTTTCTATTAACTGTACTACATATCCATCTCTTAGGTTTACTTTATAGAACTATTTAGTGTACTCCCTCATTGTTAACAATCTTTGCTTAAGGTTCTGTACTTATCTATACAGAATCAACTTGTAATCTTTGGGAAAGAACTTAGCCCTCATATTTTCTACCATCCTATCCCAACTCTTTATCAATGATTTATTCTTTCTCCTTCTTTATTCTTGCACACTATCCCACCACAAGGATGCATGCCCTTTCAACCTCGTCACAAATAATTTGACTCTCTTGTGTTATTCTACCTCATTGTCCTCAAATTACTTATCCAACTCACTGATACAGTCAATGAGATTCTCCATGATGAAACTTCCATCATAGGTAGGAAACTTCGGTCTCAGCCTTGAAGTCACTCCCAGGATAGATCTGAAATATCTTAACTCTAGTGTTTCCTGCATAGGTGAAGCTTCTTCTCTTTTCTCTTCATCCTCAAGTTCACTTGCATCCCCTTCTTCTAGGCCTCTTCGTATTCCTATTTCCATGGCTTCCAGACGTGCCCTTAACTCCCTCATTTCCTCTAGAACTTATGTGTTCCCCCTCGTTGACTGTTGTCATGACCTCTGGCTCTTCCAATGCATGCAACCATCTTCTCACACTAAGCCTCTGCAATAACAATTCTCTTTCACACTATTACAGCTTACCTCACCGAGCATCTTCTTGGCCCTTGGTCTTTTGGCAATGTTGTTCCTCTATTTAGAACCTCTTGAGTACCCCTCTTTTCTCTTTCTAGGATTCTACGGCTATGCTTCTCTCTCACACAAGATTCTCCTTACTCCTTCAAAAATTATACCCATAACCTCAACTGTGGAGCTTCTAAACAAGAAATTTCTTCCTGCTCTAATACAAAACCAGTGCAAGGTCAATTCAACCTCAACCAACCCAACGAACACCTCCAAGATTTAGTGGCTCCTATTGATGTATTTGTAACTTCAGAATGTATTCACTTTTATATCTTATATTGTACCTCGATGTTCCTATCGAGAGAATCAATTGTATTTCATTGTACCCTGATGTTCCTTTCGGGAGAGTCATTAATATACCAAGTCATGTAAAGTCATATAGTTTAACCCTCCTCTTTGATCAGGGGTCAAATTCCCCATAGTTTCGAGGCACTAGGGTTATTAGACTCTTCTAGAGAAGTCGACCTTGGTAAGTTATTGTCAATTTGGGAATTAGTATAAATAGAGAGTGAGCCTATCTATTTATCATAGAGACACTCACTCAATTGGGGCACATTATTAATAAAGGAAGTGCTCACACAAGTGAGAGAGAGAACAACTATTGGAGATCATCTTCTTTGTCTTTGGGTTTTACTATTGCCATTGGTTCTCATTCTAACTCTAAGGAAGTTGCAGGGTTTTCTCCTTTATGGTTTCCTCAAGGAAAATTCTTTGTGTCTCTTGTCTCTTGTGATTATTACTGTGCATGTTATTCTCTCAGATAAGATCCTAATATCATATTACTTAACTGATAAAAATCTAACATGGTATCAAAGCTAACCTGAGAAGAAGACACTATGCAGCCGCAGAAGCTAGGGCTTCTTACTTTTTTGGTCTGTTGGGTAAAGACATTAAACAATTTATAACACATATCCAATGATTTAATTGTCAACCCAGAGAGAGCGTAGACTTGTGAGGTACAGACAAAATATATGAAGGGGTAGAGTGTCACTGAACTTAATCTAGAACTAAAATTGAATCAAACTTGCAAAAGCAGGAAATGACATGGAAATAAACCTAATATAGAAAATTAGGAAATTGCATGAAATTGCATAAAATAAATTGGTATAAATAAATTGACAATAACTGGTATAAATCAATCGACATTAACTGGTGATCTCACATAAAACCAATACTATCAATTCATAAGCAAAACATAACAAATCATAAGAAAGAAAGTGTTGAATATATATATTAACATGGAAGAGTATAGGATTTGCATCAAAGCATAATCTACATTATATGGCAATAAAAAATATGTTCTATGACCAACTCTAAACTATTGTACTTCCAAACCACTAGGGAGATCTCTAACCAAAATAAGAAGAGAGCCCTCCTATTTATACATGAATTCAAGATAACTAATCATAATTACAGATCCACTATTCTCTCAAGTTATCCCTCAAAATCCTCAACAAATCTACAACTCATCCCTTCAAATCCTCAACAAATATTCGATGAGATATGCTCTCTACATTTCCATGATATTCTCCTTGAAGTTAGCTCACATCTAGAAGATGATATTCGAATCTGAGGCTAGGTGGTCACTTTTGAGCTTGTTAAAGTCTTCAAATACACCTATAAGCATCACCAAACTCATCCAACTTTAAAGTATAGTGAAAATATGCTATTTTTCTCAATAATTAACCATAAACTCACTCAAATTACTCAAAAATAAATGATTTGAAAAATAGTAATTATAAACCGATATTTGTTATGAAAGTGATGAATATTAATGGTTTTATGGAGGGATAAGATAGGAATAAGGTGACAATCAGTATAGGAAAGATGAATAAAATGTGGTCTTGTTGCAGCTCAACAGGGTCTCTCTCCACAATCCATCATAAAAAGGATGTTAGGCTAACTCTCCATTGAAGGGCGCATCTTTTTGTCGAATCAGAATTTGATTCTCGGCATTTTTTCAGTTTTTGCTACAGGAAATTAGGGTTTTTTATAGAAAATAAATGTTTGAGTGAGCCCAGCATAGGATTTCTCTCCTCATAAAAATTGAAGTTTAGAGACCAAGGTTGAAGTTTTTGGTTAAGTAAAACTCTGGGAAATTCAAACCCTAGTTTGAACCTGGGCCCAAGAAACCCTAAAATACTAAAACGGGTAGTTTTGGTACATTCGATATATATTAAGAATGAAGAAGTGTCAGGGGCCAAATTTTTTACAGGCCGAGGATAAAATATTGATGTACCTTGTGTAAACATTTCAGACTCTAATTCACTATATTCTAGGAGATATGATTCCTCCTAATCAGGGTTCCAGCCTCTTCCATGATTCACCCCTAAATAGGATACCTATGGAGAATTTCTATATCTCGGGATATGAAAGTCCAAACGAAATTTCTCAAGGTTTTCTAGATAGGGCATAGTATTGAATTGCGCACATAGATCTGTGGACAAACACACAACTCACAAAATAGATCACACAATTTACTCAGCAATTGAAGAATGAAACAGTGCAAAAATGGCTTGCAGCTGTGAATGCTTTCATTAATAAAAAAGTAATTGGATGATGATTACAATGAAGTACAATGGCTTTAATAGCCACATGAAATTTGAATCCACATGAGGAAATTCAAATTGATAGACTCTACTTGACTGTAGGTAACTAAGACCTTGTCTAAATCACTATTGGAGAACTCAATAGTTAACTGACCTTGTCTAAACCATAATCGGAGTTCATCGGAGCTCTAAAACACAACTCAAGTGTTACATTCAGTGTTGACTAAGGCTAACTGACTGTGGTAGGTGAGAAATGTGCCCCTCCTAAGTGCAGTCAAGTAAACCTAGTGCTAACTGAATGTAGAGGACTATAACTCAATGTAACTGACTCCTAACTTAGCTTAACTAGTCATCAACTGAACTAAAATGACCTTGGCTGGTTTTGGCACTTTCAATGGCTTCCTAAATTGTAGGTATTGGTCTAGGAGGCTCCTAAACTGATGCAATTAAGTGCAATTAGTGGTATTAACCCTCAATTAGTGTTCCCCACACTTTAGTAACTAAAACATGTGCCCCAATTAGGCCAAGTGGACCCAATGGTGCTAATGACTATAAATAGATTGGACGGACTCCCGATTTAGACATGACTCCTGATTTAGACATATGACCAAATTTGGACAAGGGAGGATTAATAATCCTAACCTCCCCCCCTTAATGTTAACATGGACAATCTATGGGCCATGGTAACCAAGACCATAGGTCACCCATTACATCAAGTAAAATAAAGTAACTGCTTAATACAAGGAGCTGGGGAAAATACCACATGGGAAAAAATCCCCCCCTCTATCTAAGCAGGTAGAATCAGGTCACAAGTTTGAAAAACTTGAAAATATGTTGCCGCAATCTTCATCTCTTTGAGGTAGTGAAGTAGCATGCATGGTGTGCTATGCACAGGTATTCTAGGGCCTGTCATGTATACTTCTCCTTCTTCTCCAAAAATGATGATGGAAGGAAGGAGGAATGTAACCTTTGTCTCTTGCTGAATGAAGAGGTGTATGATCATATCCATTCTTCTGAATGTAGTGAGATTGAGCCCTTTCCATATAGCATCTTACAGGGAGTCTATTGCATCTCCCTGAATGAGGTAAGATAGCATGACATAGCATAAGGGTCTTTCCTTTCTAAGTGTCAGGTGAGTTTCCAGTCATCTTCCTAGCTTCCAGTTTGGAAGTAGGGACTGAATATAGATTTGAGTCACCCTGAATCTCAAGGTCATAAATTGATAAATATGGATCTGCAATACTAGTAGAAGCTGTAAAAGAAGTAGATGCAATGATTTTACCTTCCCTTGCAAGTGGCTACTGAGAGTGCACTGTTTCTAAAGGAGGCATGAAATGTGATAACTCATATGCTTTTGAAGCATGATTTGCAGTACCCTTTGCTATGATGCTCCTAGTAGAGATATCTATGATCTCCACTAAGTCAGGACCAAATATCACTTGCTTTGGAGATCCAGTATGGGTCATCTGATAGACAGATAACAGGTTTGAAGCTAGGGAGGGAACAAATAGCACATCTTTGAACCTTCCATGTTCAAGTTTGACAGAGCCCTTCCCCTTTGTTTTGACTTTACTGTTATTGCCCATCTGAATACTAGGACCATCAAAGGGATGAAAAGAAGAGAAAGATTCTATGGATGCATCCATATGGTTGGAAGCTCCATAATCAATGAGGAAGATATGTGATGATGTGCAGCAAGCCTTCAGTGCATGGCCTTTCCTTTGGTATTCTTCATCTTCTTCTTCTTCAGATTCATCCTTCCTTGCGCTATCAGGTAGATAAATGTTATGTTTCTCCAAAAGAAGAGCCATTTCATCAAGTTGTCTTCTCATATAGGATATTTCTAAATGAAATCCCCCTCCACAGTAAGAGCAGAGGACCTTTCCTTTGCCATTCTTCTTGATTCTCTTCGAATCTGAAGGTTCTTTTGACTGCTCTTTCTTCATAGGAGACTCATGCCTTTGCTTCCCTTTGTCATTCACTACCTTATCTCCTCTTGCAACTAGAGCTAAATCTTTGGGAGATCGAATGATCCCCATTTGGATCAATTTATCATTCTCAAAAATAAGAGATTGGATGAAGGAATTAAGAGTGGGCATTTTTATACCAAAATCCTGTCACCATCATGTGATAAGACATTTGACATACCTATTTTCCCTAAATCCCAGCTTCTAGAGTGGAAACTAAATGGTTTTTCATCAATCTTACATGAAAATCCCCAGCATCGTGCATGCGCCTTTATCTAGGAGCAGTACCCTTGTCCGCACCGCCCATAATCTGTTGCCCATAAGCAGTGCCACCGCTTATAGCCCTTAGTTCATAAGCAGTTATTACTAGAACTGCTCTGTTACTGAAGGAAAAACATGGTACCCTGGGTAAAAAGGGAAAAATAGAAGCTTCTTAAGGCTTCTAGATGATAAGCCTAGAGATATCCGTTATCCCTACTGTAGTGGGTCAGTTGAGCTCGAGATCCCCCATCCTAGGATTTTTAAGGCCACCTCACCCACAAATCTCTCAACCTATCCTATCCATCTAGCCTTATAAATACAAGCTTATGGCCATGGTTGAGGGGGAGAACATTGCAGGTATTGTTATGCTGTTGGATTGATCCTTGGCCCAAGATCATTGGGAGAGAGCATAGAGAGCTAGAGTCGGAGCTTTTAGGGATGAGAATTTGGTTTCATGGCGATGCATGTCAACACTAAGGTTTGGTTGTAAACTTCTTCATATTTCATTAATGCAAGTTGATTTCTTTCCCACATATGTTGTTGTTGTTATGATTTTGATTATATGTTGCTAGATTCCTTAGTCACTAGCATAGATTAGTAGATCATATTCTGGTTGCTTTGATCTATTTCATGTTGATCTTGATTGCAGGAACATAGGTGGACTATCAAATCCTTGTATTCCAGATATATACGGTGTCTAGGGAGAGTCTTCAACCTCTCTCCTCTATTTGTTCTGGATTTGAACCATTCAAACCAGTGGAACACCTTGTTGTCCGTAGGAGGTGAAATATTCCATCTAACAGGCATCTTCCAATTTGGAGTAGTGAGCCTTACTATTTGGAAGGTGGATACAAAGATTGAGTAGTCTACACTGAGCTTTGTGAGAATGGAAAGGATGAGCTGATATTCATCCTTTTTCACTTTGCATTACTTCAACTGATATATTAGGTTCTTGAACTTTGTGAAGAATTCATTTAGAGATTCGAAATTGGATGGATTGAGAGCAATCAGATCATTTTCTAGCTGATGGATCCTCATCTCATAATGCTTATCAAATAAGGATCCAAGCTTGTTCGAAACCTCCTTGGGAGTCTCCAAGTCTTGGATGTGAAATCGAAGATCTCTAGAGACTGAGGAGAGCAACTTTCCATGGGATTCATTAATGTTGTTCATGTACTTAGCTTTTTCTTTATCTGATTCTGGCTCTTCCTCTGTTTCTTCTATGAGTCTGAAGAGATGCTTGGTGTGGAGCATTACAACCATTTCATCCTTCCACTGGTGATAGTTGAAGGGAGTGAGAGGCTCCACTGGATGAGCCATTTTGAATGTAGTAAGAAGGACTGAGTTGTTGTAGCGAATGATGTGAGAAAAACTGATAACCTGTCACACAATCAAACATACAAAGTAAGGTCGACAATCTGCACTTTTGGAATTTACTTCACACCCAGCATAGTTGATCAAGCAAGATTGATCAACAATTTCCTAACTTGGGATATTAAGTGGTAAATTCTCCGCTTCTGGTGTAGTACTGGAAGGAGGAATTTGCTCAAAAAAAAATGATCCAGCTGGAGATCTGAGGAGGAGAGGTGTCTTGTCCATCAAGGCTCTGATACCATATTAAATTGAGCACATAGATCTATGGACAAACACACAACTCACAAAATAGATCACACAATTTACTCAGCAATTGAAGAATGAAATAGTGCAAAAATGGCTTGCAGCTGTGAATGCTTTCATTAATAAAAAATTAATTGGATGATGATTACAATGAAGTAAAATGGATGTAATAGGCACATGAAATTCAAATCCACATGAGGAAATTCGAATTGATAGACTCTACTTGACTGTAGGTAACTAATACCTTGTCTAAATCACTATCGAAGGACTCAATAGTTAACTGACCTTGTCTAAACCATAACCGGCGTTAATCGGAGCTCTAAAACACAACTCAAGTGTTACATTTAGTTTTGAATAAGGCTAACTGACTATGGTAGGTGATAAATGCACCCCTCCTGAGTGGAGTCAAGTAAACCTAGCGCTAATTGAATGTACAGGACTAGAATTGAATGTAACTGATTCCTAACTTAGCTTAACTAGTCATCAACTGAACTGAACTGACCTTGGTTGGTTTCGAAACTCCCAGTGGCTTCCTAAATTGTAGGGATTGGGCTAGGAGGCTCCTAAACTGATACAATTAAGTGCAATCAGTGGCAGTAAGCCTTAATTAGTGTTCCCCACACTTTAGTAACTAAAACATGTGCCCCAATTAGGCCAAGTGGACACAATGGTGCTAATGACTGTAAATAGACTGGATGGACTCTTGATTTAGACATATGACCAAATTTGGACAAGAGAGGATTAATAATCCTAACACATAAAATGTACTTTCTGTGGTAAAATTTTCAGACCCCGAAGGTGAAACTGTGACACGTGGCAGTTCGTACAAGTTCGCTATGTTGAACAGTCCTGAAATAAGTCACATTTGGAAAAATATCATAAGTCTCAATTGGTTAAACCAATTATTCTCAAACCTATGGTGTTGGAAAGAGGACAGATGAGGATACCACAGTACAAAATTTTAGACACATAGGAGTATTAATTTCGGATATATCACAGAAACAATATCAAGAATTGCTGCAGAAGAAATTGGAAATCTTGGGCTTCCTATTCCGAGAGGTTCCCTCCAGTATTTTTTAGGAAATCAGTACATTGGAAATATCTCCTTGAAGAGGCCTATCCTTCTATCCAATCATATCTAAAAGATTCCAAATTTTGAAAATTACGATTTCTCTCACAAACCCTAGATCAGCCAGCTCCAGAACCAAGACGAACACCTCAAATCGGTAAGATCTAATCTTTTGTTATTTAAAGTTGAGGTTATCATTTCAATATGACTAAGCACACCAACTTGCTGAAAAGCTTGGTGAAGCTGAAAAATTCCGAGCATGGAAGTATATGATTTCACTGGTTCTTGAAGAAAATGAATTGGACACCTACATAAGTGGAGAGGTTTCAGTTCTAGAGGGAGATGAGGCTAAAGCCTTACACAAGAAGAACTTGGTCAAGGACAAGAAAATCACTGCTAATTCAATCAAGGATCACCTTATACCACAAGTGCCACAAATATTATTGATTCCTTGACAAAGCTATTTTGAAGGGAAGAATATAAATCAGAAGAAGTAGAAGACTTCTATGATCCTTGAAGAAATTGACTTGGATCAGTATTTCAGTAAGAAAAGTTTAGGAACTAGAGGGAGATGAGGCCAAGGCTAGAGCCAAGAGAATCATTATATAGTCTATTGAAAATCATCTCATCCCTCATGTTTCATCCCAAAAGACACCAAAAGAAAGTGTTCGATGCTATGACGAAGTAGTCGAAGAAGAATAATATACTATTATAACCACCTTGAATGGCCTCCGAGGATCATGGGATTCATTCATTCAAGGAATGTGTGCCAGAAGGAAGTGATTAATTTCAACAGACTCTGGGAAGAGTGCACACAAGAAGAAGCTTGCCTCATAATAAGAGAAAGAGAAGATGGGAGCAATTGAATATCAAGCTCTTATTTTCCAAAAGATGATCCCTTAAGCAATGAGAAATACAGAAGAATCAATTCCTGAAGAACCTATTATACATCTTATCATTTGGAAAAGAAATGATGAATGAAGAAGATGATGGAGCTGAAAGCTCAAGAAGGAGTTTACCCATGAAACAAATAAAGATAAGTATTCAATTTTCATTTCATGATATTATTTTGTTATTCATTTGTTTATATTCAGTTGATGTGTTATGCGTGATAGAATGTTTGCATTAATGACAGTATACTACTAGTATGCATATGATGGGCATTGGGTAAGTAGCCCATGGTGGTATACAACTCTCCATTGCTACTTATCTAGAATGAAACCTCTTTGCTGACATATTGGATTAGTGCACAATCTCAATGTTGTCTTGGTAGAGATGGAAGGTATCTAGAAAGTTTCTGTAAGATATGGATGAATGTTGTATTGGCTAAAATAGTTGCATGATTATATATTGATGCAAAAGAATTTTTCATTATGAATATACCTTATGAAATGTTTCTAACTATACAACTAATGTATTTGACTTGTAGGAAAGATCGCGTATAATCGCCTACAAGAAAAAAAGGATGATACTTGTTCCAAAGAACAAGTGATGACATTTCAAGAAAGAATCCAAGATGAAGAATAATATGACGATACTTTCAAAGAATGAAAGAGGCCTTAGAGACACTCTAGTTATGTGACACTATTGAGCGACATAATTGATGTAGAGCCTTCCAACTATGAAGAAGTAGCCAAGAAGAAAGGGAAGGAGAATACGAGTTCAAGAAGAATGATGTATAGGATGCAGTATCGAGACCTCAATGGAAGTCAGTAATATCTTCCATATGGATCTACATGATCCAATATGTAGTAGATGACAACATCATGGGATACAAGGCAAGATTCGTAGCACAAGGCTTCTCACGGAAATAAGGCATAGACTATGAAGAGACATTTGCAGCCACTAGAAGTTAAGACACATGATGGGAAAAATCATGTGTGCAAATTAAAGAAGGCCTTGTATGAGCTTAGAAGAAACCCATGGGATAACACATACATGAGGAGCTTGAAGATCACCTAGAGTGATGAAGATCTTAACCTTTTCTACAAGGTCAAAGACGAAAGCCTATAGAGGATGACAAGGTCACTGATGGGTGCGAGAATAAATTTTGAAAAGGTTCAACATAGAGGATCTTGGTATCCAATGACCCTAGATGGATACATATAATATTAGTAGCAGAGGAAGCTACTTGTCACTCTGGTACAGAATGTTTTAATGCATAGAGTATGAAAGGAAGAGGGAGAATGATTCTCCACTTCATAGGGAGTGACTACAGAATATATTGAGGTTCGACATGGTACGACAGGATGGACAGCTTACTGATGGATCTAGGATTTACTCAGAGTAAAGCATATTCCAAAATACGATTCAAGTTTGAAGGTGGAATACCAATGATGTTCCTACTATATGTCGATGACTTGTTCCTAGAAGAAAAGAGGAACTCATTAAAGTTGCAAGAAGGAGACTTACTTCCAAGTTCGATATGATGCACTACTTTCTAAGCATGGAGGTGTGGCAGAATGCATATGGAATCTCCCTTAGATAAGGGAAGTATGCAGTGGAGATCCTAAAGAGGTTTGGGATGATGGAATGCAAGGCCCATGAATACACCTATGGAATCAAGCCTAAAGTTATTGAGTGATGCTTCATCAGAGAGGTTGATGCCACGATGTATCATCAAATCATTTGTTCCTTGATGTACCTGACATATATGAGACCAAACATTTGATTTTTTGTGAACACATTGAGCCAGTTCCTGGTGGATCCGAGAAATGTTCACCTGATGGTTGCAAATCATACAGTGAGGTACCTAAAGGGTACAGTCGATTATGGGCTCCAATATGAGGCAAATGAGAAAATTAACCTAGAGGGTTATGTGGATTCAGATTGGGCACGTAGTGCCATTGATAGGAAGAGCACTTCGGGGTGCCGCTTCAGTATGGGATCAGGTGTGATCTATTGGTTTAGTAGGAAGAAATCCTACGGGGCACTAAGTACAGCCGAAGCTAAGTATGTCACAGCTTGTTTAGCTAGTTGTGGGGCAGTGTGGATAAGGAAACTACTATCTAATTTGTTTGATCTCCAGTTGGATGCTACTTGTGACAACTAGAGTTGTGCGAAGTTGTCGGAGAACCTGATGTTCCATGACAAGTTGAAGCATATCGAGATCAAATATCACTATATCAAGGATATGGTACAGAGAGGAGCGGTGAAGCTCTAGTATGTTGTGATGGATGAACATATAGCTGATGTGTTGACCAAGCCATTAGCCAGAGTGAAGTTTGAGTACTTCAAGGAGAAGCTTGGTGTTCTCTAGATTGAGGTTCCCTCTAAAGGGAAGTGATGCGTTCGTGAGTCCTTTTGACATGGATGTAGGATTGGTTCCTCCCATGTTCATATGTAGGTGAAGAGCCCTTCTGACATGAATGCTATATTGGTTCATCTCATAGTCATATGTAAGTGCAAAGCCCTTCTGACATGAATGATAGATTGGTTCCTATCATGGTCATATGTAAGTGCAGAGCCCTTCTGACATGGATGTAGGATTGGCTCCTCCCATGGTCATATGTAAGTGCAGAGCCCTTATGACATGAATTCTAGATTGTTTCCTCTCATGGTCAAATGTAACTGCAGATCCCTTCTGACATGAATGTTGGATTGGTTCCTCTCATGGTCAGATGTAAGTGCGGAGCCTTTCTAACATTAGAGAGCATGAGAGGGATTAAAAGTATGTAAATATAGAATAGAATTGGTTCCTTCCATGTAAAATGTGAGTGTTGAGCCATTCTGATGTGACTATAGGATTGGTTCCTACATGATCAGAAGTAAGCGCTGAATGCCATTCTTGGAATGGAGGCACCTGGTCAGTTACTAGGAAAGCTCATATGGGACTGAGGGCCATTCTAATGTGACTATAGGATTGGTTCCTACATGATCAGATGTGAGTGCAGAGCTCTTCTGACATTGGTTGTCAGATGTACGTGCAGATCCCTTTCGACATGAAGGATTGGTTCCTTGCATGGTCGAATATAAGTGCTAAGACTTTCTAACATTGGTTGTCAGATGTAAGTACAGAGCCTTTTGGCATGGAGGATTGGTTCCTCACATGGCCGAGTGTAAGTGCTGATCCTTTCCAACATTAGTTGACGGATGTGAGTGCTGGGCCTTTCTGACAGGGTTGTGGGAGGTGTTCCCACATGGTCAGATGTGAGTGTTAGGCATTCCTTTCTGATATGATTATAGGATTGGTTCCTCCATGATCAGATATAAGTGCTAGGTGGACCATTCTGACTTAGGGTCAGATATAAGTGTTGAAAGACGACCTACATGGAGGCTATGCCTACAACCAGCATGGAAAAGGGCTGGCTCTGTAGAATTTCCTATGATGAGAAGAATCATGAGATAGCATTCGTGAAGATCTAGTGATGATGATCCAGAAGAGATGATCCAGATCGAGGGTTGATCTAGATCCAGTGATGATGATCCAAAGATGATCTAGATCGAGGGATGATCCAGATCTAGTGATGATGATCTAGATCGAATGATGATCCAGATCCAGATGAAGATGACTTGAAGAAAGAGATGACTTAAGGATGAATATGACAAGGACTTGATGATGATCCAGATCATACAGAGAAGAAGACTTGTGCTGATAAATTGTGTCAAGAGAATACCTTCCTAGTTAAGAGGGAGTGTTGATGTAATTGTAACTTCAGAATGTATTCACTTGTATTTCTTATGTATTGTAACCCGATGTTTATTCTTGGATGTTTTGTAATGTACTTGAGTCATTTCATGCCCCAAGGTTCCTATCAAGAGTTTCTATAATGTAAACAAGTCATGTCAAGTCAAGGTGGGTAACCGTCCTATTGTCTAAGGGTTAAAGTCCCCGCAGTTCCGGGGCACTAGGGTTATTAGACTCACCTAGTGAATTCGGACCTAGTTGGGTTTAGTCATGTCAGGAATTAGTATAAATAGAGAGCTAACCTCTCTATTTATCACATATTCACTCACACTCAGTTGTAGCGCATAGCTGAGGAAGAGAAATACACTGGGGCAAGGAATAAACAGGTTACCGCTATTGGGATACCATCTTACTGTTTATGGGTTTCACTTTTGGTGCTGATTCTATCTCTGAGGAAGTTTCAGGGTTTTCTCCATTTATGGTTTCCCCGAGGAAAAACACTGTGTTCATTATCTCTTGTGTTTAATTGTTGTGCTTGTTGTTGTCTCAGTTAAAGATCCTAATCTTATGCTAGCTTAATGTTAAAAATCTAACAGGATGGATATAGTAAGTCAGATGAAACAATGACATAAATGAGGTATCTAATGAGTCTGTTACAGCCTATATCAACTCGGTATTGAATATGTAACAAGAATGTATGGGAGTTGTATCGAGTTTGTAATTGGGATATAAAAGAAGGAACCTAAGTTGTATATGTGTTAGAACCTAAGTAGCATCAAGTAGTTTTTTCTTCTAGATTGTAGACTATTGATTAGACTCTTGGTAAGACACTTGACCGATACTTGAGGTACGAATTATGGTTAATGACTTTGTCTCACTGAGTGCACCAGAGTAGAGGTTCTGCAACAGAGTGCGCAAATGAGTAGGGATGGTTGAGTTGATCTAGTTTGTGTGTGGATCACTAAGAGAAGTAGAGTAGAAAGAGAAAGAGAGAAGATTAGAGAGCATGAGAGGGATTAAAAGTCTGTAAATATAGAAGAGAATATATTGAGTGGAGTCTGTAGCTTTGCGCACAGACGAAAGGTGCATCTATCTCCTCATGCTAGTTGAATACCACCTTGTGGGTTTCATTTGAATGGGTTTCCACGTATATTCTATGTATATGTGTGAATATTGAAGTAGATTAGATGTAGGATTGGTTCCTCCCATGGTCATATGTAAGTGAAGATCCCTTCTAACATGAATTCTATATTGGTTCATCTCATGGTCATATGTAACTGCAGAGCCCTTCTGACATGAATGCTAGATTGGTTCCTACCATGGTCAAATGTAAGTGCAGAGCCCTTCTGACATGGATGTAGGATTGGTTCCTCCCATGGTCATATGTAAGTGCAGATCTGTTACGGAGAGAAATTCCTATGGCTTGGGGTACCGCAACAGACAGCTAGACTCCAGAAATCAATCTTTCGCAATATGCAATAGAAATAAAAACATCTAACACTAAAGGATCGAACCTCGTACCTTATTCCGGACGGTTGAAGTAGATCCTTGTTGAGATTTCCAATATTCAGCTTGAATTGTTATAGCACATCCACAACAACAAGTAAACAATACAAGCATACTATATTTCATGGTGTTAGATCTATTCTAGCATATATAATCAATAATGTATAAGCATTTGACATATTCCAATGGATGCAACATTCATTCAAATACACATTACTAGACAAGAAAATATATTTCTATTAATATGAATCAGAGATTACAAGTGACAACCTATGACGGCACGTCTACGAACCGAAGAAACTGAATCCCCCACTTGGGCCTCCACCACCTCAATCCTCCATCACTCCGATAGCAAGCTCACTAACAAAGGCAAGATTGGGAAGAACACAACAGTGTTCCAAAGGGACAAAGGGATGCAGACTCAAGTATAGTTCTGGCAACAATGGACTATAGTTTCGGTACTCTCAATTCTCTCTTATGCTTTCAATGTCTCAATGGTTCCTTATATAGCTTTTCAAAGTGATACTGAAAGGTCGAATCCGTGCGATCTCAAGGCATATGGAAGGCCAGGAGTCATATGATTCGGATCCAAGTCAAGGAACGGTCCAACAGTTTTGGATTATGCACACATCTCGATGTACGCGACTATCGAGGGAATATCCGCGTATGTACGTGGTTATAGGGGAAAAGGCCGCGTATATCATTTTTCTAATGTTTTTAGGGATGGTCAATGATACATCAAAAGACAATAAATGGTCCATAGGGAATAATGAGTCTGCAGCGGGATAGGGGAAGGCCATACAATGTGTGATTCACCTAGTGTGGTGAAATCCGCTATAACAGATGCCCCCTAATGTATGAGATCAGAGGGGTTATACGATGGCTGAAATACATTATAAGTCCATCCCAGAAGTGAAGTGATGAAGGTACCCAAATGGAAGACCAGCCACCCAATTAGCATACTACCATAATACAACTCTGCATATAACTGCACATACATATAGCAGTCTCGGATACATAAGAGTACACTGGCCATGAATAGGCATGAAACATGATAGAACATATGTGG
>LPNX011093498.1:23092-44143 GCA_001517045.1 Pseudotsuga menziesii | reverse complement strand
CTCATTGTGAGGAGTACCACAGGAACCCCAAAGTAGCTGGCCGCTGAGAGGAATTGCCAAGCGAAATGGGCAACAACCCCTTCCGATTGAGTAGAAACACCTGTTAGGAACAAGCCAAGTGATGTCTTCTGGCAGTATTGGTGGCTGAGTGACCACTTGCAGCCAATAGGAAGCCACTGAAACCAAGGTCCAAATTTCACTCCCACCAAGTTTCAGACATAAATCTAACACAATTGATCCTCCACGTTCTTCCTGATGCCTAAGAGGCAAACCACCATCATTCGGAACACTCAGTCAGCACCATCGTAGCCGTTCTTAGTGATATCCCACACCATTAGAGGGACACACAGCCTCAGATTCTAATTCAGACCCATATCAGTCTGAACCAGACCTCCACAGCGCACCATCTAGCCCCATGGCTAATACAAATCCGGATCCATTTTCTAGCCTATCCTTAGCAAGTGGACCCATGTCCACATCACAAACTATTACCCACAACCTGGAAAGTGGCCCAAGCATAGTCATGCAGACTATCATTAGCCAACTGCCACCACCTATAGTGACCAACCAAGCTAGCACACTTGCAACACATAGGGGAAGTGGCCCCTCCACACACACTACCCCTCCTGCCACACAGGGGTGCAGTGGACCACCCACTTACATTGCCCCTACTCTCATACATTGGGGCAATGTTCCTACCACTCATACTGTCCCACCCACAACACTTGGGGGCATTGTCCCATCCATAATGGTGCCACTGCAAGCACCCTCAACTATGCAGATGCACTATGCATCTGCAAACCCCACCACCATTGCAGCCCCATCCCACATCAATCTGGGGTCAAATATACCATTCATGGCTCATCTTAACTTGCTTGACCTGGATATATTAACAAATATCCCCACCTGCCACCAAGATTTTTGGCCACCCATGCCAACTAAGCTGCCATCAGACATCCCCAAGTTTGAAGGAAAAGCCAGGGATTGTCCCCAAAACCACATAATGACATTCCATCTATGGTGCTCATCCAACAGCATTGTAGATGACTCCATTAGGTTGAGGCTGTTCCAACACACCCTTACAGGTGCCGCAGCCAAATGGCACATTGAAGTGCCACACGCCAAGTACCCCAACTTCAACTCCCTAGCCTTCATGTTCCTACAGTATTTCCAACTCCCTGTCAAATATGACAAGGGGGTGGAGATCCTATTATCCTGCCGCCAAAGCACCGCCACTCACATAACTAACCATATCCATGAGTGGCAACGACGCTGTAGCTTATGCAAAATCCAACTAGATGATAGGATCTTCTTGGATTGGTTCCTTAAAACTTTGTTCCCGCCCATTGCAAAGGATGTCACATCTGAACATCCCCAATCTAAAGAAGAGGCCATACTAAAGGCGCAACATTTTGATCTCATTTATGCCCAGTCTGGATACCTGTACACCGTCATTCCAGACGCTCCCCATCCAAGTACCTCCTACTACGACACACTGGGGGCATCCCACACTATGGACGACATCATAGGGTCAGTCTCCCAACAACCACAGCCTCGACCAACACCACCTGCCATTACACCACAACCAAGCAACATCGCTAATGTTGCTTACCAAAACCAAGCTCCGGACTATGATAAAATGATGTCTTAGTCCGGAGTGACAACTTCCTATGCACAACGTGCGCCACTGCAGCAAGCCTAGGACATGGCTTGGCCAACACAGTAGTATGTGGGGCAAATTCCCACATTCGTGACACCACCTCCACAAATCTACTATGCACCACCAATGCAACCAGTTCAAGCCCCTACCCCCACTCCTCCCACTCCGTTGGGACAGGTGTTTGCACAACAAAACTGTCCCAACCAGCTTGCCCCCAACAATCAACAAGGGTAAGCTAGGAATAACCAGCCCCGCAACCAAGGCAATAGCCAACCACAGGGAGGCGGTCAACAACCGAATCCTCCCAACAATGCCGCGGCAAACCGTCCAGGCCAGAACCCCCCATGACCAAATGCACCAAGATGCAACGCCCCATTGCGTACAAACCAACCATGGACACTCTGTGAGGTCTATGGGCACTACACATTCGAGTGTCACTTCATGGGCCGTGTGAAGCAAGCCATTTGAAACGAGGCCCAAGAGGCTGCCAACGCTACAAACCAAGCACAACCCAACCTGACACCTCAAGGACCTCCCCCCATGGTGCTTCAAAACCCACTACTAGTCCAAGGATTGGTGGCAACCACACCCCCTCCACAATCCAATCGTGATGCTTCGGGGGCACCTCCCATGGCTGAAACAGGTGCTAATCACATGCTAGCCATGACGACTGAAGAGGTCAACTTGCAAACCAGACGGAGTCAGTACGGTACCACCACCGAACCTGTTGACTCATCAGCAGCATCCATGTCTAAATCAATCAACTTACCTCTTCAGCTACCCCCATTTCCATGCCCCCCCATATGCAGAATCACCAATAATGCCACAGCTAGAGCTGTAGCTAGCTATAGTATTGTGGATGATTTGTCCCAAACGCCAACCTCCATGTCTGCTCTTGAGGTACTTAAAACATTCCCAATGCAGCGGAAATCCTTACTAGCCACTCTAGGGGTAGTAGACCCCTCCAAATATAAGTTAATCACATTTGACACGGAGAACAGAGAGCCACACATGCCCTCCACTATTGCCTTCCAAATCCTGGTGTCCATCCAGAACTTGGTTGTGCATTGATGCATAGTGGATGAGGGGGAATCCATTTGCGTCATGTCTACCTTGGCTTGGCAGAAGCTTGGATCACCAATTCTGTAACTGTCCTCCACGACTCTGCGGGCTTATGATGGACACCCCACTAAAGCCCAAGGAATCCTCCCCCATGTCCCCATCACGCCAGCTGGAAAGACAGTCCTGATCGACATCGAAGTCATCAATGCTCAACTAGACTACAACCTCCTCCTTAGGAGGAGTTACATGTACGCCATGCGAGCCATTGCATCAACTATCTTTCACCTCATGATGTTCCCCCACAAAGGGAAGATTGTGACGGTTGACTAGCTCACCTACCATGATCTGCAAGGGTTAACAGCGCCTGCCAACACTATCCCTACCATCACCACCATTGAGCCACAAGGGGCGACCACTAATGTCACCCCTGCAACCAACACTGTGGTTGAAAACACACCAGCCTCCCCACCATTGAATGTGGGTCCTGGGTTGTTTACCAATCCCACCATGACGGCTCCTTTCCCATTGGTGTCACCGCCACTGACACAAAAGCAAACTGCGGACTTGTGCATGGTCTCATCAAGCATCACTGCACCCAAACAACAACCGCAGCTGCATCCCCAACCACAACCACAACATCATCAGCGTCTGCAACGCCAACAGTAGCTGCAACATCACCCACAGCAGCAGCATTATGCGTAGCTGCAACCACAACCACACCCCCACCTGAAACCAACTGGGAGTTGTGTGGGCTCATCTCCAGTCCATACAATTCCCTTCCTCTTTCCCCCACATGGTGTCATGAGGAATCCGTTCATGGCCACCTTAAGCCTACCCAACTTTACGTTGGGGATCCCAGTGTGTCATCTCGATCCACTAGCTCAACCAATAATGCCCCAGGTTGTTTTAACACTGGTACAACCTATTGCGATTGAGTTTCACCCTCCACCTGGTCCACACAAGCCAATTGCCACACCTACACTTGCACGGCCCCAACCCAAAAGAGCTAGGGACAAGAACACCAAAGCCATTACAGAACCATGACAAGTCCCACCTTGTGCCATCTGCGAACAACAAGGCCATCCAACTCAGAATTGCCTTGAAATCCCATTGATCCATGTGCATATGGATGCCATGGATACAAATGAAAACATCCCCATGGTTGAACTCCCAACCACGACGGTAGTAAGGAACAAGGCATTGGGGAAAAACCATGTTTGCGCCCTTTGCGGATTGTATTGACATTACTCCCACCATTGCCAAGAATTACCCGAGTTTCGAATGGCTCTCGATGACCCTCGTCACCATTCCCTTGAGTCTGAGATCACCTTGATCGAAGAAGTTCACTCACCATCACCTTCTTCAGACACCATGTCCATTTACATGATGTCCAGTTCAACTAACCTCTTTGTCTCAACCATCACCAACTGTCCATCGGACCTATCTCTTCCATTTTTTCCATAGCCACAGCCGCAACCTCAACCTTAGTTACTAGGGAAACAATGGGTTTCATTCGCACTCAACATGATCCTTTTCCTTTTTCTTTTCCTTTTCCTTTTCCTACCATTCAGTATCATAAGTAAGTTTTCCTTGGCAACCATCAATCTATAGGATTTAACACTAAGATATCCTATGTGGTACCTTGAACCACCTACCCTACCTCTAAGGCCCCAGGATGTGTTGACTCATGTCCATCCAATTGAGATGATGTGGCACCTACCTCCAGGTCCATCAAGGACTCCTCCCGTCTCCAGGCCTTCCCCTCTTCCTCCAACAGAGACTAGGGGCAAGGGCACAAAAGCCACAACCAATACCATTTACATGATCTCTAGCACCAGTTTCCCTTCCATCTCATCGGCTGTGGAAGATCCACCTGATCTATCCCAACACTTTTTACGCGATGACGAAGAGATCTATAAGACTGCCTTCGGTTTTACCCCATTCATTTTAAACCATAGTGTGGAATCAGTTCTTCCCATAAAAGACCATATTCCGTCATCCTGCCTTGCCAATGACCTTCGTCTCGGCAATGGGGTATACCTCTTTGCTGAATCAGATGGTTGACTCTTGAATAAGTCACGCAATGGGCTACACCTCAAGAGAGCCTATGCCCAATACCTCCACTATGAGTCCCTTATAACGTAGTTTTTTTTCCCCTTTTTTGTTTTACAATGTTTTTACCATAAATCAAAGACCCCATGCGGGGGCATTACCATCAGCTGCTAATACAAAGTCACTCGGAACTGGTTCGAGACACCTCTCACACCTCTGGGATCAAATTTCCATTTCCTTATAAGACCATCATCTCATGTTTAATAAACAAATTTCGGGACTGCTTCCCTAGAAGTCACCTTGATTTACGAGCCACGACATGGCGATGCAAGTGTCTGTGGACCTGTACTTGTATCACTCTTTCCTACCACTACTCATGCGATCTTTCAGGCTATCATTCATTAAGGACTGTAATTTTAGCTTTTATTTTTGTATTTTTAACACATAGTTATCTTTTCCATCCACTGCACCTTACGCGGACCTCTGGACCATTGTCCACGAAAAAATTTCTTTTTCTTGCATGCATTTGGCATATAAATGCCCCTGGACTTGCACTCACATCGCATGTGGTCAAGTCCATCCACCGCAACACACACACACGCTCTCCTGACATCCGTCTGAGAGCCACCTCGGTTTGCATGCCTCTACCACACCATTGCGTGAGCCTCTGTCGCGATATATCCCACATAGGTATTGGTATGTTTGAGAGCCTTCTTCCCCATCCATACTGCATGGATGACCTTTGGACCTTTTCCCACCATCCCGACATGGGGCAATGCTCATGCCACCGTAGTCGGTTGACCACATTGGAGTTTCGTTTAAGCTCTTTCCTGACTCCTTAAAACAATGAAAAGATCACTGAGCGCAGCTGCTTCCTTTCCCACTTGCTAAAGTATAGGAAAGGGCATCTACATTGTCTCGTTTATCTCCTTTTCTGGACCATGTAGACCATCTCCTGAAAAGGACCTCCTTGGCACACTTAAGCCAAGACCGTTCCCCTATGCATACTTTTATGCTTTTTCGGGCAGAGGGGCTACACTTTACAAAAAATATCACCACTGGTTATCGTTAACTCTTTTCCAGGCATCTCAACAAGAAAAGATCAATGAGAAAACTTGGTTTTGTTCATGCTCGTAAAAGTATTTGAATGATCATCCAGTCAGTATAGGTTTAACCTTTTCTGGCTTGATTGGACTACCAATGGTAAATAAGTCTCACATCCCCTCCAGGATGGGTGAGCTCTCCTATGTATACTTTTATCCTTTTTTGGGCACAAGAGACTACCAACGAAAAAGAGCCCCCACTGGAGTCTTCTTTGTGCTTTCAAACTCTCTAAAATTGAAAGCACCATCGAGCACTTACCCTCTCGGGCTCGTAAAAAATCCATGAGATCATACCACAACGGTGTCCCTAGACACCACCCCACATAAAATAGTTTGGCAGCATCCCCACATTGGGTCGCCTTTGTTCAGAGTACTCTGCAATGTGTCTTCCTTGGATCCCATCAGTATCAAAAGTGTCCACCTCCTCCAAATATTTCCCATCTGCAGCGACATTCCCATAAGTCAGTTTCATTTGCTGCCTGGTCCGCCCTGCCGTCATACTCTGAACAAAGCAAGTTTGAGTCTCCCACTCCCCCCTGCCCCTGTTCAGTTCCTTCCCTTCCCTCCCCTCCCCCCTGAATTCAGTGAGTCAGTCCGCAGATTGCTTCACACCTTTCGGTTATCCACCTCGCGCTCCTGGTCAAGGAAACATCATTGCCTTGACCAGGGGCAGGTCTCCCTCTGTCAAATCCAACACACATATTCTAGAGGATAGACGCAAAGGGCCCTGTACCTTGGTTTCATTTACATCATTGATGATTTCCTTTGACCACTTGAGAGGAGTCCTTAGTGCCTCTTGGGATGGTTGTTTCTCATGTGCTCGACTTCAACTCCATCATCGCACCGTTGAGATTCGTACAGGGTTTGTTTTGCACAGTACTTGGTCGAAGACCCTGGATGTCACCCGACTCTAGCACATTAGTGAAGTTCACTTGAGGGACCTAAATAAGTTATGTCCCTTGTGATTTCCGGGTTCCGTTGGAGATAGTGTTCAGAAGCCCCAGCAGTGCTTCGGTATACCTTTATGATTGATGCAACATACTTGTACCGCAGAGATTCTGACTCTCAATCAATGAGTCCAGATAGCTATGTACCAGATCCAGTAGACCATCAGTCATGAAGATATATCATTCCATGAGAATGCCATGGGTCCAATGTACCAGATCAGTATTGTATTTAGCCTCACATGGAGGCAGCCAACATTGTAACATCAATTGTATATGATCAGCTCTTGTATTTTAGAGCTTAGATGAAATGATTCTTTTGACATTGTCATGAGCATGGGGATTCCTGCCTCGTCCATATACATGTCACACATTCATTGTATCTCACCCATTGATGGGAACCATATTAATACAAAACCAAAATCCACCATGCCCCAGCCCCATAAGCACCACCTCTACACAGCAAATCCTATGATGTCCATCATCCATACATTGAGCTCCTGCCCTCACACATCAGGGGGAAATCTGACAACCCAAAAATCCCCCACATAGATCTCAATGGCCTACAACACCCAAGGACACCATCTCCCAACCTTCATATCACTCCGTTAGACCTACCATTAGACCCCCACACCTCCAAAAGAGCCCAAGGATGAAGAAAAGGGATAAAAACCCCCAAAAAGAGCCCAAAATATTCCCCTAGGAGCTAAAGCCCTCAAAAAGGGGCTAAAACCCTAAAAGGGGCTAAAGTTAGGGTGGAAGGGGCTAAGGGCCCAAAAAAGGGGCTAAATCCCTGACCAAGGGCTTAAAATCCTGAAAACCCCTTGGAAAAGCTATAAAAGGAGGGTGGGGAGTCACTCTCAAAAAACTTCTCCCTTGCCTATTGTTATGCTTCCCGTGGATGCTTTGAGACTTTTGCCTCTCAAACCACTTACATTCCCTCTCCTCTGCATCCATTCCCATTTGATCCATTGCTCCCCCAACCAAGAGAGAGAAGCTTCCAGGAGCTAGGGAATGGCGGCCCATTACCCACTAAGAGAAGGTATATTTGTGTTTTTTGTGTTTGCTTCTTAGATATTTAGATTGCTTTGACTTCTAACCATTGTTTCTTGCAGGTTTTGTTTAACATTGTTTGCAGGTTTCTCCATTGTAGCTTAGGTTTGTTTTGCAGGGTTTAAGGAGGTGAAACCCTAACCTATTTTCTGTAGAGGGGTTCACAAAGCTTCCACTTCTTCTTTCTTCTCTTGCTTATGATTTAGTTTAGTTCTAGTTTCTATCACTAGATTATCTTAGTTTAATTTACTATTCTGTTTACTTGCATTTCCATTTCGTTTTTCCTATTTTCCAACAGTAGGAACCTACCCATGTGCCCTATAGGTACAAGGGAGTCATTTCTGTTCTTGCAGCGAGGAGAAATCCTCACTACATACCCCTGGAACATTCGTCAAATAGCCAAACAGTCAATCATTATCTGATAATACAATCCAAATTGATTGTCCATAACCAAGCAAATGACATTAGTAATTAAATTCAATAGGAATTGTGACTCTGTTTACTATAGAAATTGATTTGCTTGGCAATGAGGTGATCCTCAATTGTGGGTCTCTTGTAAGAAACACCATCATGTCCATTATGATTTTATGCTTACTAGCATAACATGGACACCCACTTACAATGCATCCTCTTGACACAATTCTATGCAAACCAATAGTGATTAGTAGTTGTTAGCAATTTCTCAAATCTGAAATTTACAAATTCAAATTGACAACTCATTCTGCATACAGACTATTTTCACAGCCATGAGACTCTTCTCATGAGGTTTGTCTCTTTGGTAGACTCCGGTCTTTGTCATCGTCTTACCCACTTTTCCATGCCCCAAACAATCTACCTGAAACCCGAACTTCAATCAACCAAACACTTGGTAAGTCTTGATGCATATAACTTTTTCATTGTTGCAACAATCACTGAAGCATTTTCAGAATTTATAAAATTCAAATAATTCCAGCTGTTAATCACATCAACATTACCAAAACTCATTTACTTCATGCAATCATTAGCATACTGAAATTTGCAAGGTATAGTCACATCATTTATGCAATTTAAATGAATTGTTTAGATACTCCTCACTTCAAAAGCGTATCATTGTACCACCTAGCTCGTCCATAGAGAATTTCCGGTGGCCAATTGACCATGACTATCCTCTTCATGCACTTACTATCCTGCATTCATAATAGCTCCTTAAATGGTTCTAGAATTGTCATCAATTCATCATTTCAGTCATTAGTTATTCATAATAGCCCATGCACTATCTCTATGTATTCATGCATTGCATCACAACATTCGCACTCATACTTATGTATGCATATCTATAGTATTTACTCATACTTTTCATATGCATCCATTCAATGCATAACTACAAGATTTATAAAAATATTTTCATGCATACCCACTCAATGCTACCTTGCATTGATTCAGGAATACTATGCATTCAAAGATACCATGCATGGCCCAACCATGACTACTTCATATAGGATGCATGACTATAATCAAGATCATTAGTGCTTACTTTCCTTGACTACTAAGCTCATAACAATCGAATGCAAGCATGACACATTTCTCTATGAATGCAGTATAAAATTCACATACCCACATGGTGTGAGACCTCTTACTTTTACCAATCCATACAATTGTCATAATTAAACTCTTACCTTCATGGGTCCTACTTACACCCTTGACATTAATAGTTTGGTTGGTCCCTTGCATGAGTTTGCAGAATTTGCTCACCAACTTTTGATTCCGGACTTGTTGCCTTATCCCTTTCTCCATAGGGTTGCTAGTCACATTCATCAACATCAGCAACATATTTATCCATGTCCAGGTTGTCATTGGTTTTCTACTAATGTCAACACCAATGCAATAATTATCATTAGTGGCTCATTATAAATGTATTACCAACATGTAATATCCTATGCATGCAAGGCATATCTTCATACATTTCATGTACGAAACTTATAAATGTAATTATAATTAGCAAGACAGGTTTTAAGGAATTTTCCTTTTTCAAATCCCTCATCTTTGCATGGAACTCCTCTTGCACACAACAACTGGTTTAACTTCATGGTCTTGCTACCTCCAGGCATGCAATTCCTGGATTTGTCCATATTGACAGCAGCACATTGCTTTTCAAGGAATCACTAGCACTTTGTTGCTCCACACTTAGATTCTGGTGACTCTCCCTTGTTCCCTGGAATTTTCTTCCTCTCCAGCCCTATAATCCACTGGCAGTTTGTTGAAATATGCTGAAAAACAGTTGGAATTTGCTCGAAAATCCCATTGGAAACAGTTGAAAACTGCTCAAAAAATCCACTTGAAACCCCACTTTTTATTTTTTCCCATCAAGTCTCTTTCCAACTAAGTTTCCAACATTACGGTGGCTAAAACTCTAATTTTCCCCGCGCTCATCGGCAATGCCGAGGACTTTGCATCGGCGGTCAGAAACTCTAAGCATCAAGTGGCAAGCGGTAAAATGTCTGTGGATTCCGCAGCTAAACAACTCATAGGGGGTCAAAAACTGATACCACTTAGCATTGGTGACTGGAACACTAATCGTCAAAATGATAGTCTGACTCACAGCCACAATGGCGAACTCATAAATGATTAAATATTTCCAACGTTTTGGCGATCAAATCGCCTAATTCCCTCTCCGCTCATCGGCAGTCAGAATCACTATTAATTTTCCGATGGATTTAAAATCTTCAAAGTTAGATCTCTTCCCTGCTAACTCCTCGATGTTTCGGCAGCTGAAACCTCTAATTTCTTCCATCGTATCGAACCTGTAGTGGCCTAAACTTCCAAATTTCATTGGTGATGTCAACTATTGCTCATAGGGCATGCAGTCCTTTGGGAAGCCGCAACGACGAGTTTACAATCTTCCTTTTCCTTCCGATCAATGATCTGAACCTTAATACTTCTTCGATAACCCTATACAAAAATATTCAAAACTTTCCAACTTTTTCTTTGGTGGCTGAAATTTCTAAATTGAAGCCGTTTCGGCCCTGCAGTGGTCTATTGTCCCGAACTTCATCGGTGATAGCATAGGCTAACCTGTTGCATCAGCGGCTGGGTGCCCTACACATCAGATGGTTAGACATCTAGCCTTCCGCAATGGCGGCCCAAAATCAAATTAAGTCTTCTGCAGATCCTAACTTTGTCGACGGTCAGAGCCTCTAGAGACTGCGACATCGGCGCTCGGATGCACTCCTTGTCAGGTGGTTAGTCTTCTCGATCTCCGTAATGGTGGACGTTCAAAAAAATTTGATTTTTTTTTTCTCTTTCGTTGATTCATTTAACTGTCGGTTGGTGGGAGATTCCTTTATATTCCGCTGACTCCATCGGCTCTATATTCCCTCATATGTCGCCGCATCAACTAACATCCACCCTGGCATCAGCAAGTGGAATCTGTAACTGTCGGAGGGTTAGTGGACTAGGCTTCTGCAACGAGAGTGCTTTGTTCCACTAATTCCTTCCGATATAGTCATCAACTTTCACCACATCAGCAACATGATCAGCTGTGTGTCAGCGATGCAATCAACTAATTGTTGCCGATCGCCGACGGTATTGTTACGTCAAATTTTCCAAAATTCCTTGGCGTTGGTGGTCACAGGCTCTATGCGTCAGAAGTATAGTGGTATAGCCATCTGCAATGGTAGGTGCTCGATCAATTAATCTATACCGATGGTTCCAACACTTAAACAAAATTTCAAAACTTTCTTCTTCTGTCGGCGGTCGGAACCACTAGCACTGTTGCATCAGCATTTTAGTCCCCATGGAAGACGCAACGACGGCAACCCATTCAACTAACTCTTGGTGATGTTCATCAGTAGTTTCCTCGTCTAACCATCGATGATGAGAACAACTATCTTCCGCCGATTGTCGATGGTCGAACTTAGAATTTTTTTTTTGAAATTCTTCTTCTCTCTCTTCCTTTCCGAACTTCATCGGTTCAACTATCTTCTATTCATCGGTGAAATAGTTAAATCAGCAGCTGCAATGACGGCTCATCATTTTTAATATTTTTCTAATCGGTGGCCCAATCCGTTAATATGTTCCCATCACTGGCTGAAGTATAACTTGATTGGCATCCACTGTCGGAATGTCTTCTCGTCGGAAGGATAGTTCTCTAGGATTCCACAATGATGGGCACATGAACCACTAACTTCTTTCGACGGCTGATGATTTCAGGCCTTAATTTTTTTTTAAAACTTTCTTTACGGTTTCACCGGTCGTAAGCTCTTTCTGTCGGAGGCACAGTGGTCTAGCCATCCGCAATGGCAGTGGTCAATCGGCTAAGCATCGGCGATCCATCCGTCTAAGCCTTCCAATGTGCCGATGGCCAAATAGCCCCATGAACATGAACATGCATATAATGCTGAAATGAAAAGCTTAAACATAATACATACTAAGATGCATAATCCTTCATATACATAGCGGAAGCAAACATACATTCATTCAAGCATGCCACAGGTTCATCGATCATTAATCGGTAAATATAATTGCAGAAGTAAAATGGATAAGAATACTCATATGACAAGAAATCATCTCGCAACCAGTTACATCGCTGCAATGTTCCACCCAACCATAGGCAAGCATGATCATTAATCTCTCAGTAATACTGCCACCCCCAAGGTGGGCATGATTCCTCAAGGAATAAGGGTCAAAGTAGGCTTACACATAGCCAAGGTACACCAGTCAGCCAAGCCCACACAGTAGGGTTTATCAGGCCATCAAGGAGCTAGGGAAGGCTAAATGCTAAGCTAGTGACCTCAAACACTAGTTTTCTCAAGTATACCCAGCCTCTAATCGTACTCTCAACATTCCAAAGACCAACCACTACATACCGTAGCAAAAAAAATAGTTCACAGCCCTGTGAAGAAGATGAAGACAATAGGGTGACAACCCCAAACCAAAAGGTGAAACACAGTTAAGGTCAAACAATGCTTTAGAGTTGTTCTTGGCCCTAGTGTGGCCAAAAAAACTCAGCAACAATCCCAATAACCTCATCAACCAAGAAGAAACCCAAAACCAGGGTAAATCAATAGCCACAACTCACAATGAAATGATGGAAACATTCCATAGTCTGCAATAGAAAATAAATTGAACTTCCAACATGGACAGGGTGAAACTTTGTCGAGCAGAACACAGGTACTCATAGCAATGCTCAATCGATACCACCATAAAAAGGGAGAAAATACAGCCAAGAAAATCATGGGAAACAACAGACCAATACAACCACAAACCCACAGCACACAAATCCCACTGCAATCGCTGGGAAATATCACACAGACCAGGAATGGAAAATACCATATTTCCAATCTCTGCGTGAGAGACAAAACGCAACCCCCAGAACTATGGATGCCATTACAGCCACAATTTCAATGATGGAAATAATAGGACAGTACCCTATCTAATAAAGATGGAAAAAAAGACACAAAACTCTATGTGAATCCGAGTAAAGAATCAAACCGCAACCATCAAATTCGTGGGGCAGAGGAAGAGCTAGCGTGCTCACAAACCAACAATCGACGAGGAAAAAAAGAACCCCAACAATGGAATATGGAACCCCTTTTAACTCAGCCCGCGTGAGAGGATATGAACAGACTCGTGATCCACATAGTGGGAAGACCATTCTTTACCCAGAAGGCACGTCATGGAGAGTGGGTGCAAGCATGAGCAGGGTGGTGGTTCTCCTGCCAGCCAATCGTTGTCCCTCCTAAAAATAGAAAACTAATGTGGTGGTTTAAGGAGACAAAAAGAGAGTGGCAACTCGTGGATTTTCCCCATGGGTCCAGGTTTAGCAATGCCCCCCCTTACCCTTAGGGATCATTCCCTTTTCATTTAATGTTGCACCGTCATAGATGGCTGTAGGTTTAATTAATTTGATGTGCGTATTTACATGATGCCAAAGCTATAATGTGTCAAATAGCATGATATACCATTGGCAACGATCCCTATTGCCGAAACATAACAGAGTCGAATCAATGGTGGGCCTTTTTCCTTTAGCTTCTCACCATGATTAATTAAAAAATATACATCATGTACCCTTTAATGTAAACATGGTCAAAACCGGGGTATTACAAGTGCAATATACCTGAGCACCGACCTAGATAGGTTTTACCCTTCCCAGCAACATCTGCAGAGCAGATGAAGTCTCACTCGAGATGTTCAAGGGAGATCTATTAGAACCAAGTTTTTGACAGTGAGGAGGGAGGATATGGGATCCGATGGGGAGACAACATAACTATTGGATATAGAACTATGCAGTCATCATTGATTCATTTCCACAAATACAGATCACAGTATCACTAGTGCAGAAGCATCATTTATAAAACATCTCAACTCATAATGCGATAGAAATGTAACAGACTTAAAATAGATTGCATCAACATCAATATAATAGAAATGGAATAGACCACAACAACGTCATGATATATCAAATCATAGCAGTATCATAACAGATTAGATTGCAGCATGGAAAATAGTAGAATAGAAGACAATATTTATGCAACTACTGCCATATCATACTAATCTTGCTCAAAGGATCCAAAACATACAATTCTTCTCCACAACAGGAGGCTGAATACATCAGGAAAAATCCATATAGATTCCAGATACAACATAAAATTATCCCAAACCATAGAGGGATTTCACAAGGCCTCAATGATGTCTCGATTGATGATAAGGTTGTCGATGTCTATTCAATTCTAGAACTAGTTATATATATAGGCTTGCGCCTTTACATTGAAGGTCCACTTATAACTAACTTATAATCGCTAATGACCTATGGTGTAAAAAACTTGGTCAAATAGTGTATTAAATATTCAAAATAGTTATTTTTTCGCCCATCGCACTGATCTGGTCTTGTACGGTACTGCGTGAGCTTGTGCAGCTGCCGCGACGCTGCGCAACTCACTTACCAAAACCCCTTCCAACATGGATCTATAGGATCTAGCATGTAGTAGATGACAACATCATGGGATACATGGAAATATTTGTAGCACGAGTCTTCTCACAAAAATAAGGTATAGACTATGAAGATACATTTGCAGCCATTAGAAGTTAAGACACATGACAAGCATACTCATGTGTGCAAATTAAAGAAGGCCTTGTATGAGCTCAGAAGGAACCCATGGGATAACACCAACATGAGGATCTTGAAGATCACCTAGAGTGATGAAGATCTTAACCTTTTCTACAAGGTTGAAGATGAAAGCCTATAGAGGATGATAAGCTCACAGATGGGTATGAAGAACTTTTGAAAAGGTTCAAGATAGAGGATATTGGTATCTAGTGAACCTAGATGGATACACAGAATATTAGTTGTAGAGGAAGCTACTTGTCACTCCAGTACAGAATGTTTCAATGCATAGAGTATGAAAGACATAGGGAGTATGATGCTCTGCTTTAGAGGGAGTGACTGTAGAAGATCCTAAGGTTCAACATGGTACGACATGATGGACAATCTACTGATGGCTGTAGGATTTATTGAGAATAAATTGGATTACAACCTTTACTTCAAGGTTGAAGGTGGAATACTAGTGATGCTCCTATTATATGTCAATGACTTGTTCCTGATAGAAAAGAGAAACTCATTAAAGTTGCAAGAAGGAGACTTGCTACCAAGTTCAAGATGAAGGACTTGGATATGATGCACTACTTTCCAAGCATGGAGGTGTGGTCGAATGTAGATTGAATCTCTTTGGGACAAGGGACGTATGCAATAGAGATCCCGAAGAGGTTTTGGATGATGGAATGCAAGGCCATGACCACACCTATGGCATGAACCTGACACTATTGAGTGTCACTTCATTAGAGTTAGTTGATACCATGATGTATCGTCAGATCATTGGTTCATTGATGTACTTGACGGATATGAGACTAGATATTTGCTTTACTTTGAACAAATTGAGACATGTTCATCTGATTGCTGCAAAGCATATTATGAGGTACATGAAGGGTACAATGGATTATGGGATCAAGTATGAGGTGAATCAAAAGATTAACCTGAAAGGTTATGTGGATTTGGATTGGGAAGGAAGTTCGATTGATAGGAAGAGCACTTCAGGGTGCCGCTTTAGTATGCGATCAGGTGTGATCTCTTAGTTTAGAAGGAAGCAATCCTGCGTGGAACTGAGTATAGCCGATGAAAAATATGTTGCCACTTGTTCAACTATTTGGGAGGTAGTGTATTTATTTTGAAAACTACTATTTGATTTGATTGATCTGAATTGCATTTTTTGATGCAGAGAGGAGTAATGAAGCTCCAGTATGTGATCCAGATCAAGATATCTCGAAAGAGGGAGTTCTATCATAGCTAGTGAGGCAAGTTTTCTAAGCATAAATCCTGACAAAGCTCGTAGGTTGCTAAGACGTAATCAGTCCTGTAGGTTGTCCTCGAATATAATCGGTCCTAGCAAAGCTCGTAGGTTATCCTTGGACGTAATAAACCCTGATGTGATTCTATGCTAGAAAAGGCCAGAGTGAAGTTTGAGTACTTCAGGGAGAAGCTTGGTGTTCTCCATATCAAGTTTCCTTTCAAGGGGAAGTGATGAGTCCATGTGCCATTCGGACATGGTGGTAGGGTGGGCCTCCCATGGTTAGATGTAAGTGCAGAGCCATTCTGAAATGGTAGTAGGCTGGGTCTCCCATAGTCAGATATAAGTACAGAGCCTTTCTGACTGGGTTAGATGTAAGTATAGAGCCTTTTTAACATGATGAGGTCAGATGTGAGTGTTGATATTTTCTGACATGATGAGGTCAGATGTGAGTGCAAGACGAGCCTTTCTGACATGATGACGTCAGATGTGAGTGCTGAGCCTTTCTCACATGATGAGGTCAGATGTGAGTGTTGGACGATCTTTTCTAACATGATGAGGTCGGATGTGAGTGCTAGGCCTTTCTGACATGATGTGTCCAGATGTGAGTGATAGATGAGCCTTTATGACATGATGAGGTCGGGTGTGAGTGCTAGTCCTTTCTGACATGATGTGGTTAGATGTCAGTGTTGGATGATCCTTTTCTGACATGATGAGGTCGGATGTGAGTGTTGGTCCTTTCTAACATGATGAGCTCACATGTGAGTGTTAGGCATGCCTTTCTGACATGGTGGTGGATGTGTTCCTCCCATGGTAAGATGTAAGTCCTGGGAGGGCCTTTCTAAATAGGTCAGATATAAGTGCCGAAGAAGATGAAGACCAACCAAGACGCTAGGCCTACAACCAACATGAAAAAGGGTTGGCTCTGTATAACTTCCTGTGATGAGTAGAATTTAGAGATAGCACCATTTGATCTCGATAGCGGAAGAAATGATGATGATGATCCAGTGATGATCCATTGATAATCTAGCTTTGATGATGATCTAGTGATGATCCAGTAATGATACAAATTTGATGACAATCCAGTGATGATCCAGCTTTGATGATGATCCAGTGATGATCCAAATTTGATGATGATCTAGTTTTGATGATGATCCAGTGATGATCTAGCTTTGATGATGATCCAGAGAAAAAGACTTGTGCTGATTGAATTGTGTCAAGAGAATACCTTCTTAGTTAAGAGGGAGTGTTGATGTTGTTAGCACTCAGAATGTACCCAGGTTGTGAAAGGTAAATCTCAAGGTTACATCAAAAACCACTTTAGAATGTATTTATGACCTAATACAGTCAGAGAGGGATCTCTCACTATTTACAAATTTTTTATACTCAAGATATTCAATTAGAGACAATCAGAAGGTCAGATTTATAATGGGACAAATATGACAAGTTTGTTTTAAAAGACTTGGTAGGACGGTCATGGAGGAGACCATTGGGAAATGGAGTCAATAATCAGATCTGAAATAAGTTACAGGAGGTAGGGTTTTGAAAGTTTATGATCAGAGGCAAGGTAGGCACCATTTCCTCAGTCTTGCGGTATCAGTAGGTTGATTAGTAGACAAAGGGAGACATTCCATCAAACAGAGCACCTAACTAGGGTGAATTCTGCAAGACTTTAGAAGAAAATATTTTGAAAATGCTTGAACAATGCACCTAGAGCATGCAGGATGAATTCTAGACCATAAAAACTAATGCTCAAGCATGAAATCAAATACAAAATGGAGTGGGAAACATGATAAACAGTCACATAAAGAAATTACTTACTGAAGAAAAAGATGGCACAAGAATCTTTGACATGAAAAAGATTTTACATTCCTCCTCTGCAAATTTCATTTATTTACTGAAAACTTAAAGCCATTACAATGTAGAGCCTCTCCGCTCTTGAAAAAAAAACCTCTCTTAACTATAAATTACATTTTAATTTATATAATAATAACCTTTACCTAACTTTCAATTCAATACCTAACTGAACTCTAAAAATAGAAACAGTTACAACAACGTTTCTCTTGCATATCTCTAATGGTGACAGCTGTGTGAAATATGGGAGAGGTTTTTGTAAGTGGACATGTGCATGAAAAAACCCATGTCTTCATTTCTACAAAATCATCTCAAGCTCCTCGAAATATTCCTTTGAAACTGATGACTCAGATAATAAAATTGTAGATTTCTGGAAAAATGACTTGTGAAGATAATTTTAAATTATACCAACTTGTGATTACTGTGTAAAAAATGAAGGATTTTTTTATTATAGTCCTGTTAGGATAAAAACCTCTCTCATTTTTGTCAAATTAAATTCCATTTATCCAAAACAATTCTTTGAATTTGATGGCTGAAATAGTCCTTTGGAAAACATGAAAAATAGCCTGTACAACTGACTTTGTTGCTGCTAAACCATATGACCTGTGTGAAAATGGAAAGAGGTTATTGTGGATAGTTATGTTTTGAAGAAAAACCTCTCTCACTTTCTCAAAATGCATCTTCATTGGATGTAAACAATTATTTTAATGTGATGACTAGAACAGTCATTTCGACATCTCAACATTTTCCCTTTGAAGATGACTTTGCTGCTCCCAATATGTAGCCTCGGGGTAAAAACTAAGAGAGGTTATTGTATATTTAGTTTTTGAAAATTCTTTTTTTTTTTCCAGGAAACAGGTCATTGAATAAAATGACTAAAACAATCATTTTCAGAAAAAAAAATATGCTATGTTGCTTCTAAACTTTGAATTGTTTAACTGTAATTCATAAATAAAGAACATATAGCATATATCCTTGTAATATCATCTACTGTAAGAGAAATCCCATGAATTGATTGATCAAGGTAGCCATATTTGTTAATAGTGTCTCCAAACACTTGAATAATCCCAAGCTTTGGCACACTCTCTACTGTAAATTCTGTTTGTAAGACTTGTAACACATACCAATACCTTCACGAATGCTCTCACTGTATGTATTTCTGCAACACTTCTGGGCTGATGTTCTTTTTGGGATTCCTTTCTGCATTGTTGAGTGGTGGTTTCCCTTTTCTTGCTCTATTAAAATCAACTTCCATCTCCTTGATCAGATTCTTTATCTTCACTATTTTCCCTGTGACTGTAAACATGTAAAAGTTGACATTGGAAATATGGAAGACTGTCTCCTTCCTTTCAGGCGCAGCACACAAATGAAATAATTTTTTAAAATCCAAGCCAACTTTACATAATGGTCTATTTCGGAGCCTTCATTGAGTTGTATTTCTTAAACCATTTTTCTTTGCGGAATTCACCAAAAGTTACCACGTAGAAAGTGGTTTAAATTCTACTACCACCTTTCCAATTTAACCATCTCACAACTTTACTCTCCGGAAACATTTATACCCGTTGATGAGTTTTCACTTTTTACATTAGCCATTGGATTATTACATGTGCTAGTGGTTTGATTATACCTTAAGAAAGGTAATAAATCTTGTTTAGCACTTAAACCTTCATTAAGACTTGGTTTGGTGAATAAGAGGCCGCTTTTTGAATTTGGAAAAAATATCTAAAACTATATAAGTTTGAATATAACTAAAATAATAGGTTTATAAAACCCATTTTATAAATTTCATTCAAAAGTTAATAAAACTTTTTGCCCCACTTGTGAAAATTTTATTTCTGTTTTTACCTAAAATTCCTTTAACTTCTCTTCTTTGCCAACTTGGAAATAACTTAATGAGAAAACTTTGGAAAACAACTCAATCACCCATGAAAACTTAAAATTTTGAAGGCAATAAGACCAATTCCAACAAAAATAAATTTAGTGCTAACAACTGGCTCCAACTAGGGATGCTATCCTCCCTGTGAGGTAGCAAAGAACCCTGTAGACCAGGTGCCAAATCCATTGGGTTTCTCTTAATTTTTTTCTGAAATCCTCAACCTATTTTGAACTGAACCATCAACTGAAACCATTTTGCAAACAAATCCCACCGTGTCAACCTGTAACCTGTAACTGAATTGCACTTGAAACTGAAACCAAACTGAAAACTACTGAAAGAAATGCTCTTCATGTCGAGCTTATTCATGCCTACCTATCCTACTTAACTAAGCACAAATGCCCAATCAAGCAAAATATGACTTCCATTGAAGCCAATCAAGCAATTTATCTAATAATTCCATTTCTTCCTCATGCTTGATCAAGATTAGAACATAAGAACAAAATAGCAATAGGTTATGATGAAAAATTTGTCCTTTGCTGCAAACATATAACCAACTACTCCATCTCAAAAATTTATCCATGTACTCTGCTATTGGATCATAAAAAACATGACAAATTTCAAAATACTCAATCACTTTTTTGTCATGACAAGGATGTCCAAAAAGTAACTCCTCTTGCATACTCTGAAACCGATCTTTAAAAGAGTTTTGAAAGGAATTCTCATGATTGTTTTTCAATGATATATCAACAACTTCATTTAATATTTCTACATTTACAACTCCATTCTTCTCAAGCACTTCAAGAGGAATATCATTTTGTTCTTCAACAATATTAAGCAGAAAGATGTCTTCTTGACAAAAAGTTTCCGAATTGAAAAGATTTAAAGAAACATCCCATTTAGAGTTCTCATCTTCTTCTTTATGATCCCTTGGTTTATTGTACACTATTGGTTCTTTCACATACTTAGATTTATCGCATGATTGCTTTTCCTTTTCATTATATATAAGTAAGCTAAAATTTTATTTAAAACCATCACTAACATAATTTTTAACAAGCTGACCGCAATCATCAGAAAAAACCTCAAGAGTATAACCCTCTTCTTTCACATCACTATGCTGATCATCTTCATG
>LPNX011093498.1:7581-23033 GCA_001517045.1 Pseudotsuga menziesii | reverse complement strand
ATTTAACTCCCAGCTTATGCATGAAATCGAACCAAATGAAGGGCAACATCATCATTCTTTTGATCTTTAAAATTTGGAAGAACTGTTTTCCAATCCACTTTAGGTATTCAATTTAGAAAACTAGGAATGTGAGCATGATTCATAGGAGCATACCTTGCAGACAAAGAACTCATCTCGACAAATGAATATATTGAATCAACTCTTCAAACTTTACAATCTTTTGATAATGGAGTCGCCATAGGAATTTTGAAAATTGGATTCTTCGAAGATGGATTCACCAGGTGAAAGATGCACAACCTTGCTGATATCTAACTATTGTTCACCATCAACAATCAAATCTGAAACTATGTCGTTCATACCCAGGGAAGATTTGAACCTTCATTCCCCGGCAGCGGCGCCAATTTGTTAGCACTCAGAATGTACCCAGGTTGTGAAAGGTAAATCCCAAGATAACAGCAAAAACCACTTTAGAATGTATTTCTGACCTAATACAGTCAGAGAGGGATCTCTCAATATTTACAAAGTTTTTATACTCAAGATATTCAATCAGAGACAATCAGAAGGTCAGATTTTTGATGGGACAAATATGACAAGTTTGTTTTAAAAGACTTGGTAGGACGGTCATGGAGGAGACCATTGGGGAATGGAGTCAATAATAAAATCTGAAATACGTTGCAGGAGGTAGGGTTTTGAAGGTTTATGATCAGAGGCAAGGTAGGCACCATTTCCTCAGTATTGAGGTATTAGCAGGTTGATTAGTAGATAAAGGGAGACATTCCATCAAACAGAGCACCTAACTAGGGTGAATTCTACAAGACTTTAGAAGAAAATATTTTGAAAATGCTTGAACAATGGACCTAGAGCATGCAGGATGAATACTAGCCCATAAAAAATAATGCTCAATCATGAGAGAAAATACAAAATGTAGTGGGAAATAGGATAAACAGTCACATAAAGAAATTACTTACTGAAGAAAAAGATGGCACAAGAATCTCTGACATGAAAAAGGTTTTACATTCCTCCTCTGCAAATTTCATTCATTTACTGAAAACTTGAAGCCATTACAATGTAGAGCCTCTCCTCTCTTGAAAAAAAATCCTCTCTTAACTATCAGTTACATTTTAATTTATATAAGAATAACCTTTACCTAACTTTCAATTCAAAACCTAACTGAACTCTAAAAATAGAAACAGTTACAACGATGTTTATCTTGCATATCTCTAATGGTGATAGCAGTGTGAAATATGGGAGAGGTTTTTGTAACTGGACATGTGCACGACAAAACCCATGTCTTCATTTCTCCAAAATCATCTCAAGATCCTCGAAATCGGCCTTTGAAACTAATGACTCAGATAATAAAATTGTAGATTTCTGGAAAAATGACTTGTGAAGATATTTAAAATTCTCCCAACCTGTGATTAATGTGTAAAATATGAAGGAGGTTTTTGATTATAGTCCTATTAGGAATACAAACCTCTCTCATTTTTGTCAAATTAACTTCCATTTATCCAAAACAATTCTTTGAATTTGATGGCTGAAATAGTCCTTTGGAAAACATGAAACATTGCCTGTCCAACTGACTTTGTTGCTGCTAAACCATAGCACTTGTGTGAAATAAGAAAGAGGTTATTATGGATAGGTATGTTGTGACAAAAATCCTCTCTCAATTTCTCAAAATTCATCTTCATTGGATGTAAAAAATTATTTTAATTTGATGACTAGAACAATCATTTCGACATCTCAACATTTTCCCTCTGAAGATGACTTTGTTGCTCCCAATCTGTAGAAACCTAGGTAAAAATTGAGAGAGTTGATTGTAGAGAAAAAATTTGTGATGAAAAACCTCTTTCAGTTTTTGAAAATTCTTCTTTGTTTTCTGGAAACAGGTCGTTGAATAAAATGACTAAAACAGTCATTTTCAGAAAAAATATGCTATGTTGCTTCTAAACCTTGAATTGTTTAACTGTAATTCATAAATAAAGAACACATAGCATATATCCTTGTAAGATCATCTACTGTAAGAGAAATCCCATGAATTGATTGATCAAGGTAGCCATATTTGTTAATAGTGTCTCCAAACACTTGAATAATCCCAAGCTTTGGGACACTCTCCACTGTAAATTCTATTTGTAATACTTTAAACACATACCAATACCTTCACGAATGCTCTCACTATATATATTTCTGCAACACTTTTGGGATGATGTTTTTTTTGGGCTTCCCTTCAGCATTGTTGAGTGGTGGCTTCCCTTTTCTTGCTCTATTGAAATCAACTTCCATCTCCTTGATCAGATTTTTTATCTTCACTATTTTCCATGTGACTATAAACATGTAAACGTTGACGTTGAAAATATGGCAGACTGTCTCCTTCCTTTCACGCACAGCACACAAATGAAATAAATTTTTAAAAACCAAGCCAAATTTACATAATGGTCTATTTTGGAGACTTCACTGAGTTGTTTTTCTTAAACCATTTTTCTTCACGGAATTCACCAAAAGTTAGCGTGTGGAAAGTGGTTTAAATTCCACTACCACCTTTCCAATTTAACCATCTCACAACTTTACTCTCCCGAAACATTAATACCCGTTGATGAGTTTTCACTTTTTACATTAGCCATTGGATTATTAGATGTGCTAGTGGTTTTATTATACCTTAAGAAAGGTAATAAATCTTGTTTAGGGCTTAAACCTTCATTAAGACTTGGTTTGGTGAATAAGAGGCCGCTTTTTGACTTTGGAAAAAATATCTAAAACTATATAAGTTTGAATATAAATAAAATAATAGGTTTATAAAACCCATTTTATAAATTTCATTCAAAAGTTAATAAAACTTTTTGCCCCACTTATGAAAATTTTATTTCTGTTTTTACCTAAAATTCCTTTAACTTCTCTTCTTTGCCAACTTGGAAATAGCTTAATGAGAAAACTTTGGAAACCAACTCAATCACCCATGAAAACTTAAAATTTTGAAGGCAATAAGACCAATTCCGACAAAAATAAATTTAGTGCTAACAGATGTATTTGTAACGTCGGAATGTATTCACTTTTATATATTGTATTTCATTGATCCCCGATGCTCCTATTGGGAGATTGACTTGTATTTCCTTGTACACCGATGTTCCTATAAGGAGAATTACGAAAACTCATGAGGTAGTCCCCTCTATAATTGTAAGTCAGGTCATTAGCACCCTAATTGTGGTTACTCGAGCCTACATAACTGAGTTAGGATTACTCGATCCTACATAATAGAGTCAAATATAAAGTGCAAGAAAGAATATAAATAGAGAGTGGGCCTCTCTATTTATTACAGTCACTCACACTCAGTTGTAGCGCATAACCGAGAGAGGGAAGAAGCTGGGAAAAGAGAGAGAGAGACAACTATTGTTGGGAGATCATCTTTGTATCTTTGGGTCTTACTTTTGGTGCTCATTCTATCTCTGAGGAAGTTGCGGGGTTTTCTCCTTTATGGTTTCCCCGATGAAAATATTTGTGTTCATTATCTATTTTGATTGACTGTTGTGCTTGTTATTCTCTCAGATAAGATCCTAAGATCATATAGCTTAAATGATAAAAATCTAACATCTCCCCTAAGAAATCCTCTTCAGGAGTCTTGTTATCGAGTAATCGGTGAGGAGTATAGTTTTGTACATACACAATTATCCTTGCTAGTTCTTCCAATAGTGCATCGAAAGATCCTGGTCATGTAGCATTACTTTCAATGCTTCCATTATTGTTTTGTTATTTCATTATCCAACACCATTCTGTTGAGGATTGTATGGAGTGCTCAACTCCCTCTTAAACCCAGATTCAATGTAAAGTTCCTTGAATTATTTTGATGTGAATTATTTTCCATTATCTAACAATAGAATCTTGGTCTTCCTTTCCATTTGATTTTTTACCAAGGCTTTTAATTCCTTTAACTTGCTGAATAATTCATTTTTCCCTTTCAAGAAAAATATCCAAGTATTACGGGAGAAATAATCTATAAATGAAACATAGTATACATACCCTCTTAGTGAGCTAGATGACATGGTACCATAGAAATTTGAGTGGAATATATCTAGTATTCCTTTTTCTTTTGTTTCACTACTGAGAAATGTCTTATTTACATTCTTTCCTTGAGCACATCCCTAGAAAATTCCTTCATATTTTGTATGGATTTCTGGAAGTTTTGAATCTGCTTTGCTTGCAATTGGTAGTGCTCTATAGTGCACATGTGCAATCCTTCTATGTTGCAGTTCACTTGGTTCTATGGATTCATGAACCAATGCTTGTTTAGGATGTCCCTTCAACTTGTACAAGCCTCCCTCTTGTTCTCCAATTACTGGTTCATCATTTATTGTCTTTCTTTTTTCCACATTAGGACTTGGACATCAACAAATGCAACCCTTATTCCCTTTGCATCTAGTGTAGAGATGGAGAGAAGATTATTATTTAATCCTAGAACATATATCACAACCTTCATCTTCAAATATTTCCCGAGGTCTATCTTGTAGGAAGATTCTCCACTTCCTTTTACAACAAGTGCAACAACGATGGAGTTGTTGTGATCATTCTCCAAGTGGGAGATTGTTGGTTGTGGAACCTAATCTTCTTGATTCAGAAATGTTATTTTTCTTCTGTTTTTGTACCCTAGTTATACTATACACTCATCCCAACAAGGGGGTGCAGGGGGCCATTATCCCCCCACAGGGGTCCAGAGGCCAGCGTGCCCTTGACGGGGGTTCGGGGGTTAATCCCTTGAAAGAATTTTTTTGGGATGTTTGTTGTCCAATAGCTTGTAGGCCCATGGTATGGGTGACCCATGGTATTTTCCCATGGTAATTCCCCTATAAAAGGAAAGCATTGTAATACGACTGTGTGTTGTATTATATTGTAGCATTTTAAAACAATATATGTGAATGTGTGAGAGAGTGAAGAGAAAGTGCAACGAGGTTGTTGTAGATTGTATCCCTTCATTTTCCTAGATGGTATAATAATAAAGTACTGACAATTTATATGTGGATGTATGCTATCTTGGGTGAACCACGCTATATCCATGTCTCTCTTGTAATGTGTTTTTTTAATATTTCCATCTTATTTATTATTTACTGTTATTGCTTTGCGATCCTATTTTTCTAATAGAAAGAAGATTGGGATAAACTAGAAAGAAGGGAGAGGAGTAAAATTTGAATGTGGTTATCAGACTCTATGTTGTTGAATGTGTTTGGAGAAGATAGTGCATTAAATATTTGTAACAAGCTAGGGATCAATTTGTATCAATCAAAATCCATGGTAAACAAGTTGTTTTCGCAAAATAAACTATATCACCTCAGAATGGATGATATAATGACATAGTGACACAACATATTAATGTCGACAGAGCAGTTGAAGAAAATAAATGTATTACAATATTGTGTTCTTTTATGGATTACCGGGATAACTTGATTGAACAATAGGTAGTACTAGTAAAGAGACCTTAAAATTTGATGAAATAGTAGCATCCCTGTTATAGTTGATTTTACCACACATGGTGAATCACACTTTTATGGCATTTCTTGTCCCTCTGAAAACTCCTTAGACCCCATGGACCATTTTTGTTCCTTTGATGTTTCCAAGATCATCCCTAAAAACATGCAAAAATTGCCATACGCGACTTTTAAACCCTTTCTCGCGTATATACGTGGGTTTGACCCCTAAAACTGTGTACATCGGGATGTGTGCAAAAGGCCAAATTCTTTTGGATTTTTCCTTGATGTGGATCCAACTCACTTGTCTCCTAGCCTTCCATATTCCTTAAGATCGCTCGGATTCGACCTTTCATTACCCCATTGAAGAGATATATAAGGAACCCTTTGGATACATTGAAGGCATGAGGAATTGAGAGTAAGAAAACTATAGTCCATTGTTTCCAGAGCTTATACTTGAGTCTACATCCCTTTGTCCCTTGGAGCACTTTTGTGTTCTTCCCAAGCTTGCCCTTTGTTTGTGAGCTTGCTATCAAGAGATGGAGGATTGAAGTGGTGGAGGACCAAGTGGGGGACTCAGTTTCTCTGATTCGTAGATGTGCCAACAGAGGTCATCTCTATTGTAATATCTATTTTATATTAATAGAAATATCTTTTCCTGTCCAATAATGTGTATTTGAATGAATATTTGGTCCATGGATGATTTCAAATGCTTATATGTTATTGATTATATATGCTAGAGTAGGTCTAACACAATTATATTTATCATGCTTGTCTTGTTTATTGAATGTTGAGGAAGCAATTTCTCAATTCCAGCTGGAGTTGGAAAGCTCAATGGGGATCTACATCAACCGTTCGGAATAAGGTACGAATCAAGATCCTTTGGTGTTAGATATTTGGTTTCTCTTGCATATAGGAAATGATTGATTTCTGGATTCAAGCTGTCTATTGTGGTACCCCAAGCCATAGGAATTTCTCTATGTAACAAAATTGGCGACTCTGGTGGGGAGTTCCTAGTAGTTGTCCTTTGAGGGTTTTTATTGGCATTCAATGTTCTTGAATTTCTCTTATTTCTCTATTTCTGAGTCGGGTTTGGGGGCATGTTTTCTTGGTAGTTTGATTGGTGTGAATTTTGTCTCAATTTATCTATTTTACTTTCTTTTTATACATTTTTCTTCCTGTACATGAGTTTTTAACTCACAGTCGCGTATACATGCGGCTTTGACTGCTATATCTGCATACATACGTGGGTTCACTGCGAACATTCGTGTATGCCCTGGGTTTTGTCTTTTAGAGGAATATTTATTGTTGCTGGGTGAATTTTAATGATTGTTGAGTCTCCTTTGATACTACTAGAGTCTGTATACACCTCTGTTTCTGACCATACACCTTTTTTTTAGGGTAATTTTTTTTAAAGAATGTTCTTGTCATTGCATTTTTTATTTTTTGTTTTGGGATTAGTACATTATATTTATTTTACCTTAGTACTTTGCGTGAGTGTTGTTTGATTGTGCTTGCAGAGTCTAGGGATGGTAGAATCATTATTTTGCTTTAGTATCTCATTTTTATTCAAAAAATCCAAAAATATTTGCTTCTTTGCATCATTATGCATTGCACTTTGCACTTTGCATGGTACTTGTACTAGGTTTGCTTAGAGAAGTATTAGTTAGGCTTTCATATAGGAATGACTACATTTGTCATTTGAAGAAAATTTTGCATTTCACATAGTAGCATGCCCTATTTTTCATTCAACACAATGCATTTGCATTGATTGTTATGTGTGCATTTTACTTTGAGTTGCGTCATAACACCATTGGTTGCACTGTCATCTACTTTTTTTGAGTAATAAAGTCAAATAAAATCAATGATTAATTAAAATGGATTACACTATTTTCTTTGATAGGGTACACCAACAAGATTAGGTTTTAGGGTCTTGGAATAGTTCATTGTGAGTAAATTCTCCAAGACCACTAAACAACCACATGTATGTGTCTGTCGAGGTGAGAGTGTAAAATTCCTTGGTATAATTAGTGTTTCTTAGGATCCTCCTCTTACAAGGGAGTTAAGCACGGGGCAGTGTGAGCAGTGATTGATTGGGATGACCTTTAGTAATAACTGAGTAGCACCGAAGATATTTCCAATATTGTATTTGTATCTAGGGGCTCTTTTGAGAGTTTTGAGCTTTGCTACCCTGCCCATATGGTCAATCCCGCCTGAGCATTGATTATATTGAGGTGACCTTAGTTTCCTTACCTAGGTTATCGAGGGGGTACTTTGCAGGGGTTATTCTGTAGGTGTCCCGACCAGGTTGGGGTCAGACAGAACAGTCGCTATATGCATTGAAGTTGAGGGTCACAATAATTGGTTATGAACCTCCGCTTGTTTTGTATGGGAGTCTCAAGCCTCTCCTAGGCGAGACATACTTGCTTCATTCGGGAGATCACATATCCTACCCTTGTTTGCTTGTGATTGGCTTTAGATTATATTGGTGTATGCTTTGTGCATGTTAGATTTCTTAGGGTTTGCGTAATTAGTGAGTATTTTTCATTTTTTGAGTCACTATGGATTCGGGTGTGGCACCCCTTTGTTCTTGTTGCTTAGCAGGACTTTCGCCTTCTACATCTCCTCATCTTTTGGGAGAGAGAAATAGACAGTCCAGGTGGACTACTTCTCACATTGATTCACACATGATGGGAGATTAGGAAGATGAAATTCCTGAGTTGTATTCTCCACCTCATGAGGTTGGAGAAGATGATCCTACCCCTGTGTATGATCCTTCACCTGATATACCTCCACACTCTAGGTTCACTCCTTCACATGATATACCTACACACTCTGGGTATGATCCCTCATCCACAGGTCGTCAGTATTGGATTCCGAGTGAGGAGACTCATCAAGAACCTGCGAGGACCAGTTATGTTGGTTATGGCATGTCTGGCATCCCTACACATGAACTGGTGTTCCATGCCGAGTTAGAATTTGATCCTAGCACTATGCCTAGGGGCAGTCCCATTCCTTTTAATGTAGAGAGATTTAGGAGCATGAGTCACATTGCACCCTCCATCCCAACAGTGGAGGATACATCACATGTTCATCCTAGACCTAGTGCTAGTAGTCCTATTCGGATACCAGATCCCAGACAAGTGACTGTAGGGAATACCACTTATGTGATTTCACATGTCCCTTCATCCTATATTCCTATTTCTTCGAATGCTATTCCTCCCCCACATTCATGTGGTCCTTTGGGATGGAATGTTGCTATGATTCATGTGCGTACTGTTGCTACTCGCGTAGTTGTGTCTCAGAGTTAAGTACCTCTGGTTGTATCGAGAGGTCATATTATTATTTCCGGAATGTCTATTCCTACTTATGGAGTTTCTCATGGGACATCCCATGGGACATATTATGGACCACGCAGTATGCACAAATTTATTCACCTTATGGGTACGGGTATCAAAAACCTGCTTACTCCCTGAATTATGGCTTTCTAGCCCCAAATAGTTAAGGCACACCACATTATGGTTCTTCCATGCCACCCTACATAGGTCAAAGGGGAGGAGGATACTATGGCCATGGCCATGGTGGTTATGGTGATCAATCCTATGTGAACCAAAATTCTCAGGGAGTGCCTCACAGACCTACTCAACTTAGGCTCCCTTTCCTCGCAAATTTAAATCTGCCTAACTTGTCGAGACTAACAAATGATCTGGTATCTTATGACCCAACTTGGCTGGATGTCCCTATGAAGCTTCCCTCAGACATTCCCAAGTTCAAGGGAAAACCAGGAGAATATCTAAGTGAACATCTTAGTACATTTCACCTATGGTGCTCTTCTAACTCCTTCCATGAAGATTCGATCCGTTTAAGGCTATTTCAATGCACCCTTTCAGGGCCTGCAACAAAATGGTACATAGAGTTACCTAGGGGGGCATTCACTTTGTTCGATGACCTAGATATGAATTTTCTCAACCACTTCCAGCTACCAATGCATTATGAGGTTGGTACGAAACTCTTGTTGACATTTCGGCAAGACAAAGCCATGCATATCTCAAACCATATCCAAGAGTGGTGTAGATGAAAGAGATTGATTAAAGCCTTCATACTGCCAGAGTTTCTCCTTGAGTGGTTCCTTAAGTAGTTACTACCTTATATAGCAAATGATGTTTCCACATCCAGAGTTTAGAATGAGGAACAAGCCATTTTTAGGGCATAGGAATTGGACTTGATTTATGCTCAATCTGGTTTGTTATATGAGATCATTCCTAATGCTCCGCGTTCTAGTTTCGACCCCAAGGTAAAACCTGGACCACATGTTGATGGCATTGTTGGTTGTACAATTTCGAAACCTAAGGATTTGGTTGTGAAATAGGTCAGTCAATTATCTATCAACCAATATTCCTCGGGACAAGCCACGACTTTGTCTTAACCCACCCAAACGGCGAGTGTGATTTCGGTACAATCGTCGGACTAGAAGGGTAACCAGCAACCCAGAAGGAATAAGAAGAAGGGTAAAAACAATCGTAAGGGTGGGAATAAGAATGAAAATGCCAATTCTAATGAAAAGAATGCCCAAAATTCTAGAGGAGACAAGAAGCCTAAATGTAAGGTTAAGTTTCCTTGCAAGTTATGTAAGGAGGACCACCTCACTCACTTGTGCCATCGGATAGAAGAAGCCTTGAGGTTCATAGTGCAGGGCCTAGCTATGCAGAATAAACCTTTACCTCATAATCAAAATATGAACTCGAGTACCCATGAACAATCTGGTAGGGATCAAAATATATTTTAAGCTTGTAGTGGTCATGGTTGCATCAACATGGTGCGTGCTGCTAAGGTTGTGACTCGTGCAAAGGACTATGGTTTGTCACAACCAGACCTTGGAAAGGAACCTGCTCCACCTGAGAGTCCTTTGCATATTGAAAAACCTGTGGATAAACCTGAAGTTGCTTCTCACATTCCTAAAGGAGTCCTTAAGCCTTCGGGGCATAATCCTAATGCCCGAGCCGCCCAGAACTATTTTGTTGTCGAGGATTTGGGCCACACTCCTTGTGCGATGTCTGCACTCAAAGTACTTCAGAGTTGTCCTTCGCAAAGGAAAGCTTTGTTTTCTAATCTTGGTGTTAACAATGATAATTCTTACTCCATCATGAAATTTGAAACCGTAGGACTATAGCCTCGCTTTCCTTACTATGTGTCTCTCTCGATTCATGTCGAATGTCTTAACAAGACCATCAAACACACTGTGATTAACGAAGGCATTGCTACTTCCGTGATGTATTTGGCATGTTGGAAGGGTTTGGGTTCCCCGAGTTGTCTAAATATGCTACCATATTGACTTCATTTGATGGTAGATCATTTCAGCCGCATGACATTCTTCCTTCTCTTAAAGTCCATTTGGGAGGGAAGACCATCGCGATCGAGGTCGAGGTGGTTGATGCACCCCTTGACTACAATTTGTTACTAGGTAGGAATTGGATGTACAGTATGCAAGCCGTATCTTCTTCTCTATTTCAAGTTGTATGCTTTACATTTAATAGGAAGATAGTTATGATTGATCAAATGTCATTCAAGAATCCCTGTGTTACCGCATCTTTGGGAGCTTCTGTCCCGATTGTTGCGCACTCTCAGTCGACAACTGGGAGTGTGGGTGTGGGCATGTACCCATCCCTTATGGGATCATTTAGTTGTCCTGCACCTATTCTTATGATAGAGTCAACTTTTAGTGAGGCTTCATTGTCATTGCGTTTGGTGTCTTTTCACACCACTCATATGGAAGATCCTTGGATTCTTCCTACACCAAGTCCTTTGAGTGAGCCCATCGGAACAGACGTGTCATTGCCTGCAACTATGATAGCATATCAAGCTAATATGGAATGTGTTGCAGAGCCCAGTCCTTCCTCTTCACGGATAGAGGAGGAGGACCCATATGTGCTGCCTACATGGGAAGTGTAGTCTTCTCACGCACATGACTTCCTTGATAGTGTTTTTCCTTTAGATGAAGCTATTATTGAGGCTATGTCTGGGGTTGAGCCACCTTGGGAAGAGTTGCATCATAGATCTTACTTCCTTCCCGAGCTTGACCGTTTGGAGCATGAGGACTTTAAGGAGGTTCTTAGTGAGAGAATTGGTAGTCCCGTGGTTCCATTAAGCTCTCCTGGTTTGATGGCTGATGGAAACATGGAAAATATATCTCCTACCATTCCTATCAATATCTCTCACAATCCTAGAAAGATTGAGAATGTCTATATTGGGGTAGAATGTTCCCATGCTGAGATTCAAGAGTTTACCAAGCTGTTCAAAGAATTTCGTGATGTATTTGCTTGGTCATACGAAGAAATGCCAGGTATCGACCCTTGCATTGTTGAGCATGAGATTAAAACTTATCCCAATGCTAATCCTGTTCGACAACGCAAGCCTGTAGTGAATCCTAGGAAAGCACCCATGATTAAGGCTAAGATAGAAAAGCTGTTGAATGTCGGTTTTATCTATCCCGTTCCCTTGACAAAGTGGGTTTCAAACCCCATTCCGGTTGATAAGAAACAGGGAACGATCTGTATATGCACTGATTTCCGTGACTTGAATCGTGCCTGTCCTAAGGATAATTTTTCCACACCATTTATTGATCAAATTTTGGATGGGTGTGCAGGAAGCGAGGTATTTTCCTTTATGGATTGCTTTTCTAGATACAATCAGATACAGATCAAACCTGAGGACCAACATGAGACTTCCTTTATTTGTCCTTGGGGTACCTTTGCATATCGGAAGATCCCTTCCGGCCTTAAAAATGCCAGAGCCACTTTTCAGCGGGCTATGACCTTGATCTTCCATGATCTCAGATCGATTATTGAAGTCTTTTTGGATGACCTTGCTGCTCGTTCTCGTTAGAGGACGCACCATTCCTACCATTTGAGATTAGTATTCGAAAGGTGCCGCCATTATTTGGTCAGATTAAATCCTCATAAGTGCATCTTTTGCATGAAGTATGGTCGCTTATTAGGGTTCATTGTCTCCAAAGAGGGTATAAGAGTCAACCCTTTGAAGGTTGAGGCAATACTTCAATTGTCTCCCCCGAGAAACATTAGAGATCTTCAATGTTTGCAAGGCATGGAAAAATTCTTACGGAGATTCATCGTGAACTTTGCCAATTTGACTAGAGGCTTTATGCATCTTCTGAACAAGGACACTACCTTTTGTTGGGATAAGCATGCCCAGGATTCCTTTGATGCGCTTAATCGAGCCTTAGCATCGGCCCCGGTAATTAGTCCACTTGACTATAGCCGTGATTTTATTCTTTATGTGGTTGCGTCTATGAAGACGATTGGTATGGTTTTGGTTCAAGAGGATGAGGAGATCCAAGAGCATGTCATATATTATCTGAGCCAAAACCTTATAGATGTGAAAATCTGTTATTCCCATGTGGATAAGCTTGCCTTAGCTACCATTCATCCGGTTCAAATATTGAGACACTATTCTCGTTTGCTAGACCTTGGTGGTAGCCCATGTCAATCCATTTTAGTTCGTCCTCACTAGAAGGATGATAGAGGGAAAGTATAATAAGTGGATTGTCATCTTGCAAGAATTCAATCTCGAGTTTGTTTCGACAAAATCAAAGAAATCATTGATTTTTGTGGAGCTTATATCTAATTTCTCGAGCCAGGAAGAGGAGGAGGCTTGTGAAGATACATTTGTCGGTGAGCACATCTTCTTGATCTCAACTTTGGATCCATGGTATGGGGATATTATCATATATTTACAAACGTTGAAGGTCCCTACTCACCTTTCACAGGATGAACGATGACGATTACGTCACGTATCCAAGAATTACCTCATAGTGGATAACACATTGTACCGCCGTGGGGTAGATTCCATTTTACATCGTTGTTTAACTCATGAAGAGGCTGAGCTTGTGCTGAATGATTGCCATGGAGGGGCGTGTGGTGGTCATTTATCTAGGATTTCTATAGACCAAAAAATCTTTAGAGCGGGCTATTTCTGGCTATCAATCTTTAAAGATTGTGTTAATGCGGTCAAAAAGTGCCACCCTTTCCAGGTGTTTGCACTTAATATGTGCTCACATCCTACCCTATTACATCCAATTATCATTGCCGGTCCCTTCACTAAGTGGGGGCTTGATTTCATGGATTGCAACCCAGCTTCAGCTGGGGGGCATCATCATATTATCGTGGCTATTGAATACTTCACGAAATAGGCTGAGGCTATGCCCACGATTAAATCCAACAGTGAGACAGCTGCACACTTCATATTCAACCAGATTATTACTCGGTTCAGTATTTTGAAAGAGCTTGTCACTGACCATGGTAGGCACTTTCAGAATTGGATGATGGAAGAGTTGGCCTCGAAGTTAGGGTATAAGCAGGAGAATTCTTCTTCTTATTACCCTCAAGCAAATGGACAGGTTGAATTAGTGAACAAATCACTCAAGTCTATTCTCCAATGAACCGTCGCACAAAGCAAGACCAATTGGCATATGATGTTATATCCTTTTTTGTGGACTTATAGGACAGCACTTAAGATTGCCACCATTTTTTCTCCACATCAACTTGTACATGGAGTGGAGTCTATATTGTCGGTTGAGTGCAAAATGCCTTCTTTGAAGCTAGACATAGAGCTCTTACCAGACACTTCCCCATTGGAGGAACGTTTGGTCCATTTGGAGCAGCTTGATGAGCAGCACCGAGATGCTTTAGTGGCTCTAGAAGTGAATAAGCACTATGTTAAGGTCTAGTATGATAAATCTACCCGTCCAATGAAGTTTAGTGAAGGACATTTGGTCCTTTTGTGGGACCAAGCTAAAGAACCATTGGGGGCAGGAAAATTCAACCCCATGTGGCATGGTCCTTATGTGGTTAAATGTGTGTTAGAGAAGGTCACTTATGAGCTAGTGGATTACAAGGGGATGGCCCTGAAAAAGCCTAGAAATGGGCTCTATCTTAAAAATTAATATGCATGATTTTCAGCCAAGGTTGACTATTATATATTATTGTACAACATTTTGCACAGTTGGGTTTTTCTCATGGTGCTTGGGTTTGTTGATTAGCTTCCGTTTCTTATGGCATATGTCAATGGATTCTTCCATCTATATAGGATTCATAGATGGTGCAAGCCGTCACACTCAACACTTAGCCTTTGCTGCTTGGGTGATTTATACTCCTATGGGCAGGTATTGTCTTCAGGAGGCGTATGTCTACAACCCTCTTAAAACAATGTTGTTGAATATAGTGCCGTTATCGAGCTTCTATGAGATTCCATTTCACATGGTGTTCTATCTCTTGAGGTATGTCTTGATTCAGATTTAGTAGTCTCACAGCTTAATGGCTTGTATCACGTTAGAGATCCAACATTATTACGAAGATTCTTACGTGTGATATTGTTAGAATGACAATTTGACAACATAACATACATACATGTTCCAAGAATTTATAATCAAGTTGCTGACTCATATGCTAACTACGTGTTAGATTGGAATTTGTTTCATAGACAATAAGCTCATCACAAACTTACATTTTTACACATGTAAATAAATAAACCAATCATCATAAAAAAATTTCATTAAACATCGAAAATGTGATAATACATAGTGTCATAATACAAAAATGGGGCTTCCAAGCCACCCAAATATAAATACACGGTAGCACAAAATGTATCACTCCCAGGTATCTAAGCCTGGGGAGGAGGAGGGGGGTTCTGATCATGGAATGTCACCACGGCTCTAGCTAGCCATCAAAACAACCGCACCCATGCTTGTGGCACACCCACCACCTGACGCTGCATGGCCTCAGGCAGGTCCTCGACTTGTACCATGGGTACCCTATGTGTCAGCCACACGAAGTTGGTATGAATGCTTTGGAGCATCCACTCTGCATCCACACCTATAATGTCATCTCCTCTTCCCCTCCATCTATGATGCAGGAAGCCTTTAGGCCGCCGTGGTCCTACATCTACATACATATGACAGGATGTCACTATGTGTTATCACGCAAAAACATG
>LPNX011093492.1:246777-293659 GCA_001517045.1 Pseudotsuga menziesii | reverse complement strand
TACACATTAACTCAAGGTCTTTTCAAATTAATGTCAATGCATTAACATTATAATATTATAAAAACTTAGTATAGATATAACTTTGTACCATATATTATTTTCCTGGCACCAAAATAGTCTAGGTGCTAATTGATGGTCTCATTTTGTCTAGGTGCTAATTGATTTATGATTATGGAAGAGTAAGCTTTGTTTTGTGTGCCGTACGGCATATATTTATTGAGATTTATGATCATGTTGCAATCTCGCCTATATGAACTGTTCTGGAATTTTTAATATAGTCTTGTTGCATATAACCGACGGGCGATTCGATAGTTCATTGCTCTTGAGTAAATATTATTTGGGCCTTAGGACCACCTATATGTGAAATTCATTCTTCATTCCCTCCGGCACTCACACAGTTTGCAATTGTTGATCGCCTACACGCTCAAAGCCCGAATTTGGAGCAAGGGGTTGAAGCCCGATTATGCAGAGCAGAGGGGTCATAGAGGAGAGGGGTAGTAGATGAGAGGGGCCATAGAGGAGACGATACAATGATATTTATCTTATCCCTTTGTCCTCTGCAACGATATTTTCTTGGGTGTGGGTACGGGTTTGGTTAGAAACAGGTTCCCAAGAGTGTGCAGGCAAGAAGAAGAGCAGCTACAGGTCATGGAATCACTGGTGGAGGCGGAGGATTTGGGGTAAGTTTGAAGCCATTGAATCTGCGAGTTTTTTCTGGAGTTTACGATTTTTCTCATGTTCCTCTGCCCCATGGTTTGATCAGAGGTTGGCCATCTTGTTTACCCTGCACCTTACATGTTGAAACTTTAGGTGTTCAATGGAGCCCAGGCAGTTCACAATCCTTCGAATGCTTGAGCTTAGTCTCCAATGGATCTAAATATTTTGAGTTTGTGATTTTTCTCATTAGTTTTTGATGAGATTAATTAGATAGAGATTTCAAGAAAAATTGCCTGTGTATTGTCCTTTTAAATCTGATGGGGCTGCTTTCGACATTTGTGTATCACTCGCTTGCAGGTCTTCCCTTTCCCACTCTGGTTTCTCCCCTGAGTTAACTGTCTCCTTTTCCACTAGATGTTCTTGATACCCTATTTGTTCCTAACCCATTCCTTCCATTTCAAACTTACATGGCTGAGAGTTCTCAATTTTCTTTCATTTTCCATCTGGCTCCAATAGTTTTTGCATCTTGACTTCTTGGTCAACTCTTTCTTCCCTTGATAGTCCTATTGTCATTCCTCTTGATGTGTTGGATGTTCTCCCACTCAATCTTCTCCATTGTATTTGAATTGAGGTGCTCATTGTCTTGCACAATAGCGATACCTCCTTCCTTATGGGTTCCTTCTGTATTGTTTACAATATTGCTTTAGCTGTCATGGTTTTTCCCATTCCCTTTGCTCTGTTATAGCCTATATTTGCTAAGGATTGGAATCAATTTGAGGTGTCTTTTGATGAAATGCCTTCAGACATGCTATACCTTTAGACATGATATGGCTGTTCTAGGTTTTGAAATTACCTCCTTGCATAAATAAAGATGCTTTCCATTCCACTTGATCATGAAGACTTGTAAAAATTAAAACAACATTGCCTCCCCTGTTCCCCCCTATTCCAATCTTCTGTTGGAGACATTCGTTATCCCATTTGGCAATTCATGAAAACCAAGGTTGGTTTCTGTGACATCCTGGGAATTTAATGTCTCATGTAGCATTGTATTCTTCATGTCGCCCTGGCTGGAGAATGGGGTTCGCTATTGACATGAAATCTTACTGATATCTTTGGAGCTTATCCTGAATTTTAAGTTTGATGGCCTTATTGGGGAATATCTCACATCAATATGCAAAGCAAACTCTGCCCACATGTTCCTCTGCCCCATGGTTTGATCAGAGGTTGGCCATCTTGTTTACCCTGCACCTTACATGTTGAAACTTTAGGTGTTCAATGGAGCCCAGGCAGTTCACAATCCTTCGAATGCTTGAGCTTAGTCTCCAATGGATCTAAAGATTTTGAGTTTGTGATTTTTCTCATTAGTTTTTGATGAGATTAATTAGACAGAGATTTCAAGAAAAATTGCCGGTGTATTGTCCTTTTAAATCTGATGGGGCTGCTTTCGACATTTGTATATCACTCGCTTGCAGGTCTGCCCTTTCCCACTCTGGTTTTTCCCCTGAGTTAATTGTCTCCTTTTCCACTAGATTTTCTTGATTCCCTATTTGTTCCTGACCCATTCCTTCCATTTCAAGCTTACATGGCTGAGAGTTCTCAATTTTCTTTCATTTTCCATCTGGCTCCAATAGTTTTTGCGTCTTGACTTCTTGGTCAACTCTTTCTTCCCTTGATAGTCCTATTGTCATTCCTCCTGATGTGTTGGATGTTCTCCCACTCAATATTCTCCATTGTATTTGAATTGAGGTGCTCATTGTCTTGCACAATAGCGATACCTCCTTCCTTATGGGTTCCTTCTGTATTATTTACAATATTGCTTTAGCTGTCATGGTTTTTCTCGTTCCCTTTGCTCCGTTATAGCCTATATTTGCTAAGGATTGGAATCGATTTGAGGTGTCTTTTGATGAAATGCATTCAGACATGCTATACCTTTAGACATGATATGGCTGTTCTAGGTTCTGAAATTACCTCCTTGCACAAATAAAGATGCTTTCCATTCCACTTGATCATGAAGACTTGTAAAAATTAAAACAACATTGCCTCCCCTGTTCCCCCCTATTCCAATCTTCTGTTGGAGACATTCGTTATCCCATTTGGAAATTCATGAAAACCAAGGTTGGTTTCTGTGACATCCTGGGCATTTAATGTTTCATGTAGCATTGTAGTCTTCTTGTCGCCCTGGCTGGAGAATGGGGTTCGCTATTGACATGAAAGCTTGCTGATATCTTTGGAGCTTATCCTGAATTTTAAATTTGATGGCCTTATTGGGGAAGATCTCACATCAAGATGCAAAGCAAATTCTGCCCAAATGTTCCTCTGCCCCATGGTTTGATCAGAGGTTGGCCATCTTGTTTACCCTGCACCTTACATGTTGAAACTTTAGGTGTTCAATGGAGCCTAGGCAGTTCGCAATCCTTCTAATGCTTGAGCTTAGTCTCCAATGGATCTAAAGCTTTTGAGTTTGTGATTTTTCTCATTAGTTTTTGATGAGATTAATTAGACAGAGATTTCAAGAAAAATTGCCTGTGTATTGTCCTTTTAAATCTGATGGGGCTGCTTTCGACATTTGTATATCACTCGCTTGCAGGTCTGCCCTTTCCCACTCTAGTTGCTCCCTTGAGTTAAATATCTCCTTTTCCACTAGATGTTCTTGATTCCCTATTTTTTCTTGACCTATTCCTTCCATTTCAAACTTACCTGGCTGAGAGTTCTCAATTTTCTTTCATTTTCCATTTGGCTCCAATAGTTTTTGCGTCTTGACTTCTTGGTTAGCTCTTTCTTCCCTTGATAGTACTATTGTCATTCCCTTGATAATGAATTTGTGTTTAAGCAGTATAAATTAGAAATTGTCTTGATGCAAGATCACTTGTCTTAAGGACTGAACAAAATTAATACCCAAAACCAAGGGAGTTATGTGTTGAACAAAGAATGAAATGGAGATTTCAGAAGTTGCTTCCTTTCAAGTCTTTGAAAGTCTATTTGCATCTATAATAAGAAATTCCAAGATAGCAGTGACTATTTGTTCATGCTCTATAATGACCCTAGGTTTAGACTTCAATGTCAACTGAGATTAACTAATTTATTATTTACCAAAAATCTTATCTCGTTCCTAGAATGAAATCTGCAAGTTTACTGGATGTTTCTGGAGATTTCTAGTTTCCCAAACATATTTAAAATTATAAACCAGTAGTAAGGAGGTAAGCTTCAGGTAGCATAAGTTTTCCCTATCGTGCTATATACATATATTTATCACAAACAACATGACTGTATGTGCTTGTAGCCACAATTACCAGTATGCTGAATATGAATTACACCAGAAAAATGGACTATATAAAAAGAAGCTTCCATATTCTCCGGCCACCCACTAAGGTTCAATTCCCATGGATACACAAATAAACAGTTGGGCCTAGTTGCAAGTCCTAGGTGATTTTTCTGGAAGAGTACCCCCACTATTGCAGCAGCTTAGCTGAACAAAAGTGCTTGGGTTCAATGGTTTGCCCTTCAATGACTATTCGCCCATGTAAGTAGGCCATTTGTGGTGCCCTACTTCTTCGGCCCAGTTGCAATGCTTCTCCTGAGTTTATAAGAAGCACTTTCAAAGAAAAAAGTTTCCACAACACAGTTAAAACGGTGAAAACTAATAAGAATCTATGAAAGAAAATGTAGTTTCGGTTAGCTTCAAGGAAGAAGATGAAGAAACTAGTCAGTTGGACAAATTTGGGCTGACCAATGTCTTGACCTGTAGATTGAATCTGGGCCATCTTGTTAGACAAGCTGTAGGTTAAGTTCAGACTTCAGACCAAGCTGTGAGCTAACCTATAGGATAAATTCAGGGTAACTTATTAGCCAACCTATGTGACAATTTCCGTCAAGCCTGTCAGCTGACCTGTAAGATGAATCAGACCAAACTTTGAGATGACCTTCTCAGGATGTATGGCTGGTAAAAAGTATTATATTAACAGAAGTAATAGTACAAAATAGAAACTGTTTGTCCCCATCTTAATGGAAAAACAGGAAACGAGACTAACAAAAATATTTATCGTTGTTCAAACCATGTATTAACCTAAGTACAGAAAAAGCAACCAACAGACAGAACAGGGACTTATCACCCTTTTTACAAATTGCCTTGGTCTTCATTGCCTGGGTTCTGATTGTTGTCTGAGCTTATGAATGGTGGAATTCCCAGATGTTGCAGCTACTCAAAGAACTACTGCCATTGCCTCAGCCACACCTTGTAAATTTGAGCATATAGATCTGTAGACAAACACACAACTCACAAAGAAAATCTCACAATTTACTCAGCCATTGAAGAATGAAACAGTGCAAAAGGCTTGCAGCTGTGAATGCTTTCATTAATAAAAAAAGTAATCTGAATAATAATTACAATGAAGTAAAAGGATTTAATAGCCACAAGCAATTTGAATCCACATGAGGAATTTCGAATTGATTTGACTCTACTTGACTGTAGGTAACCAAGACTTTGTCTAAATCACTATTGGAGGACCCAATAGTTAACTGTCCTTGTCTAAATCATAACCGGAGTTCATAGGAGCTTTAAAACACAACCAAGTGTTACATTTAGTGTTGAATAATGGTTAACTGACTGTGGTAGGTGATAAAAGCACCCCACATGTGTACAATCAATTAAACCTAGCGCTAACTGAATGTAGAGGGCTAGAACTGAATGTAACTGACTCCTAACTTGGATTGACTAGTCATCAACTGAAGTGAACTGACCTTGGTTGGTTTCGGCACTCCCAGTTGCTTCCTAAATTGTAGGGATTGATCTAGGAGACTCTTAAACATATGCAATCAAGTGCAATAAGTGGCAGTGAGCCTCAATTAGTGTTCCCCACACTTTGGTAACTGAAACATGTGCCCCAATTAGGTCAAGTTTACCCAGTGGTTCTAATGACTATAAATAGACTGGATGGACTCCCGATTTAGACATGACTCCCGATTTAGACATATGACCAAACTGGACAAGGGAGGATTAATAATCCTAACAGCCCCCCTGAATGCTAACTTGGACAATCTGTGGGCCCTGGTAACTAATACCATAGGTCACCCATTACATCAAGTAAAGTAAGGTAACTGCTCAAAAACAAGGTGCTGGGGAAAAACCACATGGGAAAAAAACCCCCCTTCTAATTAAGCAGGTAGAATCAGGATCAATATGGTTCTTCTGTGCACAGGTATCCTGGGGCCTGGCATGTGAACCTCTGCATCATTATGTCTGGAGGAATCTTCCTCTTTGGAAGAAGAATGATATGCTCAACTAAATCAGAAATATAGACAGCTGCTGGATGAAGACTGGACCCATGTAGAGCAACTGAAGTCAACTGAAAAGTGAGAAAAGGTTCTTGAGAATTCAGAGAATGTGAAGAACACTCAAGAAAATTATATGTTGCAGCCATGAACAGCAAACCATGAGTGGTAATAACAGCCCCAAGTGTTAGGAGCAGGTGTCCAGGTGGATGCAGAAAATCTTCGTCTTTACTTGTTCTGTGAGAAGATGAGCATGTGATCAATGGTAGAGAAGCACTGGGACTATTGAGAGCGAATGATTGAGATCCATAGTCTGATATAGGTTCTGAAATATATAATGAATCACATAATAAAATATCAGCAACCTCATATGAGGAAACTAACACCAAATCTCCATCAACAGTTTTGAAGAGAAAGTGTGGTACTTGATTTTTCACACCGGATTTGGTGAGAGCAGCTACAAGCATGACTGAATGCTTTTGGATTTTAAAATATGAACCAAATAATATCATATCAGATCCAATAAGGTTAATATCAGATTCAAATAAATGGTTAACCGTGACGGTCGATGCATAGCTTTCTTCTTCTTCAAAATTCTGAATTTTGGTGCATGCAATCCTGCAGGAGTTTGCTGGAAAAACTAGATCATGGGGAGCGAATGGATCACTATGGTAATATGATATTTCTTCCAAAATATCCAAGGTATCACATATTTGCACACCAGCAACAACATTAGAGGGAGAAAAATCAAATTTCTCTTCACTTTCGGAAGCAATTACTAGTAAATTTTGCACAAAATTTAAAGGAAAATCACCGGTGAATGTTTGCATGGAAGTGCGGCAGAATTTTTATTCAATAGCAGAGATTCGAATGTATTCTTCTATTTCAGCAATATGAGAAGATGAGATATCAGAGATCTCATGAACTTCCGGAGCATCAGGAGAAGGAGTCACTGCATGGAGACTGTCTTCAATTCGAATTGACTGTGTAGAAGCTTCTGCTTCATCTTCATCTTGAACAACTTCATTAGAGAGAGTGGAGGCTGAGATTTTTGATTAAAGAAATCTTGTGGTGCTGGATGTGATCTCCAAAGTGCTATTATGATCCTCATTGTTATTTCCAAAGGTTCTGTCCAATTTTGTCCAGAGATCCTTTGGGTATTCAGCAGAACCAATAAGGTAGCGCAAGCTAGGAGAAAGGGCCAGACATATTGCTCCAAAATCTCCATCACTTTTATTCAGCCAGTTAATCAGAGATGAAATCATTTTGAAGTTGTACCTGCAAAACAAAAAAATGATCCAGTAGGAGATCTGAGGAGGAGAAGTGCCTTGTCCACCGAGGCTCTAATACCATGTAAATTTGAGCATATAGATCTGTAGACAAACACACAACTCACAAAGAAAATCTCACAATTTACTCAGCCATTGAAGAATGAAAAAGTGCAAAAGGCTTGTAGCTGTGAATGCTTTCATTAATAAAAAAAGTAATCTCAATAATAATTACAATGAAGTAAAAGGATTTAATAGCCACAAGCAATTCGAATCCACATGAGGAAGTTCAAATTGATTTGACTCTACTTGACTGTAGGTAACCAAGACTTTGTCTAAATCACTATCGGAGGACCCAGTAGTTAACTGTCCTTGTCTAAATCATAACCGGAGTTCATAGGAGCTTTAAAACACAACCAAGTGTTACATTTAGTGTTGACTAATGGTTAACTGACTGTGGTAGGTGAGAAAAGCGCCCCACATGTGTGCAATCAATTAAACCTAGCGCTAACTGAATGTAGAGGGCTAGAACTGAATGTAACTGACTCCTAACTTGGCTTGACTAGTCATCAACTGAAGTGAACTAACCTTGGTTGGTTTCGGCACTCCCAGTTGCTTCCTAAATTGTAGGGATTGATCTAGGAGACTCCTAAACTTATGCAATCAAGTGCAATAAGTGGCAATGAGCCTCAATTAGTGTTCCCCACACTTTGGTAACTGAAACATGTGCCCCAATTAGGTCAAGTTTACCCAATGGTTCTAATGACTATAAATAGACTGGATGGAATCCCGATTTAGACATGACTCCCGATTTAGACATATGACCAAATTGGACAAGGGAGGATTAATAATCCTAACACACCTTCTATGAGGCTCATCAATTCTTCTTTCCAGACCAGTATTGTCCATTTTTTTCTCTTTGACATCCATCTTAGTCTCAGCTTTGAGCTTGGGTTGCCCAGAGAAAATGGCCAAGCTTGCAGTGGTCATTATAGGGGAATACTGAGCTGAGAACCCTTAAATAAAAATCCATCTATTAATAAAAAGTCTTCAATTGAATACAAGCCAACATGGTATTGTATACTTGGAATTGCATCAATGCTGCCAAAATATAAATCATTGGCATATTCACTCTTCATTGCTTCAAAGCCAACCAGTTCATCACTCATTACAACGGCTAGCAGACACACTTTCTACCAGGCATCAGCCACTACAATGATTTTACCACTTCCATGCTGCAAAGCAAATGTGTATGCTTGCAAAAATGAAGCCCATTTGGCACGTTTGTGGGACAACTTACTTTGGAAATTTATGTAGTTCAAGGCTTGATTATCCATCATAAAAAAGAATTCCTTATGTAGCAGATAATGCCTCCAATATTTTAAGGCTTGTAACAATGCAGAGAATTTCATATTATAAATGGTATACTTCTTTTTAGCTTTGTTTAATTTCTCACTGAAAAAGGCCACAGGTTTGCCGTCTTGGCGTAATACTCCTCCAATAGCTACCCATAAAGCATCACACTCAACTATAAAGAGTGTCTCAAAGTCTGGCATGGTAAGAGTTGGCGCTTCCATAACCCTCCTTTCAAGTTATTCAAAACTCACAGCAGCTGCCTTTGTCCAAGTAAAGACTTTCCCTCTTGTGCAATCAGTCAAGGGTGCACTTACACCACCAAAATTTCTAATGATTCTCTTATAAAAGTTCACCGACCCATGGAATGCGCCATCTCTTGGGTAAGTTCCCCGTGTATTGGTTCAGTTCGAAATTAATGTTTTTAATTACTTTTTGTTGCTATCAGCTGATTGGGGCAAGTCCCTAATGGAGCCTGAGAGGCCGAAACCCCCCTACAGGGGACAGGTATATATACCAAATTTTTACTTACTTGCTTCTTTAGAAAGTACATTTGTTTAATTATGATATCAACGTGGTCAATATTTAAATATGTTTTTAAATAAGATTTTCCCCGTGTATTGGTTTCAGTTGGAAATTAATGTTTTTAATTACTTTGTTGCAGTCAGCTGATCAGGGCAAGTCCCCAATGGAGCCTAGGAGGCCGACACCCCCCTACAGGCGGCAGGTATATATACCACATTTTTACTTACCTGCTTCTTTAGAAAGTATATTTGTTTAATTATGATATCAATGTGGTCAATATTTAAATATGTTTTTAAATACAATTTTCCCCGTGTATTGGTTTCAGTTCAAAATTAATGTTTTTAATTACTTTGTTGCAGTCAGCTGATCGGGGCAAGTCCCCAATGGAGCCTGGGAGGCCGACACCCCCCTACATGCCACGCTCATCGGGTCATGAGTAGGTATATAGCACGTTGTGAATTTCAGAAACTGTATTTATACATATTTATGTTATCTAATTATATTAATGATTTCAAATTGATATTAATTTTTTCTATTTTTATGTCGGATGATACTTATCTATAGATGGATCCGAAGGATATGGATTTGGGGCACATTCTTGACGATGTTGACCTCAAGAATTCAAAGAATATCCAGGATGCAGCTCAAAAAGCAAAAACAAAATTAAATCAGGAGGTCATCAATCTGCTTATATCGGATCCACAAATGACGCAGGATGAGACTCAAGCAAAGATAGATCGTGTGTTGCTTAAAGTAAAGCGCTTGGATGTAAGCTGCAAACTCTTTAATTATAAGTCTATTCCAAATGAAATTTTTTTCCTATTCATATACGAGTAACTAAAATATTATTTGTTTCTACAGGAATATTTTTTCCCCGGTGAGAGGCATGCTGATACCATTGAGCATGACACCCCCTTCGCCACTGATCATGTATCGTTGCCGTCTGGCCAGTCGGAACACAAAATGAGACACCCCAGACAGAACATGAGAGTGTCAATGAGGATCAGGGGCATGCGAGTGCTGGCGAGGATCAGGGGCCGGTACATGGAGAAGAGCATGACTTTGATGCTGCCGTCCCAGCATTTCCTGGATCTTTCTGTGTCACTAGCACGGGAACATTTGAGACTAATTTTTTGGTGGACGAATATCTCATTCCCTACAAGATGGAGAAGATTCCAGGTACTATTGACAAAATGTTTTAACTATATATTATAATTTTATTGGAATGTAATTATGCATCATTCTTTTTACACTAATTAACACATACTCGTTTTTGTAGGAAATGATGTCTTTTATAAACATCTTAATGATTGGTCTTTAGAGCTGTTTGGGCCCACTATCCACACATGGTGGAACCGACAGAGTAAAGTTTTGAAAGATGAGCTTATTGCTCGCTTGGTTGGGTTTTTTGGTGCCGAAACCTTCAACCAAAAAAAGGTTCTCGAAAAAGCTGGCCAACATTTACATTATGTACGGGAGGGATATCGGAACAACTTAGCAATTAATCCAAAGTATGAGTTCCCTCTGATGATTCCAACAAGGGAGTGGAAAGGATTACTGGATGATGCAAGGGAGAAAGCTGCGAAGATAGCGGGCAAGCCAGTACCCGAGTCAGCTAGAAGGTATGCAATACTTTCGGCAATGCAATTATATGTTTATTACACTTTATTTTCCAATTTTTTGCAATGTTTAATGTATTTAAAATTACTTTTATAGGTTACCAGATACATCGAAGGCCACCCGAGAAAGAATAGAAAAACATGGGAAACAAAATCTTGGCCCTGGTGGATATTCCAACCTGCAAGCACGAATCGTAAGTATGATCAATAATTATTTTATTGTATAGAAATTATAGATTGCATTTAAAATTGTTTCATGATGATATAAAAACAACAATGATGATCTAATTGAAAATTACAGGCTCAAAGATTCCATGATTTGCCAACGGAGGAAGACATGAGGATCGGCTACCAACGCGGGTTTTTAGGTGTTGTTCAACATCGAAGAAGCAGCTGTGGTAGCCAAGCAAATTCTTCCAGTGATCGATCCTGCGAACAGGTAACTACAATAAACAAATTCTATTTAAGATTGATTCATTGTGTTTTATATTCATTAATAAACTAGTACATAAAATATTGAGTCTCTTTGTGTTAAGCTGCACAACGAAAGTAGAGAAAATGCGGAGGATGGAGGAGAAAGAGATATTGGAGTTCATGTTGATTGAAATCCAAGTAATAAATATTCCTGTGTTAAGAAAAACTAGTATGGATTAAAGTCTCAAATATTAAATTGCAAATACTATATTGTTGTAAGTGTTGATGTTTTAATGCAGAGGGTCTTCATGTCCAACTTGAGGCAGCATCAAAAGATCAAACACATGAAATTCATGTCACCCATGAGTTGCCGGGTACAAAGCACCACTCTAATGTTTTTTTCTTAATGAAGGACTTACAATTATAATAATAAAAACACGTCAAGTAATTAATATTTCTTCATTTTTCCAGTACATCCTGGCATCTTACAGCAGCCGCATACACGTCGTGAGCACATGACCCGTCGACAAACATGATCACAGACAGCTATAGAGGGCATAGGAAACAAAACACAATTGGTAGAAGAGGATGTCACACTTAGAGAATATGTGGAGAGAAAAAAGCGCCAAAAAAAGTAGTGATTGTAACAAGTACACTATTACATTATTTTTTTATGCATTGTCCTTGGTTATTATTTTTGATATTATGGAGTAATGTCTTCAACTATTTAATTTTTTCTATGTATGAATGAATGAATGAGTTAATTAATGAATGCTATAAACTAATTAATGATCGAATGCACGTAATTCCTTTAAGACAAGAAACTCACGATGTTCGCAAAAAAAATATCATTTATTTCCAAACACGTGCATTGGGTATGGGTAATTGAGAGTGATGTGAGGGGGGGGAGGGGCCATATGAGCTTCCACCTTCACGTGGTTGGCCCTATTTAGTAGATAATATTAAACTATTCTTGAAACAGAGAGGAGCTCAATAAGGTAAAATGCATGCATTATTACAATGTTTCTTTCTTATGACCAGATACATTGTTTTTTTCTTCCAGCTAACTATAGACATGCATTTTCTTTATACTGCAGAGTGAGAATCTTGATGGGCTGGAGATTTTTGGTTTGGAAGATCTTCAAAGTCTACATGTTGAGGCATTGACCAAGCTTTTCCAAGCTAAGGTATTTGTATCCAGTTAATATTAAGTTAAGATTAAGATTAAGATTAAGGTTAAGGTTAAGATTAAGATTATTTGTATCCAAATTGCTGTGTATGTTTAACAGATTCATATTTTTACCATGCAATGTGGCCAAACTGTTAGTTGTATAAATGCATTGATGTTTAAAATGTGTATTGTTCTTCACAAAACATAAAGGAATCTGTCTTCACATGAGGAGGTTCCACCTCGAATGCAGGTTTTGCATTTCATATGTTTAACAGAATATTTTGGAAAGTGACTTGATAAGCATTACTACCTTGTTGAAAAATAGCCTCCAACATGACAATACTGTCAAATATTCATGGGTGACAAAGTTGTTCAACCTAGTTGGAAGGTATAAAAATAAAACTTGAAAGGAGGACTACCTTCAAATTCCATAACTCTTTAGCTTTTTGTGTGGAATTTATTTGTAGTAGACATGACACAGCCGACTGTGTTCTTGTGCTTTGAAAATGCCACATATATTACATTATAAATCAAGTTACATGTACATCAAAATTGTTACATTTAGGAGCCAAAAATAGGCTTGACAAGAGCTCCCTGTCTACATAAGTAAGGAGATCTAGCAATTGGCTTTGGTTCTGAATTGAAGATTATCTACATCCTTCCTAAAAATGGTGATCCTGGATGATAGCTCGATAGCCATATCTGATCTAAATATAGAAACTAGCCATATCTGATCTAAATATAGAAACTTCTTTCAAATTGAATAAGTGTTAATCCCATGAAAAGTTGCCTGACAGAGTTGTTTCCAAAAGAAAGAATTGTCTATCTGGTGAATCACATTGAAAAAGAGTAAACATTGTAGTCTATACATGTGAAATAAATGGAGGAGCACATGAAGTAAGATTTAAGGGTTTGTCAAGAATGGTACAACTTTATCAATAATAACAATGGTTTACACATTTAGACAAGGTGGTCAACAGAATAGAGGTTTGCCGCCCAATGTCCTTGATGACACCTTCATTTTAAAAACGAGGGCCTTTTATACTCATTGAGGTGACTTGTACACAATGGTTGTGGCAAACTGTTTGCCAACTAGCTGTGACCCCTTAGAGAACACTTCATGACATTTTTGACCACGTGCTTTGTTGTTAATGCCAATAACAAAAGCACTAAATGACAAACTATAGTAAGAGGCTAAATATGACATCAATTGAAACCTAGGCTACCATCTCTCTATTTTTGACTATCCTACTCAAGTTTGATTAGGAACATTTGCTGCTACAATATTTGCATCTATTGGACTTTATTTGGAGGAATATTGATGTCTAGAAAAACTTTTGCTACTAGTGCAAAATTGAAAATGGTGACTTTGATACTGATGATAAGATTCTCTTGAAGTCCCCTTTGTCCTAGGTGCTGATGATCCCATCTTATTTTCAGTATGTCTAAGTCCTTGTATCCGTTTTTTTGTTTCCTTGATAATCAAATTGCTTCCTAGCATCCTCTTGCCCTTTTCCAATTTCTTGTTTTCTATCTCCTCCAAGTCTTCCAATTTATTCAGTGCCATAATGAAATGATTCCTTTTTCTTATAACATAATTTTTTTATGAGTAAAAATACATAAGTTTTCCATAAATATACCTGTATCCCTTGTACAAAAATACTCACTATTCTAGCTACTCTAGTGAAATTCCACCTCATCTAAACTTGTAGGTCAGAGGAGGAGAGATGAGGAGGTTCATCCTTGCTCCTTAATTGCTTCTTTGAGTTTGTTTTCCACATCTGTGGATTTGGTAACAAGATCTTGACTGTTGGAGGTCTTTTCTGGTTCATTTTCCTTATTTGCAGGTTTCTCGCTCTTGGTTCTTGATTTTCGATTTTCGATTGTAGGCTATATTCACTGTTGAGGAGTCATACAGGTTCCACCATGTGACATGATTCAACCTATCTTGATCTTTGGTTGCATGTAGGTTAGAAAGGACTGCATGTTCACTGATGTACTACATGTTCACTGATGCTCAAGAGAGAAAGTGCGTTAGGTTGAGATCAAGCTGTGGTCGTCTCCTGGTGTCATAGAAAACTGAATGCTGCCCATAAAGATGATCTGAACATTATTTCAACATAAAAAATCCTAGAAGTCTACTCTGCAGCCTCTTCCATAAGTTACTTAGAAAGTTAGAAGTGAGATGCAACCCTTAAAAAATGTTGCAACAAGGACTAAAAGCAGACCAGCCTTTCCTAATCAAAATTATTTAATATTCATCCTCTAAGCAACCACTTCTACCATAGATTTGCATTACAGTTCTTCCAAAGGTAAATTTTGTGGTGGAAATGTTCACAATAGGTGACAGTCTGTTCCAAGATAGAAAAGAGAACCCTAACTAGAGATGTCATCTACAACACAGACAATAGCAGGGCCTAAAACATAGATTGGATACCACTAATCTCCTCTTGCTACACTGTGTGCAGCTTCATATACTCTAGAACAACCAATAGGTATTGATAGGTGGACCGCCCTCCCTCTTAGGGTTTCTGTTTTAAGAGCAAATCTGCCTAGACTTCCATTTTCATCACTTCCTTGCACATAGTTCCGCCCACATTTAGAGAGGAAGGAGAGTCTGTTTGTTTAATGATGCTCATGCTCAGGCTTGGTAATAAAGTCATTTACTGCTGCATGGGTTCTCAGAATTGGAATAAGACATAAATACACCTCCTTTCATGATGAAAAATGCCAAGATCTGCTTGGAATATGCCATAATTATTCGGGATGCGCCCAGATTGCCAAGAAATATGAATTATAATACGCAGGGCCTATAAAATGATACCCAGATTTGTTATTTGATGCTGACTTAGGTCTAAAACATGCTCAGACTAGGGCTATCTTCATGCCCTTTGACCATCAGACCCATTGTTTATTGTTTGGGCATAGCCCAGCATGGAGAATTAGGGTGATCTGATGCTGAACGATGCTCAGAGATGAAATTCTATTCCACAACAATGCTTCTTTGACAATGATTTTACCTATAGTATTTCCCAATACTGCCTCAGAATGGCCCAGACTTACTGATCAAGGTCTTTTTTGTCCTCAAGAGACCTCCGGACTGCTTAATAATGTGGTTTTATTCCTCAATTATCCACAAACTTTTCCCAAACAAGTTCAGACTCAAGCCAGGTCCTAGATCTAGTTTTTATGTCTATACACACCTTTTTTTGTGATGAAAATTGCCTAGAATGCCAGTCGTTATCCAGGGCCTATAAAATGATACCCAGAGGGCTGAGGATCATCAACTGGCCACTGAGAATTAGAACCTAAACTTCAATTCTGGGTGCATTTAAACCATCATACTGCAGCCATATTCTCTGATCTAGAGGTGAACAACAGTCATAAAATCCTTGAAAATGATTGTTTGGATCCTTGAGCAAAGCGGTAGCAGCGTTTGGAAACAGCAATGATCCAACTTGAGGAAGCCATCAGCTATTAGAGGATTTTCACTTGATAGCTATCATATTCAAGTTGCTGTCCAGCTTCTAGGAAGGTTTCAGACTTAGCTTATAGGAATTTTGTGCAAAGGTTATTTATTACATTACATGCATATGCAAGCTGCAATGCATAGCTTAATTCTCTATGTTTTTCAAGCATTTAATATCAAGGTTTTGGAAACAAGCTTCATAGCTATGCTAAAGCTTGCAACTACAGACCAAAGTTCCAAGGGCATCAATATACAGGCCCTATGACAAATGGCAAATGGCAATATAATTCCTGTAAGGGAAAGCTTGGTGTTGTTGCCTTTCTGAGCCATGCATCCACACATACCCTTCCACTGATGGTGCCTCTTGCAATGTGTTGTATGCGCAATACAACTACCCCTATATGGATTTCCCTTGATTTTTGCCTGTGTAGAATTGCCCTATGACAAATATCGTATTTTGTAAATATTGAAAGGATTCTACCCCTGAAAAAGTTTCCTTGTGACATAATTATTACTTTCTTATATTGAAATGATCTGCCACTAAGGTGCAATTGTGCAAATGAACCATTCCTTAAACTTCTACCTTGGAGTTATTGCCTTTCTCCGCCATGCATATAACTTCTAGACATGCACTTCCATGAATAGTTCCTCTGGGAATGTATGCACCATGCAATTCTCCCTAAAGAGGGTCTTGCTTCTATAGATAGTTTTCCTGGGAGAGGGGAGATGAAATAAATCTTCATTCCAGTAAATATCTTATAATTTAAATGCTCTAACCGTGTTTTTCAAAATACTTCTGCCCTTTATAAACAGTAAATCTATGTATCTTTAAATATGCTTGCAAAAGATGCTTACAAACTAATTTTAGTTTATTACAAATAGTTATATTGTCTTTACATAAAAATAAGTTTACAAAATGCATTCTGGGATGCCTGTCCAATCTCTAAATCTTTTTATTCTTGGTTTCCTCTGATATTTTCTGAGTAGAGGCACAATATCCTCCCACAGAATCGGCATTTTTCTAATATGTGAAAACTATATTAATAAAATTAGCCATCATATCCACTTATTAACTCTAAATTACTTTGAGCTGTTGTCTGGATCTTTTGATGATGCTTTCCTTTTCATTTCTGTCCAGGGAAACTGACTTTTGACATTGGTGATATGAGAAAATTGATTGATGCTCACAATATTGAAGATCAGGACTGGATATTCAACTTGATGGATGGAAGTGATCTCTTCTGTCCGAAGAGAATTGGTGGGAAATTATATGTTCTTCCAGATTACAATAAGCCAATGGAGCATCAATGTGAAATCACCATGAAGAGAATTCTCTATCTTCTAGACAAGGGTGTTTTTAAAGGTTGGCTAACAAATGCCAGTTCGGAGATGGATATGAGGTCTACAGCATTGTGCGAATGCTTGAGAATATATGATCATTCACTGAACGTAAAGCTTGGTGCCCATTTCAGTTTATGGTAAGGAATACCAATATATTTGCTAGCTGGTTTCTATCTGACATATTGCTCTCAATAAGTAATGGATGTAAAGTAAATGTCACTTACCTTTATGCTTGCTAAGTTTCAAAGTAACAGAAATACTTCTTACACACTAAAAATATCGATCCAATTTTGTATGTATGTGTGTACTCCCCCACCTTGCCCTGCTTTGATCCCAAAGCCACTTCTAGGACAAAATCCATTCAAGGGTAGCAGCACCTGTGAACCCTAGTAGATTTTCAAGACTTGTATCTCACCAGAGAATCGGGTTTTTACCAAAAGACAATATACTTGAACGTAGACACTCTTACATGATTAACAAAGAAAAAAATAAACTATGAAATCTCAAATCTGACAAAATATTTACCTTAGAAAATGCTAAACATGAAGTATCAAACATACAATTCTTTTTCCTTGAAAACCAAAGATTTTGTGGCATGTTGGAAATTGTCCAGTGCCCAATTTTGGATATCCAACAAGCTTGGCCTGCTGTGGCCTATATTAATGTTCTGTATGTAAGGATCAGAAAACTTGTCCTCTTGAAAACCAAAACTCTAGATAGCTGCACAGAGTCTCTTGCACCTCAGAATGCTAAAAGAGTCTCTTGCACTTCAGAATGCTAAAATTTCTCTCAAGTAATTTGTTCTTTGCAGCAGCCAGATGGCTCTCCTTCTGGAGCATATAATCAGCAATAACACATCAATATGCGAGAGAAGCAACTGTGGTGAGAAAAAACATAACATGAGAGCAAACAAGGCAATTCAACTGCATTTGTTTTCCCGGTTCTTTTCAGTTGGCTTACTTGCATGGCTGTGCATTTTAATCGCATTTGTAATCCCCTTTCTTTTCAATTGGCTGACTTGCATGGCTGTGAATAATTTAACACTTCGGACTCCAGACTTATGTGGTTGTGTCATCTGTCATTGACGGGTTTCAGGTACCATTCACTGGGCTTCTGGCTTTTTGGTTGGATGCTTCTACTTTTTTAGTGCCCAGGGAAGATCTTGGGGCTTCTCCAAGGCACTTTAGGTTAAAGCACACACTTTCTGATTAAATTTTCACTGCGTTTCTCTATTCGAACACCACTTTTTCTTAATTTATGTAGCAAGTAATAATCAAGATGATGATTTCTAGATTGTGTTCAAAATAGAATAGAACAGTAAGCATTCAAAAATTCACTCAGCTTTTTTTGCTTCATTATCATGGTATGGGCCTACTAAGATGTTTACTGAATAGTGGCTTTACTAAATAATCCTCTTTTAGATTAGAGTCTAATTGGGATTCATATTATGGTATGAAACCAGAACCAAAGAAGTTAAACATATGAATTAAATGGCACATAATCAACATGAATATTCATTTTCTATTTACAAGGAATGGACAAGGGATGAAACTTATGCACATACACTAGCAGAGGATGAGAAAACAATTTATCATGGAGAACTGGGAAATGAAAATCAATATTGGGAGATAATATCCAATGCATATAAGTATGGCACACTACAGATAATTTCCCTGTAAATATGTTTTAAGAAATCTGTTTGGCAGTCAGGGTTCATAGGATTTTATTGCTTAAAGAAGCAAAACTATTCATCAAAGACCATATTGAGCACTCAAACTTTATCTAATACAAAGGTGGGCTAAACCATACAATATTTGTGAAGAGTTGATATATATGTGTTCACATTATTTATTCAGCAGAAACCAAGGCTAGATTTTCATCTCAAGCATGTAATAATTTTATTCATTTGCAACATTCTGTGCACATAAAAATATACATATGTATTTAATACTAGAAATACACTCACATCAACCCAGGACTATATTTGGCAATTTGCAATCTTTTATTGCCTGTAACAACAGTACAAATAGGTGTTTGAAATAAGATTTCCAATGTACCTTCAGGTCTGAGTTTGACTGTTTGTTACAGCTGCCTAGTACAATGATTTATCAAATTTTATGTTACTTCCGTCCCCGTACCCAAGTTTCCTGGCAACTTGGATCACAACGTATGTACTGAGTAGTCTAGTTTACCTACTTTTGGTCATTTTTTGGACATTAACAAACTTATCTTCAAGTTAGCCTCTCAGAAATTCTTATTTGAAATATGCATTTTCCATTCTTCCTGTCATATTATTCTGACGTTCATGTTTCATGTTGGACTTATATTGCAGTGCCATTCCTTAATTGATGAATTATCGACATCACACTCAACAGACTTGCAACAACGTGCCTACGAATTACAGGCACTGCTAGGCTTAGGTGCTGATGTAGTTGAATGTGTGATTCCATTAGATGCGAGCTATGAAGACATTGAGGTTTGGCTTTTATCTGTACTTTCTTGAGATTTTAAAACTCTTCATTGCAGATCCTGTAATATTTCACATGTATGATTTTTTTCCATTAGTCTTTTCTCATAGAGTACCTCAACTGTTTACTTCTAATGCCGACTACACTACTTTCCTCTATATTTGATTTTTAAGAGAATGTTAGAACTTAGTATTTGTTAGTTTATTACCTAATTCTGGCTTCAAACTGCCCCCTTGACTCTATTTGGACATTGTTGTAGTGTACCTAATATAAGGTAATATAAATAACTATATAATAGTATTAAGACATTAATAGAGGGTCACTTCTAAGCCCTTAGGAATATGCAATAGTAAATGAGAAACACCAAGAAATTACTATCCAAAGTGGGTGGCATCTGACAGTCAAAAAACGTATTTCCCAGGAAATGTGAGAAATGGGAAACTAGCCATATCTGATCTAAATATAGAAACTTCTTTCAAATTGAATAAGTGTTAATCCCATGAAAAGTTTCCTAACAGAGTTGTTTCCAAAAGAAAGAATTGCCTGTCTGGTGAATTGGGGTTCCTGTCCTTCCAGGAACATGGAGGGTAGGAGGCGTGCTGGCAGTATCTCGTGCATTTCGTAACCGTTTGCTGAAACGCTTTGTTGTTGCAGAACCCGAGATTCAGGTAAAATGCATTTATTCAACATATATACATAGCAGGGCACAGCTTTCATTTTACTTGAATTTCCATTGCTGGTAAAAAAAATAATTGTCTTTTCATTTGAGAAGTACTCTAGATTACTTTACTGCACCTTGTAAAGCCATGAGAAGAACTTCCAAATGAAATAGGGATGTCTCTTTCTAACATCTCCCTGACTTTCTCAACAGGATGAAACCATCATAGTCACCATACCAATGCTACATCCTCAGTTTGATCATGAAGAGATGCTACATGAGTCATTCATCCAACCGATTGGCACACATAAAACTGTCTTTTAGATTTGCCACCACAGGAAATCACTACATGATATGCTGATCAGAATATGCCCAGATTTGGAGACAAGGCTTCTTAGTGCTGTCTTTATGCCCAGATCATGGAAATTTACTGCCACTTGGAGGTGAACATATGCATAGGTCTGATAGAGGTATGGTGCTAGATATTCAATAGTTGTTCCTATATTTGTCCTTTTCTGGTATTACTGTCATGGAGGAACGATAATATTCAAAAACTATTTGTAAACAGCAGTGTTCTATGCAATTATGATGTGCCTTTCCATATGTGACATGGTCGGAAATTAACATACCTTACTTAGAGACTTCCAAAAAAATTAACATAAATGTAGGACATTTATAGCCCCAACAACACTTGACTTGCAACAACCGGTTGGGTTACTTACTTATTACAATTGCCAATATTTACAGAAAGAAGAAGAGATATATTTATCAAAAAATTATCAGTTGGAACGCTTGGTTGGGCTTACCGGGTTTGTATGCTCGGACTTGGCTTGGTTACTCAACTTGGATACTCAATATGGAATACTTGGATTGGCTACCAGTTATAGAAAAAAGCCTACCAATTTCCGCCTAATATAATATCCTTTTTGTAAGAGTCCAAGCAATATTTTTTTTCATATGACATTAACCGGGCAAGGGCAACCCCCACTTATAAAATAATGACTTTCCCCTCCTGAACGAAGGGACTGGAGTGAATCAATTGGGAGGAAGGGACTATTTGAAGAACCACCAAGAAAATAAAACTGATATTTGACATAAAAACTATATGTTGTTTTATAAGAAATTCTCTTTTATTTATGTGATTTGATAATGTGATAGAGGTTGCATCCTTCTTGATTGAGTGATGATATAAGGTATTTATCCAGTGTTTATCTCCTTTGCTAAATGTATTGCGAGGATGTTGTGTGTTAAAATAGTTCCTCGTCTTGGTTACATTGAAATGCATCGAAAGTGACAAGTTACTTTATGTTCTTCGAATTTTATCACAATCATCCATTAACTGCATAATAACCAATTTAAAATGCCAATGATTTGGAACCATTGCACAATAATAATATTGTCTTAACTTGACGCGATAGACTAGTGACAAGCCAGAGAACTCATTTGTATTTTTTTTTTTTTAAACTGTTATGGCCGTCACTTATCCGACAACTCATGTGTATTTTTTTATTTTTTTAAATTGTTATGGCCATCGCTTATCCGACGGCATGAATGCTAATTTTTTTTTTAAAATTGACTTCCGTCGCTTAAGCAACGGCTCTTCTGTCGCTTAACCCACGGAATTAAGGCTATTTAAAATTTTTTTTTGACTTCCGTTGCTTCACCGACGCCTCTTCTGTCGCTTCACTGACAATTACATTTTCTAAATTGTCTCTTAACCGACGAATTGAAGGTTATTTTTTTAAAAAAAATTTCATTGCCGTCGCTTTTTTCGACGGCCTTTCGGTCGCTTAACCGACACTTAATTTTTCTACACTGTCACTTAACTGACACCTACGCTTAAAGTTTATTATGAATTATATGCCGGATAACCGACGCGTTACATTTAACCGATGGTTAACTGAGCTGTCGCTTAACCGACGGCTGTGAAACATGTCGGATAACCGATGCTGAACAACCGACGGTTAAAAAAATCATAGTGTCATACATGCGACAGGGAAGTGTCGAAAATTCGACAATACGGCCGTCAGATTTTTGGTCGAAATGTAGTAGTGTTGGAGGGTCCTTTAGTTGGATAGAACGAATGTGAAGGTAATTGAGGAAATGGAGGATGTTCTCGTTCGCTTATCTTCAAATGATAAGGTATGTCAATTCATTGATATTGTGGTGGCTGAGATACCGGAAGCTTATGGACTTGTTTTGAGCAGAGATTGGTCGGCAAAGCTGAACAGATATTTTGCCTCGAACTGGTCACATCTGTGGCTACCATATAAAGGAATCCCAAATCAAATTAAAGTTTTGAGGGAGCCGCACATGAAACACAATGTTACTCAGTTCGAAGGTAAAAATGAACCAGTGGATTCTATTTTTGGAAATTACTTTATTGAGCTAGAACCAGGAAACTATCAAGCAGAAGAAGCCAGCGATACATCAAATGCTTAGCCTGATCTCCTTCGGTTTTCACAGGCTAATGAAATTGATTGTAAAATAGTAGAATTAGCTATAGATGTAGATGTTAATTCTCGCACAGTGGTGGTTAGCAATTTTTGGATGCTTTTCTTTGATGGTTCTAAAACTTTAGAGGGGTCAGGAGCCAGCTGTGTCCTGATTGACCCTAAGAAAAACAAACACTTTCTTTCATGTAGATTAGAGTTTGAATGTACCAATAACACAGCTGAATATGAAGCATTAGTTCAGGGACTAAGAAAAGCAATTGAATTAAAGGCAAAAAATCTGAAAGTGTTTGGATATTCTGAAATAATTGTAAAACAAATTTGAAATCAAATACATTGCATTTCTCCTCATTTAAAATCTTATCAAAATGAAGTATGGGATTTACTTAAATGTTTTGATGCATTTAACATTGTATCGATTCCAATACTTAAGAATGCAGCAGCTAACTTGTTGGCCACCTCAACTGCGAGGCTTGTGCCCTCTAATAATTGGTGCTCTATTGAATTGATTTTTAGGCCTTCAGTTCCAGATATGATTACCAATCTACAAGTTTTTAATGATGATCAACAAATTATAGAATGCTTGACAAATGATGAAACCTTCAAAGGGGCGATTATTGATGATGAAGAACATCAAGCCGAGCTAAAATTCAATAATTTTATTCCTAAAGAAGTCAGGAATTTAGAGCAAATGTTTGATTTAAATGAGAAATTTAGAAGACCCGTGAATGTGAAGACTCATAGCTCGTCTCTACAGTTTGAGTTGATTAATTTGGGGACGAAAATTGAGCCTAAATATGTGAATTTGGGAAAGTGTTGCTCCCCAGGTGAAAGGAATAAGTTTATCAGTCTTTTCAAACAATACAAAGATGTTTTTGCCTGGACGTATGAAGATCTGAAGACATATGACACCAATATTATCCAACATGTTATCCCCATCAGATCTAGAATCAAACCTTATCACCAACCTTTAAGGAAAATGCATCCAAAATTAGAACCTTTAATCCAGAATGAAGTTAAGAAACTATTGGATGCTAGAATTATATTCAAGGTTAGACACTCGGAATGGGTTTCAAATTTGGTACCGATAAGGAAGAAATCCGGAGAAATTAGGCTATGTGTGGATTTCAAAAACTTAAATCGCACTTCAGATAAAGACAATTATCCTGTTCCACCCATGGAACAGATATTGCAAATGGTTTTGGGTTCTGAATTATTCTCTTTATTAGATGGATTCTCAAGCTACAATCAAGTATTAGTAGATGAAGAAGACAGACTTAAAATGACATTCAGAACTAGGTGTGGAACTTTTGCTTATAGAAGGATGCCCTTTGGACTCATAAACGCTGGAGCTACTTTCCAAAGGGCTATGGACATAGCTTTCCATGGTCTGATTGGCCATAGTGCTGTAGCATACCTCGATGACATCACAATATTCTCAAAGAAAAGAGAGGACCATGCATTTAATCTAAAGTAGATTTTTGAACGCTGCCAAAAATATGGTATCTCACTAAATCCCAAGAAGTGTGTGTTTGCTGTTACAGAAGGTAAGTTGTTGGGCCACATGGTTTCTAAGAAAGGGATATCCATAGACCCAGAGAGGATCAAAGCTATTGAACATATTCCTTTACCCCATAATAAAAAGGGCATGCAATCATTTATGGGGACAATAAATTTCGTGTGAAGGTTTGTGCTAGATTTTGCTCAAATTGTTAAACCTTTACAGCAAATGGTAAAGCAAAGTGTACAATTCAAGTGGATTGATGTAGAGATGATCCGGTAGATTATTCCTTTGTAAAGATCCAATATGGTACATGGTTCATAGAAGCCGCGCATGAAGAAAATCGGATGGAGGATACTCCAAGAAGCCACGCAGATCGGAGGTGGGAAGAGCATCTTCTTCCGCAACGGCGGACGGTCAACCACTAATTTATCCACGGGGTAACCAGGAAGATTTTCCCCTTCCGCAACGATGGGGTTCGGAAGCCTTTCCTCTTCCACAACGTCGGGGATCGGAAGCATTTCCATTTCCGCAATGTCGGGGCCCGGAAGCCTTTCCTCTTCCGCAACAGTGGGGCTCAGAAAGACTTCTCCCTTCTGCAACAGGGAAGATTAACAGAAGTTCAGATAGATCGGAAGTCGAGACGATTCGGCAGCCGCAATGGCGGAGGCCCAGGACTTACGGTTTGAAAATTCAAATCGGGAGACTTTAAAAATTGACAGTCTGCAACGGCGGAAACCAAAGTGACTAAATCCTCCGACTCAAAAACCAGCCGACAGCCGATTGAGACCGTCAGAGCCCGTTGGTTATCCTCCTCCGCAACGGCGAAGCATGGTTGACTAAAAATTTCGGAAGTTCAGTTACGTATGGTTCCGGAGGTTAGATCCTTGGCATGGAAGGATATTCACAGCTTATTTGTAAAAGTTGGCAAGCTTTTCTTGGCAGTTATGCCATAGCTAGAATAATGATGAAAGGCATATGAACAGCCTTGATGCCGTGTTTCCTGGAATGTGAACAGTCACATTTCTTTGATCGTTTTGGCTCATTTGTAACAGAAAAGATGAGTAATAAAGGGGACCCAGTTCGTGGAGAGCAGAGGGGGGGACAACGGTTTTCTCTGTGATGAGAAGCTTGGAGAGAGAATTATGTTGTTCCTTTTGAAGTCGACCATTCTCAGTTATACTTGGCTTCTTTTGACTGTTGAAGTCCAGTTTTGTAACTTTCAGAGAGGAGGTCTTGAATACTTTACTGTTAATGTCCAGTTGCTGTGATTGTAAAGAGTCAACTGTTCTCTCTGTTTAGCTGGTTGTTCTTTGTTTTTGAACGCCAATTTGTATTAATCCAGAGAAGAGGTCTTGCAGACTTTTGTCCCTACTGCTGAAATTGATTTGCAGAGTCCAGAACCATTTGTACCATTTTTAAATCCATTAATTGGATTGGTTCCCATTGGAGAGGGACCCGGAGACGTAGCCCAGTGGAGGGGATGAACTCCGTTATCAACCTCTGTTTGTGGTTGTTTCTGTGTTTCTTCCTTGCATCTGTCTATCAGTGTTGTGTTTTTTTTTCATTCCTGTTCTGAACATTTAATTTCTGCTAATACTGTCCATTAATTAAACCTGTTGCACGCATTCTTTTACAACAAAATTTTAATGCACTAAATTTGAGGTCCTACAGATCAAGAGAAGAACGCATTTAGAAAAATTAAAATAGCTGTTGCGCACGCACCCTCCCTCAAAAGTCCATATTTTGAGAAAGATTTTATTTTGTACACTTTCGCATCTGATGATTCACTAGCAGCCATGCTTACCCAGAAGGAAGATGGGGAGATGAGTTCCCCATATCATTTATGAGCACCGGTCTACAAGGGGCCGAATTAAATTACCCAGCTGTGGATAAACAAGCTTATGCCGTGTTCAAAGCGGTAAAACAATTCAGACCATACATACTTAAGAATCGGACAAAGGTAATCGTTCCACACCCAGCTGTGAGGTCTCTTTTCATACAAAAAGAGTTAGGAGAAAGAAGAGGCAACTGGGTAAAAAATCTACAGGAGTATGACCTCGAATTCAAGCCAGGATCCATAGTTAAAGGGCAAGGATTGTGTAAACTAACAACTGAAATTAAAGACAATGAAGAAAAGAGTCGGGAAAACAAAGCTGAGTTACATTTGATGGATGTATGTCCTCTTTTCACTGCTCCAGACTCCTGGTATTGAGACCTTGTGCATTACCTTTAGGTGGGATTGTTACCGGAACATTGTAATTCTAAGCAAAGAAGAGCACTGCGTCTTAAATCAGCCTCATATCAAATTGTTGAAGGAATATTGTTCAGAAAGAATTATGATGGAGTTCTTCTTAGATGCTTAGAGAAAGAATATGCGAAGAAGGTAATGATAGAATTACATGATGGTCTTGCCGGAGGACATTTCTTCGGAGATACAACAACACATAAAATTCTCAGAGCTGGATACTATTGGCCCACACTGTTCAAAGATGCACATGCCCATGTCAGAATGTGCGACATCTACCAAAGGTGTGGTGGGAGACAAGTTAAAGCAGCAGGACCATTAAAGCCTATAATGATAACATAACCTTTTGAGTAGTGGGGGATGGACATTATTGGAGAGATAAAGCCAAATTATTCCTTGCAACACAAATATATTCTGACAGCAACCGACTACTTCACTCATTGGGTCGGAGCCATTCCGTTGCATAAAGTAAATGAAGATGCGGTCATGGACTTCTTGCAAGATCATATTATGACCAGGTTTGGAGTTCCAATTTCTTTAGTTTTCAATAATGCTACTTACTTTTCCTCAATTATATTAACTGCATTTTCTCATGAGAAAGGAATTAAGTTGCATTACTCTGCAAATTACTATCCACAGGGAAAAGGTTTGACTGAATCTACGAACAAGAATATGATTAGGATTTTAAAAAAGACGGTGATAGAAAATCAGAGGAGTTGGCACTCAGCATTACCAAATGCTCTTTGGGATGATAGGGTCACCCCCAAGACTTCGTTAGGTGTGTCCCCGTATACCCTTGTTTATGGAAAAGAGGCCATTCTACCCCCCAATATCATGCTACCCTCTTCCATAATAGTTCAAGAATCCAAAGGATCAGATAATGAAGTCTTACAGATAAGGATAGATAATCTTTTGAAAGCAAAAGAATCTAGATCCAGGGCCAGAGAACATTTTAAACAAGAACAGGAGGTAATAAATAGATGGTTTGATAAACACAAAGCTGGAACAAAAGAATTTGAGGTGGGAGATTTGGTTCTCAAATGGGACCACCCCCATGATGAGAAAGTAAAACACACGAAATTTCAACAGTTATGGGTAGGCCCTTTCCAGATTGCAGCAAAACTTTGCCCCTCAACCTATAAATTGCAAGATTTGCAGGGGTGGGAAGAGAACTTACTAGTAAATGGTTTAGTTCTCAAACCTTAGTTTTCCTGAGTTTTGTTTTTGTTCTTTTGTTTTGTACATAAATAATTTTCTTTGTTTGTTTATTTTTGATGTATTTTATTTCTGTTGGTTTTAGTTAGATTTTGGTTGATTTAAATAAAAGAGGCAAACTTTTGGTTGCATGGAGAGCATCAAAATTCTAGATTAACTAAAATCCTTGATTATAAGAATGTGTACTATTGTTTTATATGAAAGAATTTCTTCTAGTTTAACAGTTTTCCTAAATGGCTATGAACACATTGAAGTCCTACTTAATCCTTGTAAAATAACTCAAGATCAAAAGGTATGGAATACTATTTTGAGGCTCCATCCATCTCACATTTAAAAATATCCTAGGGAGTGACTACAAAAGGCCCATGGAAAGGAAGCAAAGTAAATAGTATATTATATATAAATGATCCCATGCCAAGATTTGAATCCCAAAAGGAAAATAAGAGTCAAAAGCTCCTAAGAAAGCAATATGTATCAAAACAAAGTACTGAACCATATAAGTACTAAAATTGCCAAAAGTTCTTCTCCATCCGTGAGCTGAAAGTAAAATACATCTCTCACACAAAAGGACACTATGGATAGAGGAGCCTGAATAAAAAATTCAGAAAGAAAGGCATGCAGGAGGAATCATATTGAAAGGACAAAAGTCCAAAAGCACAAAAAGTGCAAAATGGCATGGGAATGAGGAACAAATGAATATTTCTGTTTACCATATGTTACAATCTTGTGGTGTCCAAGCTGGAAGCTACCTGAAGACAGAGGTAATAAATGAAACTCATCTTCCTGGCCTCAAAAGAGTTATCTTGACTTGGAAATCTTGGTTTCTTTTTCCCTAAATTGGACTACCCTCAATGATTAAAAGTACATATATTTGCCATTTGAGAAATCCAGACATATAGAAGAATTCAACATGTTCGTTTTATTGTTAAACAGTCTGTTACTTCAGGAATAAATTGTCCAGAGATCTAGGTTCACCAGGTAGTCGCCAATTGTTGTAGCTGCAACTGTTTTCCCAAATTTTTGAAATTTTGGACCCTCCTTTTAATTTGTATCTTGCCTAAAATTGTTTGGCTCCATGAACTCTATTTCTATTTCCCTCTGCTACAAGTTTGGATTGCTTTGAGGTCAACTGTTTTCATGCTTTTCGGAAAATTGCTTGTGTCTGCAACTGCTTTGGGTTATGGAATTTAAAGTTTGATTTGAAAAGGTTGTCCTTTGATTTGAATGATTTCTTTCACTGATATCGGAAGTCTATTTCTCGTCTTCGCCGCTGTTTCGAAGGTGAAACAAACTTTTTCATCACTGCCCAGCCGAAAGTATTTTGGAACTTAACATTTTAGTTTGGTTGTTCGGAGGTCATTTAAACAGTACATTGGAGCCATATTTCCCTACGGAGCCTCCATTGCGGAAGCTGAACGATGATTTTTCTGACGGATAGATTTTTCTTTTCCGATGCCGTGATGTTATTATTTTGAATTGCTTTGCGTTATCGAAGGGGTTTTTGAGTATTGATCGGAGGGATAGTTTCTTGTGTCGTCGACACGGTGGTTGCATTGAGCTCATCATCACAGGTGTTTAGTCGTTGAAACTTCTGATTGCTACAATTTTTATTGAAAGCAGAAGCCATAGTTCTTTTGTCTTCCACCGTTGCGGAATTTTAATGCACTAACCATCCGACTCATAGAGTGTCGACCGTCGATGTTTCTTTGATTGTGGAAGCCATAGTCTATACAATTTCTGCCAATGCTGCTGACTGTGGAACTTAACATTTTTATTTTGGATGGTTTGGTTTTACCACTATCGAAGGTTGGTTGAAGTTTGAGTCAGGGTTTTTGATCTCTATGATGCCACTTTTTTGGAGATGAGACAAACTTTTTAGACCGCTACATAACCTTAAGATTTTCTGAACACTTAACATTTTCATGATGTTTCTACGCCATATCGAAAAGTTTTATGACTTGGATCGAAGGCTGTAGTTTGATTTCTTTCCGCCATTGCGGCTCCCGAGTGAACTAAATGTCCGCCATATAACCGCTCTGCTTGCCAATGTTTTGTTATGGTTTTCGCCGATATGTTTTATTTTCCGCGGAGCTCGTAGTCTTTCGTCTTCCACCGTTGCGGTGTTCTAGTGAACTAACCACCCCATGTTTATGTCGTTATGTTCGCCGACGAGGATTTTTCCGCCTGGTGCTTTAGTATTTAGTCTTTTCGACGTCGATAAACTAAATACTAAGCCCCACCCCTCTTCTTATAGTATTTTTAGGGTTCTAAGCCCTTGGTCAAGGCTTTAGCCCCTTTTTGGGGCTTTTAGCCCCTTTCGCCCTAACTTTAGCTCCTTTTAGGGTTTTAGGCTCCTTTCGGGGGTTTTAGCCCCTTTTTGGAGGCTTCAGCCCCTAGGAGAGTTATTTAGGCTACTTTTTGGGGTTTTTAAGCCATTTTACTCATTTTTAAGCCTTTTTGAGGGTGTGGGGGTCTAATGGGGTGATACGAAGGTTGTGCATGGGTGTCCTTGGGTGGTGTAGGCCATGTAGAACTGAGTGAGGGATTTTTTTGGTTAACATATTTCCCCCTGATGTGTGAGGGCAGGAGCTCATCGTATGGCCGATGGACATCATAGGATTTGTTGCAGAGAGGTGGTGCTTCTAGGGCTGGGGCATGGTGGCTTTTAGTTTTTTTATTAATATGGTTCCCATCAATGGGTGAGATACAAATAATGTGTGACATGTATATGGATGAGGTGGGCATCCCCATGCTCGTAAAAATGTCAAAAGAATAATGTGATCTATGCTCTAAAATACAAGAGACGATCATATACAACTGATGATACAATAATGGTTGCCTCAATTAGAGGCTGAATAGAATACTGATCTGAAGAACTGCTACATTGGACCCATGGAATTCTCATGGAATTCTATATATTCATGACTGATGGCCTGCTAGATCTGGAATGGTACATAGCTGTATGGACTTACTGATGGAAAGTCGGAGTCTCTATGGTACAAGTATGCTGCATCAATCATAAATCTATATAGAAGCGCTGTTGGGGATTCTAAACACTGTCTCCAACGCAACCCAGAAATCACAAGGGACATAACTTGTTTAGGTCCCTCAAGTAGACTCATCAATGTCCTAGATTCGAGCGACATCTGGGGTCTTTGACCAAATACTGCACGGACCAATACCCTGTATGAATCTCAACAGTGCGATGATGTAGCTGGAGTCAAGCACGTGAGAAACAACCATCCCGAGAGGCACTAAGGAATCCTCTTAAGTGGTCCAAGGAACTCATCAATGAGGTTAATGAAACCAAGATACAGGGACCTCTAGGTCTATCCTCTAGAATATGTGTGTTGTCGTCGACAAAGGGAGACCTGCCCCAGGTTAAGGTAATGGTGTTTCCTTGACCAGAGGTGCGAGGGAGATAATCGAAAGATGTGAGACAATATGCAGACTGGCCCACTGAATGTGGGGGGGGGGGGGGGGGGGGGAGGGAAAGAGTTGAATAGGGGAAGGGGAGTGTAGTAGACTCAAACTTCCTTTATTCAGAGTATGACAGCAGGGCGGACCAGGAAGCAAATGAAACTGACTCATGGGAATGGGATCATAGCTGTAATACCGAGAATGTCACTGCAGATGGGAAATACTTGGGGGAGGTGGGAAGTTTTTGATATTGTTGGGATCCAAGGAAGACACATTGCAGAGTACTTTGAACAAAGGCAACCCAAAGGGGGAATGCTGCCAAACTGTTTTCTATGGGGTGGTGTCTAGAGACACCGTTATAGTAGGATCTCGTGGATTTTTGGTGAGCCTGAGAAAGTAAATGCTCGATGGTGCCTTCAGTTTTAGAGATTCTAAAAGCATGAAGAAGAATCCAATGGGAGATCTTTTTTGTTGGTAGTCTCCTATTCCCAAAAAAGGATAAAAGTATACATAGGAGAGCTCTCCCATCCTGTAGTGGATGAGAGACTTCTTTACCATTGGTAGTCCAATCAGGCTGGAAAAGGTTAAACCTATACTGACTGGACGATCATTTAGATACTTTTACGAGCATGAATAAAACCAAGTTTACTTGGCAATATTTTCTTGATGAGAAGGCCAGAAAAGATCTTAACGACAACCCATGGTGAGCTTTTTCATAAAGTGCCACCCCTCTGCCCGAGAAAACATAAAAGTATGCAGAGGGGAACGGTATTGGCTTGAATATGCCAAGGTGGTCCTTTTCATTGAATGGTATACATAGTCTGCAAAAGGAGATAAATGTGACAATGTAGACACCCTTTCCTATACTTTAACGAGCAGGAAAGGAAGCAGCTGCACTCGACAATCTTTCCATTGTTTTTAAGAGTTAGAAAAGAGCTTAAACGAAACTCTAATATGGTCAATCGATTGCGGTGGCACATGCATTCCACCATGTTGAGACGGTGGACAATGGGAAAAAGGTCATCCATGCAGTATGGATAGAGCAGATGGCTCTCAAACATACCAATACATGCACGGGATAGTTCGCGGCAGAGGCACGTGAGTCGGTGAAGCAAAGGCACACAAACCGAGGTGGATCTCGGACAGAGGTCAGGAGAGCTATGTCTGAGTTGCAGTGGATGGACTTGAATACATGCCATGTGAGTGCAATTCCGGAGGCATTTATATGCCAAATACGTGAAAAAAGAAACAATTTGCTTTCTGGACAATGGTTCGGAGGTCCGTGTAAGGTGCGGTGGATGAAGCAAATGACTATATGTTACAAAAATAAAAATGATGTTCCTTAATGGGCGGTGGCCCAAGAACACCAATGAGTAGCAGTAGGTAAGTGTGATGCAAGTACAAGTCTGCAGACACTTGCATCACCATGCTGTGGCTCCTAAATCGAGGTAAATTCTATGGAGTGGTCTTGAAACTTGTTTGTTAAACATGAGACGATGGTCTCATAAGGAAATGTAAATTTGAGCCCAGAGCTGTGAGAGGTGCCTTGAACCAGTTCAGGGTGACTTTGAGTTAGTAGCTAATGGTGCTGCCCCTGAATGGGGGTCTTTGATTTGTGGTAAAAACATTGCACAACAAAAAAAGGGAAAAACTATGCTATAAGGGACTCATAGTGGTTATATCAGGAGTAGACTCTCTTGAGGTGGAGCCTGTTGTGCGGCTTCTTCAAGAGTCGACCATCTGAGTCAGCAAAGAGGTATGCCCCCTTGTAGAGACGAAGGTCATTGGAAAGGTGGGATGATGGAATCTGGTCTTTTATGGGAAGAACCGATTCCACACTATGGTTTAAAGGGAATGGGGTAAAACCGAAGGCGGTCTTACATATCTCTCCCTCATCACATAAGTGGCCCTGGGATAGATCAGGTGGATCTTCCACAGCCAACGAGATGGAAGGGAAACCAGTGCTAGAGATCATGTAAATGGTATTGGTTGTGGATTTGCTGGCCTTGCCCCCAGTCTGTATTGGAGGAAGAGGGGCAGGCCTGGAGACGAGAGGAGTCTTTGATGAACCTGGAGGTAGGTGCAACTTAATATCAATTGGCTAGACATGAGCCAACACATCCTAGGGCCTCAGAGGTAGGGTAGGTGGTTCAAGGTACCACACAAGATCTCCTAGTGTGTAATCCTATATATTGCAGGTTGCCAAGATAGACTTAGTCACAATCTTGGATGGTAGGAAAAGGAAAGGGAAAAGAAAAAGGAAAAGGATCATGTTGATAGAGAATGAACCCCAATGTTTCCCTGGTAACTGAGGTTGTAGCCGCAGATGGAGCTATGGTTGTGGAAACAACGGAAGAGACAGGTCTGATGGACCATTGGTGATGGTGGAGACAAGAGGGTCTATTGAACTAGACATCATGTAAATGGACATGGTGTCCGACGAAGGAGGTGTGGGGTGAAATTATTCGATCAAGGTGATCTCATATTCAAGGGAATGTTGATGAAGGTCAGCTAAAGCCATTCAAATGCGAGCAAGTCTTGGAAATGGTGAGAATAAGTCCATACAAACCATAGAGGGTGCAAGCATGGTTTGTTGTCAGTGAATTGTTTTTTATGGTTGGCGTGCTTGGAACTTCAACCATGGGGAGGTTTTCGTTTGTATCCATGGCATCCAAATGTGCGCAGATGATTGGAATCTCATGGAAGTTCTGAGTCGAATGGCCCTACTCTTTGCAAATGGCGCAAGGTGGGATTTGTCATGGCTCTGTGGTAGCTTTCGCATTCTTTCCCTTTACCCTTTTTGGGTGGGGCGATACGGGTGTAGTTGTTGGTTTTTGCAGGCCGGGTGGACGATGAGACTCGAACACAATGGGTTGTATAGGGGTTAATACCACCTGGGGCATTGGTGGTTGAGCTGGTGGATCAAGATACCACGTGAGAATTCCCAATGTAAAGTTTGGTAGGCTTAGGGTGGCCATTACTGACTTGCTCATGACACCAGGTGGGCGAAAAAGGAAGGGAATTGTATGGAGTGGAGATGAGCCCATATAACTCCCTGATGGTTGTATGTGGGAGTCAAGTTGTGGTTGTGGCTACGCATAATGCTATGGTTGTCGATGATGTTGCGGCTGCTATTGATGTTGGGGCTATAGACGGTGTTGTGGTTGCGGTTGGGTCTGCGACTGCAGTTGGTGTTTGGGTGTAGTGGTGCTGGATGAGAGCATGCAAAAGTCCGTGGTCTCATTTTGTGTCAGTGGTGGTGACACTAAGGAGAAATGAGCTATCATGGTGGTATCGAAAAATAACCCAAGACCCACATTCAACAATGGGGAGGCTGGTGTGTTGTCAACCATGGTGTTTATTGCAGGGACAACATTGGTGTGTGTGGTCATCCCTTATGGCTCAATGGTGTTGATGGTAGGGATAACATTAGCGGGTGTCGTTAACCCTTGCAAATCGTGATAAGTGAGTTGATCAACCATCACGATCTTCCCTTAATGGGGGAACATCATGAGACAGAATACAATTGATGCGACCGCTCTCATGGTGTACATATAACTTCTTCTGAGGAGAAGGTTATAGTCCAGTTGAGCATTGACAACCTCTATGTCGATCAGAACTGTCTTCCCGGCTAATGTGATGGGGACATATGGGAGGATTCCTTGGGCTTTAGTGGGATGGCCATCATAAGCCCACAGAGTTGTCAAGGATGGTTGCAGAATTAGGGATCCAAGTTTCTGCCAGACTAGGGTAGACATAACCCATGTAGATGCCCCCTCATCCACTATGCACCTGTGCACAACCATATTCTGGATAGACACTAGGACTTGAAAGGCGATGGTTGATGGCATCCGTGGTTCTCCATTCTCTGTGTTGAATGTGATCAAATTGGAGTCAAAGGGGTCTATGGCCCCAAGGGTGGCTAGTAAGGATTTCCACTACGTTGGGCACATTTTGAGTACCTCAAGAGCAGACATGGCCATTGGTGTTTGGGCCAAATCATCCACGATGCTATAGCTGACCGTAGCTCTAGCCTTGGCATTATTGGAAACTTGACGTATGGGGGGGGTGGGGGAAGGGGGTAACTGGAGAGGTGCATTGACTGATTTGGACGTAGATGCCACTGATATGTCAGTGGGTTCAGTGGTGGTTCCATACTGATTTCGTCTGGTCTGTAGGTTGACCTCTTCAGTCGTCATGGCTAGCAGGTGGTGGAGACCTATTTCAACTGTGGGAGGTGCCCATGGAGCATTGGGATTGGGTTGGGGAAGGGGTACGGTTGCCACCATTCCTTGGATTGGTAATTGGTTTTGAAGCATCATAAGAGGAGGTCCTTGTGGTGTCGAGTTGGGTTGGGCTTGGTTCATAGTATTGGCAGCCTGTTGAGCCTTGTTTTGGATGACCTTCTTAGCATGACCCATGAGGGGACACTCGAATGTGTAGTGCCCATAGATGTCACAAAGTGTGCATGGTTGGTTTGTGCACAACAGGGCATTGCATCTTGGTGCATTTGGTTGTGGGGGGTTTTGGGCTGGTTGTTTTATCACGGCATTGTTGGAAGGGTTTGGTTGTTGACTGGCTCCCTGCGGTTGGTTGTTTCCTTGGTTCCGGGGTCAATTATTTCTATCTTGCCCTTGTTGATTGTTGGGGGTATGCTAGTTGGGACGATTTTGTTGTGCAAACACTTGTCCCAATGAAGCGGGTGGAGCGGGGGCATGGGCTTGAACTGCTTGCATTGGTGGTGCATAGTAGATTTGGGTGGTTGGCGGTGTAACAAATGTGGGAATTTGCCCTGCATATTGCTGTGTTGGCAAAGCCATGGCCTGATCCTATTACAGTGGCACAGGTTGTGTATAAGATGTTGTGGCTCAGGACTGGGACATCATTCTTGCGTAGTATGGAGTTTTATTTTGGTAGACAACACTAGCAGTGTTGCTTGGTTGTGGTGGTATTGCAGGTGGTGTCAGATAGTGCTGTGGCTATTGGGAGACTGAGCCTATGATGCCATCTACAGCATGGGATGTCCCTGGTGCATCTTGGTAGGAGGTACCCAGATGGGGAGCATCTGGAATGACAGTGTAGAGGTATCTAGACTGTGTGTAAATCAGATCGAACTATTGGGCTTTCAGGATGGCTTCTTCTTCAGATTGGGGACGTTCGAATGCAACGTCCTTTGCTATGGGTGGGAGAAAGGTCTTGAGGAACCAATCTAGGAAGATCCTATCAGCAAGTTGGATATTACACAAACTACGACGTCTCCGCCACTCATGGATGTGGTCGATTATGTGGGTTGCAGTGCTTTGACGACAAGATAAGAATATCTCCACCCCTTCATCATATCTGATGGGGAGTTGGAAATATTGCAGGAACATGAAATCCAAGGAGTTGAAATCTAGGTACTTGGCTTGTGGTAGCTCAATGTACCATTTGGCTGCAGCACCTGTGAGGGTGTGTTGGAATAGCCTCAGCCTGATGGAATCATCTATGATGTTGTTTGATGACCACCATATATGGAACGTCATGATGTGGTTTTGGGAGCACTCCCCTGCCTTGCCTTCAAACTTGGGAATGTCTGATGGAAGTTTGGTTGGCATGGGAGGCCAAAAATTTTGATGGAGGATGGGGTCTTTTGTCAACCGAGCCAAATCAGGAAAGTTGAGACGAGCCATGAAGGGCAGGTTTGACCCTAGTTTAATGTGAGATGGGGTAGCAATGGTGGTGGGGTTTGAAGGTGCATAATGCACCTGCATAGCTGGGGGTACTTGTGGTGCCATTGCATATGGGCCAGTGCCCCCAAGTGTGGTAGGAGGTACAGTGTGGGTGGAAGGGCCACTGCCCCCATGTATGACAAGAGGGGTAGTGTAGGTGGAAGGGCGACTGCCCCCATGTGTGAGAATAGGAGCAGTGTATGTGGAAGGGCCACTTCTGTCATGCGTTGCAGGTGGGACAGCTTGAGTGGTCACTATGGGTGGTGGCAGTTAACTGATGACAATTTGCATGACCATGTTGGGGCCACCTATAGGGTTGTTGGTAACATTTTGGGGTGTAGACATGGGTCCACTAGCTATGGCTATGCCGAAAAATGGATTCGAGTTTGCACCAACCATGGGGCTTGATGGTGCAGTTTGCAGGTCTGGTTTAGTCTGATATGGTTCTGATTCTGAATCAGAGGCTGTGTGGCCTTCTGATGGTGTGAGAGGTCATCGAGAATGGTCTCAACGATGTCAGTTCAATGACCTGAATTGTGGTGGTTCGCCTCTTAGGCGTGGGGAAGAGCATGAGGGATCAATTGTGTTAGGTTTGTGTATGAAACTGGTGGAAATTATTTTTTGGACCCCGGTTTCAAATGGATTCCTATTTGTTGTAGGTGGTCACTTAGCCACCAAGAATGCCAAAAGACAGCGCTTGGATTTTTCCTCATGGGCATTCTACTCAATCGGTGGGGGTTGTTGCCCATTTCACTTGGAAAATCCTCTCAGCGGCCAGCTACTTTCGGGTTCCCGTGGTACTCCTCAAAATGAGTTTCTAGGAAGATCCCAAGTACTTCCCATGGTTAAGGCAGTCAGGGACTTATGTCCTCAAAGACTGCATATTTTTTGACTTAGTGTAAATTTGTAAATTTTAGGGGCTCTCTCAGTGTCATGAAATATCCTACCAGGTGGCAGTTGACTGATGACAGTTTGCATGACCATGTTGGGGCCACCTGCAGGTTTTTTGGTAACAGCTTGTGGTGTATACATGGGTCCACTAGCCATGGATATGCCCAAAAATGGATCCAGGTTTGCACCAACCATGGGGCTTGATGGTGCAGTGTGCAGGTCTGGTTCAGACTGATATGGGTCTGAATCTGAAGGTGTTTGGGTACACAGGGTACTCCCAAAAGGTACACAGGGTACTCCCAAAATATCGAACACCTTGAGCAACCGCTTCACACAAATAGATCACAAATCAACACACCGATGTTTGTCACATGGTTAAAACCCTCGAGAGGGAAACAGTCCATGGCCCTAGCCAAATAGCTACCTGGAGCAATTTATTATGCAAAAGAAAGAAAGTTATGTGAGCTTCTCATAATCGATCAACTAGCCAAGGACCCTCTATGCTCTTTAAATAGATATCATAGACCTATCGGGTGTTAAGCCACGGATCAATGGTAGGTATGATATAAGAGAAGTTGAACCGTCGGATCACTCTATGTGTAGAACATATCGTGACCGTCGGATTAGAATATTTACAAATGCATACTAATGCATACTAAAGAAACACACTTATACCTAACTGATATATTACACAAGTTGATCTTAACTAACTCCCAAGTGTCTAAATATCCTAACATCCCCCCTTAAGAACAACTTGGGATAGGATTGAAGGATTTACAAAAGTGACACTATTAGGAGAAGGAAGGAGGCATTAGATCCTATCCCCCTTTAAGGACACATTCTTGAACTCCTAACATAGACCAAATTTTAGAAAAAATTTCTTCTATAAGAGACTTGGTGAAGATGTCTACAACTTGATCATCTATAGGGCAATAGAGAACTTCAATAACACTATCATGAACAAGATTTCTGATTTAGTGCATGTGTATCTCAATGTGTTTGCTGCATTGATGTAGAACTAGATATTTGGAAATCTTGATGGCACTTTGACTGTCACACTAAAGTGGAGTAGGCTACTGGTGCTCAAATCCAAAATCTGAAAGGATCTATCGAAGCCATAAAGCTTCCTGACTGGCATTAACTGTGGCTCAATATTCTGCTTTTGCTGAAGAAAGAGAAAGAGCTTGTTGCTTCTTACAAGCCCAAGTGACAAGTCCAGATCCCAGAATGAAAACATAACCTGCAGTAGACTTTCGATCATCAAGATCACCGGCCCAATCTCAATCAGTGAAACCAACCAACAAAGGTTTCCCCCCTGTACTGTAATGAATCCCAAACTGAATTGTACCTCAAATATATCGAAGTATCCTTTTTGCTACTTTCCAGTGACTTTCATGAGGAGTTTGCATATAATGGGCAACATGACCAATGACAAAGGAAAGGTCAGGATGGGAATGAGTCAAGTATAAAAGAATACTAACAAGCTGACGATACAAGGTGGCATCTACTTCAGGGGAAGAACAAGTGGCAGAAAGTTTGACTCCAGACTGGAAGGGAGAAGGGGCTGGTTTACAATCTTCCATGTGGAAGTGACGAAGAAGGTCACAAGCATACTTAGACTGGGAAAGAAATATTCCTTCTTTGGTTTGTAAGACTTGGAGACCAAGAAAATAATGCAAATGTCCTAAGTCTGACATTTCAAAATTTTGCTTAAGACTGGATTTCACATGGGTTATAAGTTTAGGGTCACTACTAGTAAGGATAAGATCATCAACATAAGAACAAGTATGATGAGATCGTTTCCTAATTTCTTGGTATAGACATTAGGGTCAGAATGGCATCTAGAAAAACCAATGTCAAGGAGAAAGCTATCCATTTTGGCATACCAAGCTCTAGGATCTTGCTTAAGGCCATATAAGGATTTCTTAAGGAGACAAACAAGGCTAGAGTTATTCTGAACATATCCAGGAGGTTGTTCCATGTAAATTTTCTCATGTAAATCACCATGTAAGAAGGCAGACTTGACATCCATTTGATGGACTTCCCAGTTATGTAAGGCTGCAAGGGAAAGAACAAGGCAGATGGAGTTCATTTTTGCTACAGGGGAAAAGGTTTCATTGTAGTCAATCCCTTCAACTTTGGAAAAACCTTTGGAAACTAACCTTTCCTTAAGTCTTTCAACACTTCCATCTGATGCATACTTACTTCTGTAGAACCATTTACATCTAAAAAGTTTTCTTCCTTTTGGAAGAGGAACAAGATCACAAGTATCGTTCGCCATTAAGGAACAATATTCTTCATCCATAGCTACATCCCAATCTGGATTTCCTGAAGCTTCTACAAAAGTTTCTGAATCATGATTCTCAGAAACTTGAGCCAAAAGAGAGGAGGCTTGCTGAAACTGAGAACGTGTTCAACATTGATATCTAGGATCACCGACAAGATCACCAGTTGCTTCACATGTTGAACGGACCCATCGAGAAGTATTGGTGCTGGTGCAATTGGAGGAACATGAGTAGGTGGAGGTGGATTTTCATCCTCACTGTCATCATCAGAAACTAGAGTTGGAAACCTGTCAAGGAAGTTGGAAGAAGAAGAAGAAGGAACAATCTCCGAATCGGGCTTGTAGGCCAAAGATGGCACACCTGCCATGTTAGGCTTGCAGGCCAAGAGATTTTCATCAAATTTAACATCTCTTATAATAATTATATCATGTGAATGGGCTTGAAGAAGTCTATAACCTTTTACATCTTTAGAATATCCAACAAATATGCACTTTTCACTTTTAGGCTGTAATGCTTTTCATTTTTCATCCGGAATGTGAGCCCATGCTTCACAACAAAACACACGAAAGTGACTTACATCTAGTTTAATTTTACTCCATGCTTCTTCCGATGTTATACCTTGTAAAACCTTAGTGGATGTGCAATTAACTATGTAATTTGCACAATTTATGGCCTCAACCCAATATTGAAGACTTAGTCCCTTAGATTGGATCATACAATTAGCCATTTCTTTTAATGTGTGGTTCTTCTGTTTAGCTACACCATTTTGTTGTGGTGTATATGGAACAATGTGTTGTTGTTGGATTCCTTGTTTAGTGCAGAAAGTAGTGAGCTTGTTGTTAACATATTCACCTCCATTGTCAGATCTTAACTTAATAATTTGATGACCAGATTGCTTTTCAACAAGGGCCTTTTAGGCCAAGAACATGTTAAATACTTCGCTCTTAAGTTTTAGGAAGTAAACCCAAGTGCGTATGGAGTAGTCATTAATGAAAGTTAAGAAATATTTGAAACTAGAAAAGGATGCAGATGGAAGAGGACCACGCAAGTCACTATGCACAAGCTCCAAAGGAACCGAGGCGTGCCAAGAAGCACATTTGTCAAAACTGTCCTGATGATGTTTTATGAGTACACAACTAGAACAAACACCATCTTTGCAAGATACCATCAAAAGACCAGTCACCATATTGTCTTTACATAGTTGTTCCAATGAGCGATAATTTAAGTGACTAAATCACTCATGCCAAAGTTTACTCAAGTTATCACTATGAGCAACATAAACTAAAGGAAAAGGTGATGACCCAAAGTTGTTAAATTTGTACAACCTGGTAATATCATCAACAGTTTCAGTAGTAAGGACATTTTGAGGATTTTTAAAATCCTTGATTACAACTTGGTGAGGTGTAAACGTCATAATTTTACCTTCACTTGAATGAGTAATTTGATAGACTGATAACAAATTGCAGGAAATTTTTGGAACACATAGTACATCACTGAAATGATGATTTTCTACTGGAATTGTTCCAGATCCTACAACACTTAGAGATCTATCATCACCTACAAATATTTGTTTGGTGTTACATTCATGCATAGTAGAAAATATGGCTTGATCCTTAACCATATGATAAGATGCTCCAGAATCAATGAGCCATTCATTTGAAGTAGAAGAAGAAGATGCAATATAAGAGTAACTAGATTCTGAAGACGAATCTAGGCTGATGTGATGCTTCTTCATTGTTGCTTCCAAGGCTGCCATCTTCTTGAAACACTTAGATTCATCATGATTATCTTTCCCACAAAAATTGCAATGACGCTCAGTCTTCTTTCCTTTTGGATTGGATCCTTTTTCATGTTTTAAGGAAGGAGGTGACTGAGAGGGTTTGGGACCCTTGTTGTTTGGCTTATTATTGCGAGAAATATATTTCTTGGGAGGCTTGGACTTTTCTTTCTATTGAGACAATAAGGATTTCCCAAATGTATCTGCATTATTAATTATTCCAAGATGAATGAGCTTATCTTGCTCTCTAATTAAGGAATCACAAAAGGATTCAAGACTAGGATCTTGATAGCTAGCTGTAGTCAAGGATTCTTTCATGGAGTAGAATGTAGATACAAAAACAGAACATGCAGGTCCAAGTTTGGAAAGAATATGATAAATACATTGTTTGTCTTCTTTCTTGATCTTGCATTCTACACATAAGAGTCTAAGAGTTTTATACTTAGATAAATAGTCTTTAATGCATGAAAAATCATTTGGATTCAAGGAAAGCAACTCATTCTCAAGTTGATGACCCTGAATTTCATTGTGTTTACCAAACATAGATTCCAACTTATCCCAAGCTTTATCAGGTTCACAATTTCAGATATGTGGAACCACAAATCAGTAGAGATTGACATCCCAATCAATCCACAAGCTTCATCACATCTATTTTTCCATTTAATTTTCTTATCATCATCAGTGGGTTCTGTTTCTTTCCTTGAGGTTATCCTAAAAAGTCCCCTACTTCGCAGAACATCCTCCATATGATATTTCCATGAGAAATAGTTAGAACTTGTAAGTATAATATCACAAGGGGTGGCCATATTGTAAAATAATGGCTAAAAGAAGAGAAACTAATTGTCTGGTTGCGAAGAGCTCGAAAAAAATATGCGGTTTTAAAAAAAACGGCACTGAGAACTGATTCTGGATGATGAAGTTATGCTTGATCAAAGAAAATTTTGAAGATGTCCCCAGTAGTGACGTGGCAGATATTAACTTGACCAACTAAAAAAGAGAACCCCCCTCTTCCCAAGATCAACCTTTGACAATCACTTTACAATAAAGTTGCTTTGAAGTGAATCACTTTTGTAGAATAAGTGAGTTTCACTTTTACAATAATATTACTTTTAAATAGTGTGACAATAAATTAAAAGACTTAAGTGACTCACTTTTTATTTTATTTTATTTATGTGAGATGCACTTTTACAATAAAGTAACTTGAAAATAGAAATTGCATGCACTAAAAAGTAGCTTAATAAAACTTGAACTCAAGACCTATTATGGAATAAAGCAAATTTGGACCAAGTGAGCTAATTTTAAAAGGTATGTAAACGAATGGAAAGAGGAAGGGGGCCTTTTTTTTCTACTCTTCTCTCTCGTTCGCTGTGCTTGCCTTTTTTTTCCTGCAAATCATTAAAAAAAAACGAAAAACAAAAACAATTTTTTTTTCCACACAATGGGGTTAGATCTTGGTTAGCTTACCCGAAAAATCTATGTTTTCAAGTTTTCTCATTGTTTTTTATTTTCCATGATCGCACAAGGTGCACAAAAAAGAGCATACATAGCCGAGAAGACAAGAAAAAAACTTTTCCTTACTATTTCTGATTCGCCGCGATCACACAAGGTGCACGGAAAAGAGCATACGCAATCAGGGAAGGAAACAGTCTGAGACTAAAACAAAAAAGATCTAATAATAAAACTGATAAGATATGAGAGATTTACAAAAAAAAATCCGTCACTGTAACATTATACCTTCAGATTTGCCGAAATGGGTGTTTCTGGAACAAACGAAAACGATTTTCAGTGAAATGAAAACTATTTCCCAATGGAAACAAAGCTCCATATGCAATGGAATAGCTCCCACAAGCCTAAAATGCACAAAAGATATGAAACCAGAAACCCTTTCAAAGTTTTGGCAACATCGGTTATAGATCTTGATCAAAACCGAAAGCGTCTCTTCATAAAATCTTTGATACCATGTTCGGGTACAGAGGGTACTCCCAAAAGACCAAACACCTTGAGCAACCGCTTCACACAAATAGATCACAAATCAACACACTGATGTTTGTCACGTGCTTAAAACCATCGAGAGGAAAACAGTCCATGGCCCCAACCAAATAGCTACTTGGAGCAATTTATTATGCAAAAGAAAAAAAGTTACATGAGCTTCTCATAATCGATCAACTAGCCAAGGACCCTCTATGCTCTTTAAATAGATATCATAGACCAGTGAAAAAATAGCCATATGCAGTGAATTGTTATTGGAGAGTGGAACCTGCATTAATGCTTTTTATAGCTCAATCAGGTGTTAAGCCAAATCAATGGTAGGTATGATCTAAGAGAAGTTGAACCGTCGGATCACTCTATGTCTAGAACATATCGTGACTGTCGGATTAGAATATTTACAAATGCATACTAATGCATACTAAATAAACACACTTTTACCTAACGGATATATTACACAAGTTGATCTTAACTAACTCCTAAGTGTCTAAATATCCTAACAGGTGGCAGTTGACTGATGACAGTTAGCATGACCATGTAGGGGCCACCTGCAGGGTTGTTGGTAACAGTTTGTGGTGTAAACATGGGTCCACTAGCTATGGCTATGCAGAAAAATGGATTTGGGTTTGCACCAACCATGGGGCTTGATGGTGCAGTGTGTAGGTCTGGTTCAGACTGATATGGGTTTGAATATAAATCAGAGGCTATGTGGCCTTTTGATGGTGTGAGAGGTCATTGAGAATGGTCTCGAAGGTGTTAGTTCAATGACCCGAATTGTGGTGGTTTTCCTCTTAGGCGTGAGGGATCAATTGTGTTATATTTATGTATCAAACTGGTCGAAATGATTTTTTGGACCTTGGTTTCAAATGGCTTCCTATTGGCTATAGGTGTTCACTTAGCCACCAACACTGATAGAAGATAGCGCTTGGCTTTTTCCTCACGGGCGTTCTAATCAATCGGTGGGGGTCGTTGCCCGTTTCACTTGGCAACTCCTCTCAGCGGCCAACTACTTTGGGGTTCCCATGGTACTCCTCACAATGAGTTTCTAGGCTGACCCCAAGTACTTCCCACGGTTAAGGAAGTCAAGGACTTATGTCCTCAAAGACTACAGATTTTTTGACTTAGTGTAAATTTGTAAATTTTAGGGGCTCTCTCAGCGTCATGAATTGAGTTGGGTTGATTTACGTTGTATGGTGTATATGTATTTATGTTTTTCTATTATCAGGTGGCTGCAAGTGGTTAATGAATATGTCGCAGAGTTCATATCATTGTGAATAAAAGCAGTAAATTAAAAAAAAAATTGTAAACAGATACCATTTTTTACCTTGAATTGTGATAGCCTAACTAGGTGACTACCATACACCTATATTCTTCTTCAACAAGGATAAGGTGCTGGGATATCAACACAATGGGACTAAGCCCATCCGTAGATCCATAGGACACCTCCTGGATGCAATGTTGGTCAATAGGGAGGATGCTTAGCGCCATGAGAAGCCCTCCTACTCTACCCTCTCTACCTTCCAAGTCATTCGTTTTTAATGGTTTTGAACAATATTGGGTGAAGGGCCTATTAATATATGAGCTATTCCCTTTGTATTATCCCAGAATACCCCAAAGGGTGATGACTGGGTAGAGGAGGAAGGGTAAACAAGATTCATGATTTTAGGTAAGTTTTAGTTAGGCTAGATTCATTAACCCCTTAAAATATTTTAACTTACACTTAGTTCTGTGAATGAAATTGCAGTAAAATAAAATAGAAACAGAAATCAACAATTGACATGCTAGACAGAGGTGGCTAAGCCATACTGATAGTCCCTAGTTATTAAAAATCAAATTCTGAGTGACAGGTTGCATGTTTCAGGTCAAATGTGGCGAGGGGTTGCCAAATTTTTCCAGAAACAGGTGAGGGGGTCACACAGATTTCACATACAGAAGCGGTCTATCTTTCTGAAGGAAGTCGTACCTTTCGGTGGAAAAAGGGTGACCTAGTCGCACCAATGAGGCCTAAATGACCAATCTGGTCCCTTGTTTAGGCCCGATAAGTGCGACCTGCTCCGGATTGGGGATTTTTTTGATCCTGAGTCAGATCCGACCAACAGTAACCTGTACTTTGGCCAAATAGACTTGGATTTTCCTTGTAGAGGCTTTGGCAGCAACAGAAACTGAAAATAAACAGGATTTAAACTAGATTTGAAAAGAAATTTTAACCTAGGGCACAAACTGAAATAAAACTTGAAATTTGAAAAACAGACCCAGGGATCCTGTGGGATCAACCTGGTATGGTCGCTAGTTCTATAGTAGGGATTTCTCCCTTGCTACAGGGCAAGAATGGCTCCCTTCTGTCTATAGGATGGAAGGGTAGGTTCCTGTATGGAAAAGTAGAAAATAAATGGACAGAAAACAAGAAAGAATAGAAAGATAAGAAACGGCCGAAAGCCCCTCTGCAAACAATGTTAGGGCTTGGCTCCAACTACCTACAAACAACTATTAGAAACAAAAAACGTGAAAAACAAGTCAAGAAACAACCCTGCAAGAAAATATGGGTTAGAAAACAACTAAGCTACTAAAGCAAATACATGAACAAACAATGGTATACCTTCTCTTTGGTGCAATGGGCCACCATGCCTTGGCTGAAAGAAGCACCTCTCTCTCTCTCTTGGCTATGGAGGAGCTATGGCTCAATGGAAGCATGAATGGATGAGAGGAGGGATGTGGGTGGCTTGAGAGACAAAGGGTCTCAAGGCATCCATGGGCATCACAATAGTATGCAAAGAGAAGATTTGTTTGAGAGTGACCCCCACCCCTCTTTTTATAGCATTTTTAGGGTTCTAAGCCCTTGGTTAGGACTTTAGCCCCTTTTTTGGGCTTTTAGCCCCTTTTTCCCTATCTTTAGTTCCTTTTAGGGTTTTAGGCTCCTTTGGGGGGTTTTAGCCCCTTTTTGGAGGCTTTAGCCCCTATGAGAGTTATTTAGGCTCATTTTGGGGGTTTTAATCCCTTTTACTCATTTTTAATCCTTTTTGAGGGTGTGGGGGTCTAATGGGGTGATACGAAGGTCATGCATGGGTATCCTTGGGTGGTCTAGGCCATGTAGAGTTGAGTGAGGTAATTTTTGGGTTAACAATCCTTACCACCCATGAATATTTTTTGATGTTATCATCACCAATCCAAACAATATAATTTTAGTGTT
>LPNX011093492.1:234075-246594 GCA_001517045.1 Pseudotsuga menziesii | reverse complement strand
CCCCCCCCCCCCCCCGCCTGTCTCTCTCTTCCCCCTTCTCGTCCATCTACACCTAACCCCCACACCTCCCTCTCTCTCCCAACCCCCTAACACACCACTTCCCCATTGTCTCTATCTCTCTCACACTCACACACAAACATCCCTATGCCTCCCCCTACCACTAACCCCCCTCCTCTCCCCAACCACTACTAACCCCTTCTATTGTCTCTTGCTGCATCATTTCATTTAAAGGTAGAACAAATGGATGTGAAAATAATGTTACATGGAGACCTGGTAGAAGAAATATACATGAGGAAAATTGAAGAATTTAAACTAAAGGGTAAGAAGGAGATGGTATGCAAAATAAACAATTCCCTTTATTTTCTAAAGAAGTCTCCAAGGATGTGGTACCAAAAGTTTGAAACATACATACTGGGATAGGGATTCGTGAGAAGCAAAGTTGATCACTATGTCTATTGAAAGAAAGTTGTAAAATATTTTTTGTGTAGTGTTGTATGTAGATCACATGTTTTTGGTTGGAAACATCATGGAGTTTATTAAGGAGGTGAAATTGCAACTATCCTCCAAGTTTGACATGAAGGATATTGGTGCTACCAATTTCATCTTGGGGATGGAGATTAAGGGAAATCACACATAAAGAAAACTTTGGTTGAACCAGAGAAAATATGTTGATACAATAATACTCATGCTTAATATGTAGGAATGTAAGCCAATAAAAGTTCCTATTCCTATGGGTGTAATAATATATACAGAACATTGTCCCAAAACTGAAGAAGAGGAAGAAGAAATGTCTCATGTTCCTTATGCTAGTGTAGTTGGAAGTTTGATGCATTCCATGGTATACACTAGACTAAACTGTTAAGTTTTCATATGCTTAGCTAGATATCATTATTGTTTAATACAAAATCACAACCATAGCCTATACAAAACCACTAAAAGAAATACAATCACAAGATAGACATAGATTTATCTTGGGAAACCCTCAAGGGGAAGAAAACCCTACAAAACTTCCTTTGTATAAAATGTGTAAGATAAAACCCCAAAATAGGTAATCCTCCTCCTTTCTGCTATCTCTCTCTCTCTCTCTCTCTCTCTCTCCTATGCGCTATACAAAAGTGTGATTCTGTGTTCAAATGAGAAGCACAACTATTCTATTTATACTCTTTTTGCCAATTGACTTTTAACCTAATAAATTCAGCCCCACTATACTGTTTGGGCCAACTTCACCTAGGAAATCACAAAACAATATTTATTATATTTATTAGGGTACTATTGGCCCGACTTACAATGGAGGATTTTCCTCATGACTCTATTATGACCAATTACAATAATAACATCCTGACGGAGGAATAACAACATCTCCCTTGGGGTACATTAGTAAACTACATTTAGAATATCCTTTGAAGTTACAATATTTCAACACTCCTGCTTAATGAGAAGGGTATTCCAGTGACAACATCATCATCAACTATATGAGTAACGAGAGAGAGAGAATCTTCAGTAGTATCAAGGTAATACATCCATACGCCATAGGAAGTTTTCCCAATCAGTAACTGGAATAATTACTCTTAAATGTCTTTAGTACTACAGCATTATCTTTTACAACACTGAGTTTTTATCTTCTGCAACACATGATCAGTTGAACTTTTGCAACGACACTTGGATCTTCTTGATCCTTTGTAGAAACACTTCAATATTCTTGATCCTTTGTAGTGGTACTTCAATATTCTCAATCATTTGTAGCAGTACTTCGATCTTCTCGATCCTTTGTAGCATCAATTCTCTCTTCTCGATCCTTTGTAGCAGTACTTCAATCTTCTCCATCCTTTTCCAAAACACTTCGATCTTCTTGATTCTTTGCCGCAACACTAGTTGCAGTACACATGATTTCTTTGTAGGCCGATCAATCCCTATCACTTTAGGACATAGGTCCAAGGATGATGCAATCCTCCATCACCCTACTCCACCTTAGCGAAGAAGGTCCATAGTATCGACCAACTGAATCATCTACAACTGAATGTAGATCTTGTCCACACGTGAATGCATGACCTGTCTTCCGTAAGGACTCAACGTAGAGAATATTGAGTGTTAAAGCTAGGACCACTCGCAAGTGAGTATTATACTATGACATCTACATATGAATGTAGGAATGTATGCTACTACATATCTCATCTGCACGTGAATTCAAGACCTGGAGTCCGTAAAAACTCGTTGTAGGGAATCCTCAACGTCAAAGCTAGGACTACTCTTTGTGAGTATTATACTACAGTGTCCGTTAGGACTCATCATAGGGAATCCTCAATGTTAAAGCTAGGACCACTCACAAGTGAGTGTTATGCTACAAAATCCACATATAAATTTAGGTACACTCTCCATGCAAGAGTAACATATGCTACTACATATCTCATCCACACATGAATGCAAGACCTGGAGTCCATAAGGACTCAACATAGGGCATCCTCGGTGTTAAAGCTAGTACCACTCGCAAGCAAGTGTTATACTAAGACATCCACATATAAATGTAGGTACACTCTCCATGCGAGAGTAACGTCTCCAGGACCATCCTTAGCTAGTAAGGACCACTCTCAGGAGCAAAGTGTTATTTTCCCACACGACCATCCTCAAGAGAAGATACTATCATCTATAAGTGAATGTCAGACCTTATTAGCATCTTCAAGTGCACTTGGCCTTTTTCATACTAGAGCTTAACTACCACCCATCATCAATGATAGTCTCATCATCACTCCCCCTTTACAAAGAGGATCCATATCATCAACCTGCTCCTCCTTTTTTTGAGGAGGGTTCATATCTTTGACTTGTTCTTCCTTTCCGAGGAGATTCCATATCTTCGACTTGTTCCTCATTTCCAAAGAGATTCTATATCTTCGACTTGTTTCTCCTTTCCGAGGAGAGTCCATATCTTCGACCTGTTCCACCTTCCAAGAAGGGTCCATATCATCATCATTACTCCTTGCGAGGAAATTATTTTCGGACTACACCAAGATTGTCATGGAAGTATTCAAAATTCACTCGAGATAGAGGCTTGTCAGCACAACAACAACTTTCTTATCGGTACTTACAGAATGAAGTTTTATAGCTCCCTTCTGTACCATATACCTTATATAAAAATATCATATTTCAATGTGCTTTTATTTATCATGGAACACCATATTCTTTGTCATATTTATATAACTCTGGTTGGAAAATAGAATCACTGTGGTGTCAAAATCCATGTCAAATTGACCTGACATCAGTTTTTGAAGCCATATAGCTTCACAACTAGCGAGAAAGCTTCAATGTATTCTTCTTCAGCCATGCTGAGAGAAACACAGGACTGTTTGTTAGTTAAACCATGAGATCATGGAGGATCCCCGACAATAACATCCACCTGAGGTGCTCTTTCTTTCTGTGGCACTTCTTTCCCAATCTGAATCTGTATATCCATACAATATGTAGTCATGATCTCTATCATAACACAGTACAAATTCTATCATACACTTTAGGTACCTCATCACATGCTTAGTAGCTATCAGGTGAACCCGTCTAATTTTAACTAGAAACTAATTTAAGGTGTTCACAACAAATCATATATCTGGATTTGTATTTGTGAGATACATCAGTGACCCAATAATCTGTCTGTACTGAGTCATGTCCACTAACTCTGATGATTCATCAGAAAACAAAGTTAGCTTGGTTTCCATGGTTGTGGTCATGGCTTTACAATCCAACACATCAAATATTTTCAATATTTCTACTACATAAGTTCCTAGTTCAGACAGATTCCTTTTGGGCTATGCCACACTTCCAACCCAAGGAAATAATGCATCAATTCAAGATATTTCATCTCGAATTCTTCAGCTAGCTTCTTCTTACAATATGCTATTTGTTTCTCATTTCATGTCATAAATAGATCGTCCACATATAGTAATAGTATGACACATTCATCATCCATAACCTTCATCTAAATGTTAGGGTCGGCTTTGTTAGTCAAGTCAGACAACTGAGAGGGGGGGTGGGGGGGGGGCGGTGAATTAGTTGTCTATAAAAAAATTCTTTCTTTAATGAAACTTAAAATATAAATTTTTTTATTTCTCATAATCAATAACCATCAAACAAATGAATTGGAAAGAGACACAAAATATTCGTGAGGAAACCCATAATGGGAAAAAAACTCTTCTTCTTATGGATGTAAAGCAAGAAACTTTAGTTACATCATATTTTATCTGAGCAACAAATCAGATGAGGCTACTACCTCAGGCAACTACCTCTTCATTTTCAGCTCTTACTGAAAGATAGCTCCTACTACCTAAATGCAAACTTCAACATGCAATGAGACTGCCAGTCTCCGTAGCACCTCCCTTCCTCCCTGTAGTAAAGAAACCAAGATTTTAAATCCATCTCTGTCAAAACCAACTTCTAAAACCAATTCTATCAAAAACCTCTTTTGTCAAAAACCATCTTGTCAAATCCAACTCTGTTGAACCCAATTGATCAATTCAATTTTGTCAAATCTTTTTTTGTCAACATAACTTTGTAATTTAATCTCAACATATCTTCATTTATACTGCAAGTGTAAAACTCAGAATTTCAATACCAGTGATATAAACTCTTTTTCAATTCATTTACATTCTAGTTACTCTCATCATAATACAAATTATAAATGCAATATAACATATACTTCATTGCAATGATTAAAATGACTTCTATGATTCTCCAGTATTCAACTCAAATCTCTCCATATCATTCAATTCATTTGCTTTCTTATTTCTATAGATTACGTTCTTGTTTTACTAACCAATTCAAAAATATATGAGCATACACAGGCAGTGTACTCAATCCAATGAACTGTGCAATACTTCCTCTATTTTTCCATATGTAATGTACTCAAAATTTAAACAAAACTAAAAGTGAAAACTGAATTTTCAATCCATACCATTTTACCTACAGCCAACTCAAAATCGATATTTTCTATTGCTGATACATTTCTGCCTTCATTGCTTGTTGAAATCTTTATGTTTCTTCCTTCATTGCTTGCTGAAATATTTCTATTTCTGCTTTCATTGCTTGCTGAAATCTTTCTGCATTCACTTCAGAACTGAGACAATTTTTGCATTATGTATACACCCATTCCGACTCTCTTAATTTGAGACAGAGTATTCCTGTCTATTCTCACACCTCCTCTGTGTATACAAATATTCTTTTTATACCTTAAAACACATACATCTAATCAGTTATAACAGTTGCCTTAACTGTGTAAACCATAAGACAGTTTCAAAAACGTTTTAGGCAATGCAACATTAATCAATTCATTTTAACCTTATGTTAAAAACAAACTTTGAAACCGTATTCTTGATTTATTGATGGTCATTGGAACCGTGCTTTGACACGTTGGAATCGAGTGCATGATACTCAATGATGGATAACAAATCATTTTAGCCACAACAAAAAACTCAAACTTTTTGCTAATGCTCATTTCTGTGAACGCAATAAACTTTCTGTCTGAAGAAAAGAATTTATGTCTCACTGCACTATTTCTATTGCATTCCCAGATTTCTATTACATTCATGGATTTCTGTCTTTGGTTCTTTCAAAGAGTAATATATATCAAATTTTATTATTCTTTCAAATCTATGTTATGTATTTGCTAATAGACACTCTTTACATCAATGACAAAAAAACTCATTCAGACCAACAAAATCCCCCTTTGTCATTCATGGAAAACATATACATCTTGTCCCTCTTTTAAATGGATGGCAAAGAACCAAACATCATGATCTGAGAACTCTCCCCCTAACAAAAACACCTGTGAAAGATGTAACCAATCTGTAACCAAAACTGAACCTGACAATAGAATTCTGTCATTGAAAATCTGCAAATCTGATATGTAATTAAAACCAGTTAAGCATGACTTTGATAACAGAAATGTCAGAGATTATATACAACAAACACCTAATTGTTCCCTAATATTTTCAAATTGTTGCTGAGGCAAAGGCTTAGTGAATATATCATCAATTTGATAGTGTGTGCTAACATACTCCAGTTTGATAGTATTTTTTTAAAACCTGCTCTTTAAGAAAATGAAACTTAATTGGAATATGTTTTGTTTTTGAGTGCATAACTGGATTCTTGGAAATGTTGATGGCACTTGTATTGTCACAGAAAATAGGAATAGGATCATCATAAGTGACATGTATATCTGCTCGCATTTGTTTCATCCATAGTACCTGTGTGCAACAATTTGCAGCAGCAATGTATTCTGCTTCAGCAGTAGAAAGAGATATTGCTGATTGTTTCTTGCTTGACCAACTTACCAAGCATCCTCCTAAATAACATGTTTCCCCACTTGTGCTTTTCCGATCATCTATACAACCTGCCCAATATACATCAATAAAAGCATATAAATCAATATTGTTACCTTTGGGATACCACAAGCCATAATTTGTTGTTCCTTTTAGATATCTAAGAATCCTCTTAACTGCAAGCAAGTGAGAAGCTTTTGGAGATGATTGAAACTAAGCAACTTGACATACTGCATTCATGACATCCGACCTTGTAGTTGTTACATATAAAATACTACCAATCATAGATCTGTATATTTTTAGCTCAACACTCTCAGAATCATCTGTGTTACTCAACTTACATCCAGTAACCATGGGAGTTCCTACTAGTTTACAATCTTCCATTTGAAATTTATTTAGCATTTCATTTATATATTTGGTATGAGAGATAAAAATGCCTTTATCAGATTTTGAAATTTGGAGGCCTAAGAAAAACTTTGATTCACCAAGCATAGACATTTCAAACTCATTCTGCATACTTTGTGCAAACAGTTTGCTAAGCCGATCATTATCACTCCCAAATATAATATCATCTACATATATTTCAACAATAATCAAGCTACCATGTTCTTCTTTAATATAAAGATTATTGCCAGTGTTACCTTTTATGTATCCTTGCCTCCTTAAGTACTTATCAAGCCAGGAATACCAAGCTCTTGGAGCTTGTTTTATCCCATACAGAGCCTTTTTCAACCTGTAAACATGATTTATTGCTTCTTGTACCTGAAACCCATCTAGTTGTTCCATGTAAACTTCTTCCTCTAACTCACCATTTAAAAATGCAGATTTTACATCCATTTGATAAACTTTAATGTTCTTAGAACTAGCATAAGCCAAAATTAGTCTAATGGATTCCATTCTTGCAACATGAGCATACATTTTTCCATAATCTATGCCTTCTACCTATGCATACCCTTTACAAACTAGTCGAGCTTTATTTCTAATTATGTTGCCTGCTTCATCCAACTTATTTCTGAAAAACCATTTAGCCCCAATAACATTTTTATTTAAAGATCTAGGAACCAATTCCCATGTCTTATTCTTTTCTATTTGACTTATTTCTTCTTTCATTGCTTTCATCCAATTTTCATCATTTATTGCTTCAACATTCTTGGGTTCAAACAGTGAGAGTAATGATACCTATTATTGATTGGAAGTAGATTCTTGCCTTTTGCTTCTAGTTTCAACACCTGCATTTATATTACCAATGATTTGTTCTTCGAGATGATTTCTTTGAATTCTTTTTCTTAGAGTCTTAGATGGAATTGATCCCTGTAATAAAGTAGAAATCGGATTTTCATTTTCAATGGATTTAGTTTCCTCTATATCACTTGATTCTTCATCCATTTTTAGTTTGTCATATATTTCATATATCTGATGATCTTTCTTTTCAGTTTTGGATTTAAAAAATGAAGATTCATCAAATTTTACATCTATGGATTGAACAATTTTATTCAATCTGAAATTGTAGCACTTATAAGATTTCCTTGAGCATGAATATCCAACTAAAATACCTTCATGATTTCTAGAATCCAACTTTCCCATAATTTTATCAACTCTCTTTATGTAACACTTACTACCAAAGATTCTAAAGTGTTTCAAACTTGCTGGTTTACCTTTCCATAACTGATAAGGTGTCTTGTTACTATTACTTCTCAACAAACCTCTAATTAGTATGTGCACAACAGTATGAACAGCTTGAGGCCAAAGTATATTACTTAGTTTAGATTCATTTAACATTGTTCTTGCCATCTCCATAACAGTCCTATTTTTTCTTTCAACAACACCATTTTGTTGAGGTGTTTCAGTAACAGAAAAAATGTCGTTTGATACCATTATCATCACAATACTTATTGAATTCTTTAGAAACAAATTCTCGTCCATTGTCTGATCTTAAGCATTTAATTTTCATGTCAATTTCATTTTCAGTCAACTCTTTGAAAATTTGAAAACAATTGAATATTTCAGACTTCCTTCTTAACAGAAACATCCAAGTCATTCAAGTAAAACCATCCACAAATAATAGAAAATATATTTCACCATTTAATCCTTTTGTCCTCATAGGTCCACAAACATCTGCATGTATTAGTTCCAAAGTTTTTGTTGTAGAGTATTCTTTTGTTTTAAACTTAACTCTAGTTTGTTTACCATGTTGACATTGTTTACAAACAGAGTTGGTAAGATTCTTTATGAAAGGTAAATCTCTTATTGCTTCCTTTTTGTTTAACTGAATCATATTTTCAAAGCTAATATTCCCAAGCCTTTTATGCCACAACTAATTTTCATCTTCATTCTCAAGATAACAATCTTCCTTTTTCTCATCAAGTATGTAAATGTTGCTTGGTGTTCTTGTAGTTGTTCCAACTAACCAATTTGTTTTGACATCTCTGATTTGACAATTTTTAGAATAAAAAATCATATAATTCCCTTTATCACAAATTTGACTTACACTTAACAAATTATGCTCCATATCCTCAACTAATAAAACATTTTCAGCCATGATATTTTTATTATTCAAACACACAGTACCTCTTCCAATTATTCTAGCTGATTGTTCATTTCCAAAAGTAACTATACCTTCTTTTCCTTCATCCAAAGCAACAAAATTCTATTTTCTTCCTGTCATGTGTTTAGAACATCCACTATCCACACACCATTTTACTTTATGATCAGCCTATAAAGCTAGAGTGCATTTTTAAGATTCCATATGATCACTTTTCTTTTTCCAACATCTAGTTTTCAGATTGGTGTAATTAAACTCAACATATTTTTGAAATTTCATTAGACAATTTCTTGATACATGTCCAAAATTATTATACCTATAACATTCAATTTCAAAACTTAAGACATCAAATCTGTTATAGGAATTATTCTCATTTTTCTGAATGATTCTATCATTCCTTCTTCCATAGTCAAATCTAGATTTGTCATGGTTGTTATGTGCAATTATGTTTCTTAAGAATGCATTACAAAAAGTAGCTTTATGTCCATACTTGTAACAAAAGAAACAATAGCCATTAAAATTGATCTGGTACTTGTCATAACTTCTTCTATGTACTGTTGGAGTTTGATTTTCTTTTTGCTTTACTGATATCATCTTGCTACCACCTAAGTTGTACTTAGTGGTTTTTTATCAAGTGAGCCTGGTGAACCGGACAAAGATTTTTTGTTTGGACTCTAGAAGACCTTCGGAAGTGCTTCTGGGAAGTGCTTGTTGTACTATATCATATGTTCATACCCCATGAGGGAATTGTAATAAATGTTCTAGAATGATAGTGTATGTAAAAGACTCGGTCTCTTAGACTTTATTTGTCAATCCGATCAGCCCAAGGTGTTTTTTCCGTTGGTTATTATTGGTTGTTGAATAAACGACTGATAATTTCCGAGTTTTTCACTCAATACCTCCAATGTTGGGGTGGTCGGCTTGGAATTTAGGCCTATTGAGGTTATTAGAGTCTATGTGTCAATGTATAAACATGCTAGGCATCATGGTCGAGTCATATGAACATGTCTAAGTCCCCCTAGGTTTTTAAATTTTTTTTTAAAGTTTTTAAAGTTTTAATTTTTCCACAAAAACTGAGGCTATTTTTTTTAATAGTCGAATTGGAAAATTTGGTTTTGTAATAAAAGTGGGCCAAATAATCAGTTTTAGTCACGGGGGTGCTCATTTTCAAGCCAAGAGCACCATGTAAACCCATAGACCCACTTTTTCTTAGTTTTGAGTGATTCTCCATCACTCAGGTCAGAAAGACCCAAAAAATCAATTATTGATTATTTTAATTAATAAATTGATGAATAATGGAGAAAATCCAAAATCCTAGATCAGTGGATTATCAACTGATTTGATTGAAATCAGTCTCATCGGCATCATGTTGATTGGATATGACAAATCCTTGACTGGAGGAGGTGATCTGGACATATCCAAAGTTGAACTTCATCCTCCTTTATGGAGAATTACGCCCTCTCTCTCTCCTCCACACATGTGGGCTCTTCTGGAAGCTCTGTGGTTGATGTGTCAGTCAACAGGTTGATGTGTCAGCTCAATCAGCCCCCCGATTAACAACTAGACTCAGTGGAAGCTCAGTTTAGCTTCAGATCAGGCATTTGTGGACTCTCCTTCAGTTGCAGTGGTCTATCTCCTTGGGATTTGCGCCCCCCCGGCTAGATCTCCTATTTTTTTGTATAAATAAAGCTCAGATCACCTCTTCCAAGCTGGTTAGAACTGGTATTGAAGTGCAGTTTCTATTGTACTGTTTTTATTGTTCATTTGAAATAAATAGAATCTTTGGAGGAAAGACGGTGTCATGCCATTGTATGTGTGGATGAGCATTTCCATGTTTTACTGAGGTAACCTGTATCTATATTCATAATTTGCTGATTGTCTGTGGATTCATTGCTAAAATTGATAATAAGCTTATTATAATATTGATAGGAAAGGAGTTTTTCAATAAGTTTATTCACCATATCTTTCCTTTGATGCATGTTTAGAGATCTAAGATTCAGTATGTTTTATAAGTTTATACGCATGTTATTCTAAAATATCTATGTATGTATTAACCGGATCTCACAAGTATTTTGGCAAGTCTTTGGATTTTGTTGCAGGTTCCTAGCTTAGAGAGGATGCTAATCTAGTTTTCTTCTTCATTCTCTCCAAAACCATTCAAAGGCATAGTCCCTCGACATTCCACCGGAAAGCTCCACGGTTGATCTTCAAGGCTACCAACACTCTTCCTCTCTCTTCCTCCTTATAAAAATCCAAATCTTAACTGGTTACTTTGGTTGCAAGATTTTTTATAGTTTTGATCTGTCATATTAAAGTAAAAATTACATAGATCTACTATTTCAAAGCTCATATTCTAGATCTCATTTCTGAAAAGTATCATTAAGCATTCTAGATCTAGCTTAGAGAAATCGTCCGTTTTGCATGGCAATTTAAAGAGAATCCATAGGTTGCATGCTCTAGATTTCCTTTTCTGTTTTAAAAAGATTAAATCCAAAAATCAGTGCATATTTCATTGTCTGCACAAACAGAAATCCAAGATCCCAAGGAAAGCTTTCTTTCCTTGGTTCCTTTTTCACCGGTTTAGCTAGTTTTAACTTAGTTTTGTTTGAGTTAAAGTAGGCTGACCCAAAGGTACTCTTAAAGTTATTTTGGGCATATTTAATTATAACATGCTCACTTTATTTTATCAGGAATAATAGAAAGAAGAGAATCTTATGTTCGAAAGTGGCCTCGGGATTGTTCAAATCCCCCAAGGGGTCTACCCTTTGACTGAAATTTTAAAATTTTGGGAAAGTTGTAAGATCTTGGTTTCATCCCAAATAAGGACTAAGAGGATTCTAATATTTTGGTTTTATTATATTGTAACCAATAATAATAAAAGGAAATATTTTTTGAGTAGGCTCTTTCGATCCCGCTCCCCATCCCCCCGGGGGGGATCCGTGTCCGTTTCATTTTTTTGCATTTCTCCATTTTTTCTGTTCTAGTTTAGTATTGACATGCAGGATTGTATAATTTGATAATATTTTACATTATTCCATATTTTCAATTCAAAGTAATCATACTACCTACCCCACGACTTCCCAATTGACCCGCAAGGGGAAAGAGATGCGTGGTAGGACTAATTAGAAAACCGGTGTTGTGTATCTCTGATTCCATTTTTCATTTATTGTTTTGATCATCATAATAAAATCAACCCCTTATTGATTCCTCGATTGAGGTCCAGTTGGACCGAAAGAGGTTCCTGGAGGGTTTTCTTTTTAATAAGAACACCTCTTCAAAAATCTACTAAAAATAATGAAGACTCTAGTGTGTATGCTCTGTACTTGGATGCGGTTCGTCTGATCAGTCAAGATGCATCAAAAGAACTTGAGTGACTAGATTAATTAGTCCTCACCTCCCAAATTGACAAACCATCAAGACAAACTCCAACGCCTCGAACAAACTGTAAGCGGTGGCAAAATACCCAAAGGAGTGGGAACAAATAGAAAGTGACCTCGAGGTGTCGATCTCCATCACACCCTGATGGGTGCGTTATGAAAAATAGTCTCTAAGACTCTATTCCAGCCCACAAACACCTTGCAGGTCACCATGAAAGTTCACTTTTGGACATACTCCAAGTACCCCTCGGGTATATCTGAAGTCCCCTTTTCACCTAATTTAATTCATTCATATTCCACA
>LPNX011093492.1:174063-234030 GCA_001517045.1 Pseudotsuga menziesii | reverse complement strand
ATATATATTGATTGTCATTACTGTGCTTATCTGCTTTAAATCTTTCATCTTGTTATCTTTTGCTTTCACTAGTTAACTTCAAAACTCTTAGATAAATTAATCATTATAACACCATCACACTGAGTAATTAGCCTTAGTAATTTAATAGGGTCTACCTCCCTTGGCTTTGTTAGGAGTTAGCCTGAATGGAGGAGTCAAGAACAAGGTGATGGCCTTGACTCAATACTTTCCCCCAAGGACACACTGAGTGGCTTGAAGATTTCTGCCACGTAACCTAGGTGTGTGAAAGGTGATAACACATCTGATTGCTAGTGTTTTTCACATCTGTACCTGCTTTTTCAGTACTTGTGCTAGTACTTGCCTTAGTTATCTCAGATTTATAACCAATTCCAGTTTTCTCATTTGTTGGTGTTAGCTGGAATATTTCACCTCCTACAGACAACAAGGTGTTCCACTGATCTGAATGGTTCAGATCCAGAACAAATAGATCACAGAGGCTGATAAATCTCCCTAGACGTTGTAGATATCTAGAATACAAGGCTTTGATAGTCCACCTATGTACCTGCAATCAGGCTCAACATGAAATGAATCAAAGCAACCAGAATATGATCTACTAATCTATGGTAGTGACTAAGGAATATAGCAATATATATCTGAAATCAAACATCAACAATATATATGGGACATAAAATCAACTTGCATTAGAAATATGAAGAAGCTTACAAGCAAGCCTTAGTGTTGACATGCATCTCCATGAAACCAGCTCTTCATCCCCAAAAGCTACGACTCTAGCTCTCTATGCTCTCTCCAAATTATCTTGGGCCAAGAATCAATCCAACAGCATAAAAATACCTTCAATGTTCTGCCCTCAACCATGGCTATGAGCTCATATTTATAGGGATTTAATGGATAGATACGGTTGAGAAATTAGTGGTTGAGGTGGCCTCTAAGATCCTAGTATGAGGGATCTCGAGCTCAACCAACCCACAACAGTAGGGATAAGGGATATCTCGAGGCTTGTCATCTAGAAGCCTCAAGAAGATTCTCTTTTTCCCTTTTTACCCAGGGCACCGTGCTTCTCCTCTTACGGCAGAGCGGTTCTAGTAATAACCACCTATGGACCAAGGGTAATGGGTGGTGGCACCACTTGTGGACAACCGATGAAAGGCGGTGCGAGAAGGGGTACCTCTCCTGGATAAAGGGGCATATACAGTGTTGGGAATTTGTATAACAAATTGATATGAAACCATTTAGCTTTCACTCCAAAAGCTAGGATTCAAGACTAGTAGGTATGCCAAATGTCTTATCATATGATGGTGACAGGATTTTGGTATAACAGGGTGCCCCCCCAAAGCATGAGTCTTAGAGTGATACGATAAACGAGAGCTTTGAGAACAAGTCGTTGCCAAGAGATGAAAATGTTGGCTTGATCAGAGCATGCAGTCAAGTAGGAATCTGTAGTACATTAGTATGTTGACTCATAGACACAAGTAACCAAACTCATAGCTGCAGACCAATACAAGGCATATCCATGAGTGGAATAAACAAGCATGGCTACTAGAATACAACATAGATCCATGTGATAGAGGACTCAAAATTGGACATAGCTACCGGACATACAATGTAGATCTATGTCATATAGACGCAAAATTGAGAATAGCCACGACCATACAAATGTGGATCCATGCTAGATATACAAAACTCCATCGCAACCTGGGGAAAAAGCAATGAGTGCTTTTAAACAAATGCCCAAGGTCTTCGTCTCATCTTCCACAAAGTATGATTCTATCCATGTGATTACAATGATCTGAAGTCAAACATGGTAGAAACCACTTGATTACCGGCCAATGATGTGAACCGTTAACAAGTGCGAGGGAGAGCACCATTAATGTCAATGATTCCCAAGGTAATCTAGTACAATCTATTGAGTGTGAATAGATGTCTTGACATCGAACACCTAGTCGATTCTATCAATCAAAGTTCAATGATGTGAAACTATGTCGAAAGCAAGAGAATCTTTCATTAAGGCATACATATATCAAGGTACTAAATATTGTTTCTTAGACTATTTCCCGGATGATGAGCTAATGTCGATGAGAATAGTCTCGTCGAAGGAGGACTATGATGAGTCCCACATTGACGACACGAAACTCGGAACATAGTTCTGGAATGATGTGCATGTAGTAACCATATGATTGACTCAAAGATACTGACACAAAGACTGTGTAGACTGCAGAGGTAAAAATTCTTCAGATTCCCTTTGAACATCGGGTGGCACGACAAAATGACTTGGAAGCATGACTAGACAATACAGATACACAATACGACAATGGACAATGAATTCTTTTGAAAGAATCAAAGGATTGGCATGACTCATGAAAGTGGATCGTCATAGAGATTAGCTGAATACCCAATTGACTGACATGATTGTGCAGACAAGTGCCATGTTCAAAAGTAATGACAAACAACTGCCATTATTTTCAAAATGATTCCCTTCCCATTCCCCCAATCATGATCAATGAGTGCCTCTTTTTGTTTTTACAAGTTCAAAGAGGGTAACAAACACTCAATATAGCTTGTCAAAAGACAAGTCCAGTCTCATATGTTTTATGAACCTGAGAGAGGAGGGGTTCATTTCCAAGATGGGTCTCTCAATGTTTAATTTTTAACGAGTCCACTGAAAGAAAACTCAGTGTTAAGTCATGAATTTTTTTCATTAGTTTTATATTTTGTTTGTGTTTTGAAGCTTGCTTATTTGTTTACTTCTAGCAAATTTTGGTTTAAAGTGCAATTTTGGGTTTATGCCATTAGGTTTCGCATCATTTTTGTTTTTTCTTATGTTCTGAAGGGTTCTATAGGATATATGTTGATTAAAGGTTTCATGAATAACACTAAGATCAAGGTTTATCACATAAACCTAATTTAAAGTTAAATTAGGGGTCAAATAGCACAAAATTTTATTTTTAAACTTTCTTGTAGCGCAACGGTTAAAATTTTGCACTGACGCGCTACAAGAAAATCGCGGGTGCAAAATTTGTGAGTTTTTACGCCAAATTCTCCAATGATTTCGCTCCTAGGATGACTAATCACATGTGTAGGTAGGTTTGATACATGTTTCATCAAGATAATCATGTAAACAGGTGTGGACTATGACGTGAGGGAGATCGTGGCAGTCAGAAGTAAAGGCATGGAAAATCATGACAGACAGTGGAATGAGGCGAGATTAACGGGAAAGAGGTTCTCGAGTTAAGCATTATGAAGTTGGTGGAGAAGTGGAATGAAGACAAATTGCTAAGAATAAGGAATTGGCAGTTGAAGAAGGAATTTAGGGTTTCTCAGCTCGACAGTTGGAAGTAAGCTGAAGACTCAAAGACACCTGGAGCTTTCAATTCAACATTCAACTAGTCCAAGAATCAACTTTTAATACCTACAGCAAACTGGGAGTGAGGTATCCTGCGTGACCTTGGTCATGGCTTGTTAAATTGGGGTTTTTTCTGTTAAGCCTTATAATGTTAAATTGTTAAAGGAAAACATAAATTCATGTATTCAACAAACTCCCAATAGTGAGATATCAGTCCAAAAGGTCTAAATAAGCAGCCTTTGATATTAGTGAAGTTCAGCAACAGACCTGTTAAAGACCTTTGGTGCTTTGTTTGACCTAAATTATCCAAGTTTGGCACAAAAACTTTCCCTAAATTGATAATAGAATAGACTATATAAAATCGAGGAAAATCAGCCAGTGAGAGTTCAAGGAAGAATTGATTGCCAAAGCTGTGAAATCTTGAGGAAAATAGGCTGTGAAGACACTAACAGGTTCTGAAAATCACACAGAAGCATCATCAAGCCTTGGGAGAGCAGATGAAGAAGAGTGGGAAGACTAACAAGGCTAAGCCCACTGAACTGAATTGGATAGACAACTTTCCAAGATGTGCTGAACTCTTTGAGAATGATGGATGGTTGAACTTCTTTAGAAGATTGATGGATATAATACTAAAGTTTCTCATAAATTTGCTCAATGTTATAACAAAGATATAGTATCATTTAATACTCTGAAGTTCAAATTAACTGTAGAGTTGGTGGTTGAAGCAATAGGGGTCAAGAATGAAGGAGAACTTTGGTTCAAAAAGGTGCCATTTACCTTCAATGCCCAAAGGTATCTATTTCCTAGAATTGTTCCAGAGTGGAGCAAGGGAGTGCTCATCCATAATTTCAGAGCTCAATGGGTAGAGCCTATCAAGGTTCTACAAAGCTACATTACATGTGAAGGGAGGTATGCTTTTGTATTCAAGTATCATTTCAGGTTTCTTCAACACCCGAGTGGTGAATCAAGGATGAATCTCCCTTTCTTCCTGCTAAAGAGCTTGCAGAAAATGTCCAGTAGGATCAAAGAACATCATGACCACACTGCACAGTCCATATTTCACCATGGATTGATCAAGCTTATTATCAGCAGTGTTCTGCAGGAAGAAGGAAAGACTTGGGACTACTTTCTCTTTTGGTCTGGATTCCAAAATAACCAGGAAGGACAACCCACCAGAAAGCAGGTTGATAAGGGACAAACCCTAATTAGAAAATTAATTCAAAAAGTGAAGGATGAAGATGGAAAATGTGTCAAGTTAGAGGAAGTGGAAGAACCTTCAAAAGGAGACTATGAATCTCAGCACCCTCTAGTTGACAGTGAGAACAAAAAAATGTTGTTTATACATAAGGAAACCCAACCTGTTAAAAATGAAGCACTAGTAGAAGCACTCATTGATGAAAAAATTGTTTTTACAGAAAAAATTTTAGGAGATGAAGAAAATACTAAGGTCCAACAACAAATCCCAATTACGATCTTGTTTGAAGATGAAGCATATTTGTTGGAAGGAGATGAGTTGATTATCAGTGCTGAGACTAGGGTTGGCACACAAAGGGTTTCTATAGTCAGGAAGATAAGACAGTAATTCCAAAGAAAAAGAAGATTAAAGTTATGAAGTTTTCCACAGTCATCCATCAAGGGAAAGCTTTGAAAATGGTAGGAGAGCTTTCCCCAGGATGGAGACCCAAAACTAGACCCAAAAACAAATTGAGGCTGAACATGAAAAAGCTACTAAACCCTAATTTAAACACAGAAGAGGTAACTGTGCTTGATAACTCTTCCTCTGATGAAAAGATGGAGTTTGGCAAGGGTAACAACAAAGGGAATAAAGAAGCAGCTCCAAGAGGTTCAACTTCTCATCCTGCAAAAGGAAAAATGCCATTGAAAATAGATGAAGAATACATCCTCACTGAGACCAAATTGTTTGTTGTGTTTTTGGAATTACGAGGTGAAATGTTGAAGCAACAACAAAAAGAGGAAATAGAAGTTTCTTATTCAGAAAAAAAGCTGTTGATGGATGAAAATGCACCTACTGAAACAGATAATCAAGAAAACCCAAGTATTCATGATGCTTTTATAGAGCTGTTGCCTGAGGATGAGGAAATATTCTGAAAGCTAAACATCCCATGGCTGCCTAGTGAACTACAAAGTAAAACAGGAAGCAAGGCATTTGACTCAGAGAAGGAAAATTTGCAAAGAGTCATCAAGAAGTATAAGGATCAAATAGATTATATGCAAGAAACAAATGATGGTTTGATTACAGCTAATAAAAGACTCAGGGAAGACCTAGAAGAAGTGAATGATCACTACCAAGAACTTATTGTAGTCTCCAAAGAGGCCCTAAAAAGGAAGAGAAGTATAGATTTATAGTGTGCAGAATTAAAACAAACTATCAGAAATATACAGTAACAGAATAAGGAGCTTACAAGAAGAATGACAGAGATGGAAGCTGAGCAGTAGAAAGCTAGGAAAAAGGCCCAAGCCTTAGATGGAATAGCTTTATTGGCAGAAGCTGCTAAAGACCTATGAGCATTGTTAGCTAAAACAGTTACTTGTTATGTTTTTGAGGAATACTTTATTTTTGTAATTATTATTTTGATAATACCCTATCGATGAGTAGGCTAAAAAAAGTTAGGGTTTATACTCTAACTGAATTTTGAAAAAACAATATTTAGGAAGGTCACAAAGAGAACAAGGGGTTCGACTTTTGGATGGCTAGATGAGGTCTCTTGACTTATTGATAAGCTAAGTACTTGACTCTCATGTGTATTTGATGAACTGATTATGAAATATATGCTCCATATTACCCTTCAGTCTGTTCTTTGGCTTCATTTTTATCTTGTTTAGCTACAAAATTGATAATTTCATTGCTGGTTTATAGTTTTATGCTTGTAATGCTTATCAGTTGTGAATGAACTTCAATGTTATGTTCTATTGGATACCTGGTTATTATATTATGCATATCAATTTTTCTTTAGTTGTGATTTAGTTCCTATTTGGGTTATGAATGTATTCCCTCTTGTCACCAAACCTCATAACCAGAAAATCCTTTCAAAAACCCTAAAAACCTAGTTTTGTTTGATTGAATATTTGAGATTGTGTTGGCTTGTTTCTTTGTAGTCTGGAAACAATTTCTGGCACAAACATATTTGGCACCATTGCCAGGGAATGAAGTTGAAAACATATTTTTCCCTGGGATACTTATCATTTCACTGGATTTAAGAGGTGAATTTAAACCAGCACATCTTTAAGACTACTTTTCAGCAGTTTGTCACAGTGGCTATTAGGGGAATTGGAACTAGAAACATACCTATTTTACCATTGGAGTTCGGTATTACAGACCCTGAACAGATATTGAAGACAACAAGGAATATTAGAAGGTCTCAGTCATTACCATCCCTATGTGACCCTGACCAGTTGGATGGTTCATCACTTTCATCTGTGTTGAGAAAAGAAGAAGAAACTTCACCTTGGTTAAAGCCTATAATTGCTGAAAATAGTTTCCAAGTTTTCATTGATCCTCAATCTTTCAGAAAAGATAAAACAGTTTCTCCTGGTAAGATACCTTTATTTCAGTTGAAAGTAGGTAAAACCCCCTTTCATCCAAGTTCCAGCCAAACCTCTCCATCACCAAAGTCAGTCAGCCTTAAAATGGCAGCCCAAAATTAGCCTATAGACATGATGGACCGAATGGTTGCAGCCAGATATGCACCATTGGTTTTGCCTCACCCTTTAAATGCACTGCCTAGAGGTGACTATCAGAAATATTTACCTAGGTTTAATGGACAGGGTGAAACTACAACTGAAGAACACTGGGAAGATTTTCTTAGTTATGCTGATAACCAAAACATTGAAGCCAAGGATGTATGGATGAGAATGTTTGTGCAGAGCCTTGATGGAGATGTGAGGAAATGGTTTAGGGATTTTCCTTCTAAGTCTATCACTATCATTGAAGAGCTTCGTGATCTCTTCATGAGACAATGGGGTGACACCAAAGACCATACATACTACATAACTGAGTTTGGAGCCCTTAGGAGGAAAAAGGATGAAACCATTGTAGACTTTTTAAAGAGATTTAACAAAATGTACAGCATAATTCCTACAGAAATAAAACCTTCAGAAAAATCTGCAAAACTTACATATGCAAATGCTTTCGATCATGAATTTTCCTTACTACTAAGAGAAAGGAGACCTGTTTCTTTACTGAATATGCAGGATGCAGCATTGGAGGTAGATTCTAACATATTGGTTTCCAATAGATTGAAGAAGGAAACAGCTCAACAAATCTATGACAGGAAAGGAAAGAAATAAGAAGCTCCAGGAGGTTCAGCTTCTCATTCTGCAGAAGAGAAAATTGGTGAGATGGCCAAGTTGGTGAAGATCTTGACTACAAAGTTGAACAAATTAGAACTAGAGAAAAATTCCAGCAAACCTGTTCAAGAAGGTGAAAGAAACCCTAACAATCAGAACCAATTTAGAAGACAATTTGCTCCATGTTTCATACCTAAAGAATGAAGGAATAATGATATTCAGCAGGAAAGATGAGAAACTGAGGACCAAAGAGTACCACCACCTCTTCAGAAAAATGTTGTTGATGAAGAAGAAGTTGATGAAGAAATGATATTCGAAGACATAGATCAGGATGTGAATCATTTTGAAGAAATATTGTCTGGAGGTTTTGTCACTGAGGAGGAATTTCTAAATGTAGAATGCTATGATGCTGATATGTTCGAAATAGAGGATGATTTAGGTCTGAAAATGACTACTGTAACTGCTGATGTCTATCAAAATTAACTCAAGAAGACTGTGAATCTGAGGTCAGGTCCAAAACAAGTTGTACAAAGACTGAAGAAGAAGGTAGCTATCCCTGCAAAGCAGCCATCTGATCCTGTGATAGAGAAAAGACAAGTTTCAGAAAAACAAAAGAAGAACATGGAGGTTGAAGAGGTAAATGAAACTGTGTAGAATTTCAGCCTAGAAAATGAATTAGGAAAGGTAAAGATTCATGTACCTTTAACTGAATTAATGAAAAACCCTTCATATAAAGAATCAGTTCTTAAGATGATTAATTCAGCAAGCAATCAACCTATTTCTGACATGATGAATTTGCAAGAAGAAAATCCTAGGATTTTCATTGGATCAGCCTTAGCTGAAAAGACTAAAAATGAAGTAGGTGCTTCACCTCCATTCTACATTACTCTGACAGTCCATGAACAAATGATGCATAATTGTTTGTTAGATTCAGGAGCATCACACAATTTAATGCCAAAGGTGGTTATGGAGGCTTTAGGTCTGAGTATCACCAAACCCTATCATGATTTGTATGCATTTGATTCTCGAGCAGTGAAGTGTTTAGGGGTAATAAAGGACATGGTTGTCAGTTTCTCTCAATTACGCATGAAAAGTGTGATTATGGATGTAGTGGTAGCTGATATTACACCTAAATTTGGGTTACTTCTCTCTAGGTCTTGGGCAAAGAAATTCAGTGGAACCTTACAAATGGATTTATTCTATGCTACTATTCCTGTGTTTGGAGGAGAAAACAGAAGGTTGTACAGAGAGTTTCAATTTGCCTATATTGTAACAGATGATAAGAACCCTACCAACCATCCACTGTATGCTGTTGATAAAGACTTGGGTACTTGCATGTTAAATTTTAGTGAGGAAGACAATACTACTGGTTTGTTACAGGTTGAAAGGGAACAGCTAGTAAAATGTAGTAGAGAACAGGAGGATGAGCTGTGGCAATTATACTTTCAAGGATCTCCTTGCAAAGAAGGTACTGGAGCAGGGGTTCTTCTTATATATCGTGGAGGTGAAACAGTAAATTTGATGTATAAATTAGAGTTTATTACTACAAACAATACTGCTGAATATGAAGCTTTGCTGTTAGGATTAAAAGCTGCCAAAGATTTGGGCATTCAGTAGATTTCTGCATTTGGCGACTCCGAATTAGTTGTTCAGCAGGTGAAGAACACTTATCAAGTGAAGCAGGGTTTACAAAAAATCCTATCGGAATGAGGTATGGGACATGATTGAGAATTATTTTTTAGCTTTTAACATTACCTATATTCCAAGAGACCATAATCAGACTGCAGATCCATTGGCCTTGGCTGCTACACACTTTAGAATCCCCAAAACTACACAGTTGAGGTATCCCATTGAAGTTAGGTACAGACCATCTGTACCTAATAATATAAAGCAGTGGAGAGTGTTTGAAGATGACATTGAGATTAAAATATTTTTAGAGCTTACACATGAGTTTTCTAATTCCTAGATTGATCAAGAGGAAGATGAAGGGGATGGAGAGGTGGAAGAGATTGCTGAAAATGAAATAGCTGGACACAAAATCATTGAATTAAAGAGTAATTTCATCCCAAAAGGTTTGGTACCTTTGAAAAGGATATTTATAAACGATGATACACTCTTAAAACCTGTTGTACAGTCCTCGGAAGAGAGTGTGGTAATTTGTAACATTGGCTCTGTAGAACATCCCAGAATGGTTAAAATTTCGAAAGCACTTACAGATGAACAAAGAAACAGGTACATAAAACTGTTAAAGGAACATGTTGATGTTTTTGCATGGTCTTATGAAGAATTTAGAACGTATGATACTAGAATTATACAGTATAAAGTCCCTTTAAAATCAAATGTCAAACCTTTTCGTCAAAAATTAAGGAGGATCAATCCAACATTGTTTCCTGTTATTGAAAAAGAAGTGAAGAAGTTATTGGATGCCAATATCATAGTGCCCCTCAGGTACTCTTCATGGGTGGCTAATCTAGTTCTTGTTAGGAAAAAGAATGGAGAAATCAGGTTGTGTGTTGACTTTAGGAATTTGAACAGATCTTCACTAAAGGATAATTATCCTCTGCCTAAAATTGAGCAAATATTGCAGAAAGTAGTCAGGGTATAGAGGATATCTATGCTTGATGGTTTCTCAGGGTACAATCATATTTCTATGCATCCTGACGATAAAGAGAAAACATCTTTTACAACTCCTTGGGGAAATTTCATGTATGACAAGATGCCTTTTGGGCTAATGAACGTTGGAGCCACTTTTCAGAGGGCTATGGATATTGCTTTTGTAGGAGAAAAGGACAAGTTTGTGGTAATATACCTGGATGACATTACTGTTTTCTCACAATCAGATGATGAACATCTAAATCGTTTGAAGCAGACTTTCTTGAAATGTAGAAAATTTGGCCTGTCCTTGAATCCAAAGAAGTCACACTTTGCTATACAGGAGGGAAAATTACTGGGTCATTTAGTTTCTGTTGATGGTATAAGGATTGACCCCAAAAGGGTGAAAGCAATATTGAAAATAAGTCTACCAAGAAGTAAAAAGGATGCCCAATATTTAATTGGTAAAATCAATTTTCTGCATCGATTTATACCAAACTTTGCTGAGATTATCAAGCAGATCACAGCAATGCTTAAAAAGGATCAGGAAGTCAGGTGGACCACTGAGGCAAATAATGCATTTGAGAAGATCAAAATGGCTCTTACTGAAGCTCCTGTATTAGTAAGTCCATATTTTACCAGAGAATTTCTTACATTCTCATTTGCATTAGAGGATACAATAGCAGCTGTTTTGTTGCAGAAGAATAAGGAAGGACTGGAGCAACCTATTGCATTCTTCAACAAAACTCTCAGGGATTCTGAATTAAAATACAATATCTTAGAAAAGCAGGCCTATTCTTTGGTAAAAGCTTTAAAGTTTTTCAGAATCTATGTTTTGCATTCTAAATTTATTTCATATGTGCCTAATGCTGCTGTAAAAGATGTTTTGACACAACCTGATAGTGAGGGGAAAAGAGGCAAGTGGATTGCTAAAAACATGGAGTATGATGTAGATATCAGACCTACCAACCTAGTCAAGGGGCAGGGTTTATCCAAGCTGCTGGCTGAATCAAATTGTCAAGCTTTGGGATTGCATGTGATGGCTGAAGAGTTAGCACAGGAAGAAGAGAAAGCAATGTTGGAAAAAGAGAAGATTATGGACTATTATTCAACATCCACATGGTACACAGACATTGTGTATTTTCTGTTGTTTTTTCAATGTCTTGAGCATTTAGATAGAAAAGCTTCTAGATATTTAAAGCTAAAAGCTACTAAGTATTGTCTAGTAGAAGAGCAGTTATTCTGGAAGGACCCAGACGGTATTCTACTCAAATGCTTGGATAAATTTGAAATTGAAGGAGTAATTTCTGAATCTCATGAGGGTGCTTGTGGAGGTCACAAGTACTGGAAGAAAATAGCATACAATATTTTAAGAGCTGGGTACTATTGGCCCTCTTTGTTTGGAGATGTATATCAGTAGGTAAGAGCCTGTATCCCTTGTCAGAAGTTTGCTGGAAAACAAAAATTGTTGTCATTGCCCCTAAAACCTATTGCAGTAAGTGCTCCTTTCCAGCAATGGGGTCTGGATTTTATAGGGGAGATAAATCCATCTTCCTCAGGACAACACAGGTGTATTCTAACTGCAACAGAATTTTTTACCAAATGGGTGGAAGCCATCCGTACTAGGAATGCCACAGACAAAGTAATTATGGAATTTATTGAAGAAAATATCCTTAGTAGGTTTGGGTGTCCTCAGAAAATAGTAACAGATAATGCAAAGGCTTTCAAGTCTAAGGCAATGGAATCATTTTGTGAAAAGAATGGTGTCTTGCTAAAGCATTCAACTCCTTACGATCCCCAAGGTAATGGTTTAGCTGAATCCTCAAATAAAAACATCATTCAGAGTATCAAAAAGTTTCTTAAGCATAATAGGAGATCATGGGATTCTATGCTGAAATATGCATTATGGGTTGATAGGATAACAGTCAAACAAGCCATTGGAACTTCTCCTTTCCAATTAGTGTATGGCATAGATGCAGTTTTTCCTGTTCAATTGGGTATCCCAGTGATGAATTTTCTTCAGAATTGCCAGGAAGAACCAAATGATATGCAGAGAAGGATTTATGAGATGATAGAGTTACAACAGAACAGGGAAAAAGTGGAAGAAAGGGCACAATTATACAAGTTGAAGATTAAAAGCAGATTTGACAAGAAAATCAAAGATGACACTTTCTCAGTTGGTGATATGGTTCTAAGGTGGGATGCCAAGAAAGAGAAAAAAGGGAAGCATGGAAAATTTGACAACCTCTGGTTTGGCCCTTTCCTAATATCTAAGATGTTGGACAATAACACTTTTGTCCTGCAGTCTTTGGAAGGCGAGGAATTGTCAAGTCCAGTCAATGGATGATTCCTCAAACATTTCTATAGTATTTGAGGATATTTTTACTTTTCATTGTATATACCGGTGTCAGTAAAGCACAATAAGGACTCCATAACCCAATGGAAATTTTGCAGACTAGTAGCTAGCAGAAGAGAAGGCACTGGTCTATAGTTTCTTGAAGCCTCACAGGGAGGACTTCATCCCATAGCTGGAGCCAGATGTTAAGTCATGAATTTGTTTTCATTAGTTTTATATTTTGTTTGTGTTTTGAAGCTTGCTTATTTGTTTACTTCTAGCAAATTTTGGTTTAAAGTGCAATTTTGGGTTTATGCCATTAAGTTTCACATCATTTTTGTTTTTCCTTATGTTTTGAAGGGTTCTATAGGATATATGTTGATTAAAGGTTTCATGAATAACACTAAGATCAAGTTTTATCACATAAACCTAATTTAAAATTAAATTAGGGATCAAATAGCACAAAATTTTATCTTTAAACTTTCTTGTAGCGCAACGGTTAAAATTTTGCACTGACGCGCTACAAGAAAATCGTGAGTGCAAAATTTGTGAGTTTTTACGCCAAATTCTCCAATGATTTCACTCCTGGGATGACTAATCACATGTGTAGGTAGGTTTTATATGTGTTTCATGAAGATAATCATGTAAACAAGTGTGGGATATGACGTGAGGGAGATCGTGGCAGTCAGAAGTAAAGGCATGGAAAATCATGATAGATAGTGGAATGAGGCGAGATTGACGGAAAAGAGGTTCTCGAGTTAAGAATTATGAAGCTGGTGGAGAAGTGGAATGAAGACACATTGCTAAGAATTGGGAATTGGAAGTTGAAGAAGGAATTTAGGGTTTCTCAGCGCGATAGTTGGAAGTAAGCTAAAGACTCAAAGACACCTGGAGCTTTCAATTCAACATTCAGCTAGTCCAGGAATAGAATTTTAACACCTGCAGCAAACTAGGAGTGAGGTATCCCACGTGACCTTGGTCATGGCTTGTTAAACTGGGGTTTTTTCTGTTAAGCCTTTTAATGTTAAATTGTTAAAGGAAAACGTAAATTCATGTATTCAACGAACTCCCAACAGTGAGATATCAGTCCAAAAGGTCTAAATAAGCAGCCTTTGATATTAGTGAAGTTCAGCAACAGACCTGTTAAAGACCTTTGGTGCTCTGTTTGACCTAAATTATCCAAGTTTGGCACAAAAACTTTCCCTGAATTGATAATAGAATAGGCTGTATAAAATCGAGGAAAATCAGCCAGTGAGAGTTCAAGGAAGAATTGATTGCCAAAGCTATGAAAGCTTGAGGAAAATAGGCTGTGAAGACACTAACAGGTTCTAAAAATCACACAGAAGCATCATCAAGCCTTGGGAGAGCAGATGAAGAAGAGTGGGAAGACCAACAGGGTTGAGCCCACTGAACTGAATTAGATAGGCAACTTTCCAGGATGTGCTGAACTCTTTGGGAATGTTGGATGGTTGAACTTCTTTAAAAAGATTGATGGATATAACACTGAATTCTCTCATAAATTTGCTCAATGTTATAACAAAGATATAGTATCATTTGATACTCTGAAGTTCAAATTAACTATAGAGTTGGTGGCTGAAGCAATAGGGGTCAAGAATGAAGGAGAACTTTGGTTCAAAAAGGTGCCATTTACCTTCAATGCCCAAAGGTATCTATTGCCTGGCATTGTTCCAGATTGGAGCAAGGGAGTGCTCATCCATAATTTTAGAGCTGAATGGGTAGAGCCTATCAAGGTTCTACAAAGCTACATTACATGTGAAGGGAGGTATGCTTTTGTCCTCAAGTATCATTTCAGGTTTCTTCAACACCTGAGTGGTGAATCAAGGATGAATCTCCCTTTCTTCCTGCTAAAGAGCTTGTAGAAAATGTCCAGCAGGATCAAAGAACATCATGACCACACTGTACAGTCCATCTTTCACCATGGATTGATCAAGATTATTATCATCAGTGTTCTGCAGAAAGAAGGAAAGACTTGGGACTACTTTCTCTTTTGGTCTGGATTCCAAAATAACCAGGAAGGACAACCCACCAGAAAGCAGGTTGATAAGGGACAAACCCTAATTAGAAAATTAAGACAAAAAGTGAAGGCTGAAGATGGAAAATGTGTCAAGTTAGAGGAAGTGGAAGAACCTTCAAAAGGAGATTATGAATCTCAGCACCCTCCAATTGACAGTGAGAACAAAAATTTGTTGTTTATACATAAGGAAACCTAGCTTGTTAAAAATGAAGCACCAGCAGAAGCACTCATTGATGAAAAAATTGTTTCTACAGAAAAAATTTTAGGAGATGAAGAAAATACTAAGGTCCAACAACAAATCCCAATTACCATCTTGTCTGAAGATGAAGCATATTTTTTGGAAGGAGATGAGTTGACTGTCAGTGCTGAGACTAGGGTTGGCACACAAAGGGAGTTCTACAGGCAGGAAGATAAGACAGTAATGCCAAAGAAAAAGAAAATTAAAGTTATGAATTTTTCCATAGTCATCCATCAAGGAAAAGATTTGAAAATGGTAGGAGAGCTTGCCCCAGGCTGGAGACCCAAAACTAGACCCAAAAACAAATTGAAGCTGAACATGAAAAAGCTACTAAACCCTAAGTTAAACACAGAAGAGGTAACTATGCTTGATAACTATTCCTCTGATGAAAAGCTAGAGTTTGTCAAGGGTAACAGCAAAGGGAAGAAAGAAGCAGCTCTAGGATGTTTAGCTTCTCATCCTGCAAAAGGAAAAAGGCCATTGAAAATATATGAAGAATCCAGCCTCACCAAGACCAAATTGTCTGCTGTGTTTTTGGAATTACGAGCTGAAATGATGAAGGAACAACAGAAAGAGGAAATAGAAGTTTCTTATTCAGAAAACAAGTTGTTGATGGATGAAAATGCACCTACTAAAATAGATAATCAAGAAAACCCAATTATTCATGATGCTTCTACAGAGTTGCTGCCTGAGGATGAGGAAATCTTCAGAAAGTTGAACATCCCATGGCTGCCTAGTGAACTACAAAGTACAACAGGAAGTAAGGCATTTGACTCAGAGAAGGAAAATTTGCAAAGATCCATCAAGAAGTATAAGCATCAAATAGAGTATATGCAAGAAACAAATGATGGTTTGATTACAGCTAATAAAAGACTCAGGGAAGACCTAGAAGAAGTGAGAGATCACTACCAAGAACTTATTGCAGTCTCCAAAGAGGCCCTAAAAAGGAAAATAAGTACAGATTTACAGTGTGCAGAATTAAAACAAACTATCAGAAATCTTCAGCAACAGAATAAGGAGCTTACAGGAATAATGACAGAGATGGAAGCTGAGTAGCAGAAAGCTAGGAAAAAGGCCCAAGCCTTAAATGGAATAGCTTTATTGGCAGAAGCTGCTAAAGACCTATGAGCATTGTTAGCTAAAATAGTTACTTGTTATGTTTTTGAGGAATACTTTATTTTTGTAATTATTATTTTGATAATACCCTATCGATGAGTAGGCTAAAAACAGTTAGGGTTTAGACTCTAAGTGAATTTTGAAAAAACAGTATTTAGGAAGGTCACAAAGAGAACAAGGGGTTCGACTTTTGGATGGCTAGAGGAGGTCTCTTGACTTATTGATAAGCTAAGTACTTGAATATCATGTGTATTTGATGAACTGATTATGAAATATATGCTCCATATTACCCTTCAGTATGTTCTTTGGCTTCATTTTTAGCTTCTTTAGCTACACAATTGATAATTTCATTGTTGGTTTATAGTTTTTATGCTTGTAGTGCTTGTCAGTTGTGAATGAACTTCAATGTTATGTTCTGTTGGATACCTGGTTATTATATTATGCATCTCAGTTTTTCTTTACTTGTGATTTAGTTCCTATTTGGGTTATGAATGTATTCCCTCTTGTCACCAAACCTCACAACCAGAAAATCCTTTCAAAAACCCTAAAAACTTAGTTTTGTTTGATTGAATATTTGAGATTGTGTTGGCTTGTTTCTTTGTAGTCTGGAAACAATTTATGGCACAAACACTTGGTATTGTTCATGTTTAAAGAGTCTGAATGAATACGGAAGAAGACTCCATGGGGGTCCTTTTTCGTATGGTTTAGTCTCTAAGGCCCGAAAAAGTATAAAATCATACCTTAGAGAACTCTTCCAGTCATGATTGGCTGGAGTGTTCCTTTGTCATAAACAGTCCTATCTGAACTGAGAACTATATAACCTATTGTCAAACGGACCACTCTTCAAATAATTTAATGAGTGTGAAGAAGACAAGATCGCTCGACAATCTTTTCGTATTTAGGTAGCCTCAAAAGGGTTTAAAGAGAACTCCATGAGGTTTCTTTATGCAATTTCACTTTTTACAAGCCTGGAAGGATTAAAAAATGGAATCGACTATCTTTTCATGTTTAAGGAGTCTGAAAAACGATGTGAAAAGAAGACTCCATGACGTTTCTTTACACAATGTTGTATTTTACGAGCCTGGAAAGAAACTTGAACTGGACTCGAAACTTTGATACTAGATTTTAACGTGCGTGACAAAGTATCATAATAAACACTCAATGACCTTTTCCATTTTGTGAAAGTACAAAAAATCCATAAACAAACTTTCCAAAGCTTTTACTAAAGTCAACCTGCAGACGACTCATAAACAAGTGTTAAATGCATCCAAAATCAACATTAAGGGAGTATGAAAAATAGGTTTTGACCATAACATGATGTAATATCAAAACTATAGTAAGCCGGGCCCAAAAAAATGTCTATATAAAGCAAGTAAATAGTAAAAAATCAAACATTTCACTATTTACCTCTAGCAGAGAGCACTTTGACCATTTTCTAGCCAAATCTTCCACAGCTAGTACCTAGAGTTCCCACCATCTGTTTTCAGTCTCGTTAGTTGTAGGTAATAGCTAAGACCCTTATCTTTCATTTCATAGCTTCTATTTTGGTATTTGGTGGGGTTTTGGGCCTACTTGGCAAGCCCTAAAATCCAATTTGCAGTCATCGCGGCTACCCCTTGCGGGATAGGAGGTACCACCTGAGAACTACGCCAAAAATACGGTGGACAGGTAGTGCCACCACCTATCTCCAATAGGGCACAGGAGGTGCAGGCCGTGGAGAAGTTAAACAAATTATATGGGAATACTTTACTCTTTCTTTTGATTTGAAATGACTCAAGGATGATATTAATGCATACCATTGTTGTTTTTGGCAGGTCTAGGATTCCAAAATATGGTGATATGGAAGGAAAGAACACATGATGACGAGGATGCTACTGCTGAAAGGAATCCAGTTTGCATTGCCACACTCCAGAATTGTGGGCTCTTAAAGTTCTTCCAGACACCAAGCATGGTGTCCCACGAGAGACTATTGGAGCACATACTGATAATGTGGAATCCAGAACAGTAGCATTTCGAGGTGGGGGCACACATACTTACAGTGGAGGTAGAGGATATCTACTTCTTGACTAGCCTATTGAGATGGGGTGCCCCCATCTCACTGATAGGTTCTCATGGCAGGGACATTACCACCAGAGAGCTCATAGATCAACACTGGGCACCAGGTACAGGTACATCGGGGAAGAAAATCCCCATTAGTGCAGTGACAAACAGGGATCTACGTATTGTCTTATTCACCATGCAAAGGGTGGCAGGGAGCTAGGGTGTGCATCATGATTCTAGTGCACATATGTCGTATGCCCTAGAGGCTATGGCACCTATGGTGTTCAACTGGGCAGAAGCATTGCTTCCAATATTCAAGGATCAGCTGACTAAATGTCGGCAGGGAGAGCTGAAGTAGTTCGGCTTTGGTTCCATCTTAGCTTGCTTCTTCTTTAAGTGGGTCCCCTAGATGAGGCCCCAGGTGACTTTCCGGAGTCTGAGAGCATGAGACCCCCATATGTTGAGGTGGGTCCAGGTCATGGCTTGCACAGGAGCAGGTAGGGGCATAGTGAATTTCAGTGATCCATTCTTCAGATGGCGGTAGGATCATATGCTCATGGTTGAGGACTATGCCTAGGAAGGCCCATATTTTACAGGTGATCCTAATCTACCACTCCCACCTAGAGGGCAGTGGGGTGACATTGGTAAGAAACAAGAAACCCTAATAATGGAAAATGTTTTTATGTTTTTTATGTTATATATTTTTTATGATAAGTGATGAGACCTATTTGTCTTCATGCAGATGTTGGAGCAGCAAGTCCTGGAGGAGCATTTCCATTAGATAGGTGAGCCGGAGCTCACTTCATGCCACAGGGTGATGATATCACCAGGGAGCAGGAGGTGAACCTAGAGAGGTTGACTCTGGATATCCCAGATGTTGATATAGATGACCTCTTGACTAGATATCAGAGATCTATGGCAAGAGTACCAGGCCGATTCAGCAGGCTACTACGCAGGGTGGCTCGAGTAGTGATGTGCTATCATGAGTACCACTAGTGGATGAGACATATATACTGACAGCTGATAGCTTCAGGATTTTTGTATGATGATTTTTCCTGAAAGCCTACGTACTTCAAATGAGGTCTCGGGACCTATTTTTTGCAAAAAAAATTCGTATATATATATACAGACTTTTACATGGTGCTTATATGTTTCAAATGGATAAATGCATTTTCTATGAGTTCTATGTGTCTTTAAATGTTTATTTACAATGTACCATGTTTGATTTAGTGTCATGAATGGGCAATATGCCAATTTAGGATGTAATTAGCCAATGAATCAGCAACTACATTATGTTCCCTAGGGATATTCCTATATGTAATGGTTCCAAAATATCTTTCTAACAAACATACCCTCCGAAAGAGGCAGAGGAGCATGGGGTTCCTCATGGTGTAGACATGGTTTAAATGACAAACCACGAGCTGAGAGTCCATTAAAACTACTAGATCATGGACATCCTAGGAGGCAGCTTTAGTCAGAAGACTAATGACTACTTCATACTCGATGATGTTATTAGTAGCAGGACCTAAACAAACCACTCCTGAACTAACCAAATCTTTAGCTGGGGAATAGAGAACCCAAGTAGCCAAGGATAGATTCAAGGTGTGGCGGCAAGCACCATCAGCGAAGCCATAGAAATCCATCTACATGACCAAAACATGGTATAAACAGATGCGGACACTGAAACTCAAAACCATCTTGAAAATACTAAAAGCACATTGAAAGTTAGTCAATATACATATATACAAGATACCATCCAAGAACACCTAGGAATAGTACATTTTCAAGTACAACCCACTGCGAGGTTTCCCCAAAGGGATTCCATCATAATCAACTAACTCATAGGCTCCTTTCTCTAACACCTTGGAAATAACGAAAGGTCCATACCACATGGACTCGAAATTACCCTTCCCTAGCTTGTCATATCTCTGGTCATAAGTCAAAACTAGGTCACCCTCGTTGAAAACACGAGGCTGGATGGATTTATCGTACTACGCCTTGACGTGTTTCTTATGTGCCTCATTAGCCAAGGAAGCATATCTATGAGTCTCATCAAGGTTATTTAAGTACAAAAATCTTGCTTCCTCTACGAAAGTGTCTGGGAGAAGTTCGATGACAAGTTGTAAAGATGGAATCTGACATTGGATCGATAAGACAACTTTAATTCCATAGACAAGCTGGAATGGCGTGAAACCAGTAGCTATTTTCATGGAAGTCCGATAATCCCAAAGAGAAGAAAAAAGAACAAGATTCCAATTGGATTTATGATCTCCAACCATCCGATGAAGCATAGTTTTCAAAACCTTGTTAATGGCCTTTACCTAACTAGTAGCTTGCGGATAATACGACGTAGAGTTTTCATGGTGAAAACCTAGCTTCGCACTCAATTCCTCCATCATTTTATTATGGAAATGAGATCCGTGATCAGTGACGATGGATTGCAGAACTCCAAATATAGCTATGATATGATTGAACAAGAAGAGAGCGACAGTCTTACCATCTTATGCATATGTAGGCATGGCCTCAGCCCATTTTGTGAAATAATCCATGGCTATGATGATGTAACCATGCCCCCTGGCTGAGGTAGGCTTACAATGCATAAAGTCAATCCCCCATTTGGAAAAAGGGCCAATGGAAATGACGGGGTGAAGTGGAGCATGATGGGTGCACTTTTTGGGATAAAAATGTTGTCAAGGTGGGCATTTCTTAACAACCTCATGACATTCTTTGAAGACAAAAGGCTAGAAATAGCCAGCATGAAGGATTTTCTGGGCTATAGCCATCCTATATAAATGACTGCCACATGCTCCAAAGTGGTAATCATTCAACACATGTTCAGCCTCCTCATGACTGAGGCATCGCCGGAGAATGGAATCAATCCCACGTCTATACAAGGTATCATGTAAGATAAGATAGTAATTCGCTTGGTGACAGATGCGGCAATGATCATCGTGAGATAGATGTGGCTAAAAACACTGGGTCTGGAGATAAATCAGCAAATCTCCATACCAAGGATCAGTAGTGCTAATTAGGAACAAGAATTCATCTGGAAATGAATTCCTGGGCTCAGATTCCGTGGTAGCACATGGAAGGTCAGATATAAGCTCAGCAAAAACCAAGGATTTCTTCGATGTAGCCTTGGAAAACTCGAGATCAAACTCCTGAAGAATGACGATCCAATGAGAGTACTTGCCGCCAAGTACCTGATGAGTCAGAATGCAGTACATCGGGTTTTGGTCTGCCAATACAGTGGTAGTGCGAAGCAGAATGTAGTGATGAAATTTTTGCACAGTAATGATCGTGGCCAAAGCTAGCTTCTCCACATGTGAATAACAGGTTTTATAATCAATAAGATTCTTACTGTCATAATAAATCACATGCTCCTGACCATGGAGATTGTCCTACAAGAGAAAATACTTTGAATAATATGGGGGGTGTATCACGGGTGAATGAGTCAGAGCATGCTTGAGATTATCAAAGGCATGTTGGGCTTGGTCATCCCAGAAGAATGGAGTGTTCTTCTTGAGGAGACGCATATAACCATTTGTTTTCTCAATGAAATTGCACACGAAATGATGGAGAAAGTTTTCCTTCCCCTGCAAACTTTGGAGTTCAAGGATGTTGGTTGGGGCTGGTGGATTAATGATAGTGGCAATTTTCAAAGGATCTATCTGGATTCCATCTTTGGATTGCACAAATCCAGGAAAACGTCTTGTCTCAACGCAAAAAAAACATTTATGTGGATTGAGCCGTATATTATAATGACGACATCTCAGGAATATGTCTCTAAGATGACTAGGATGGTCCTCCCTTCATTGTGAATGAGCAAGGAGGTCGTCAAGGTATGATTCAAAAATATGTTTAATGTCATGAAATGCATAGGACATCGCACGCTGGAAGGTGGCTCCAACATTTTTCAAGCCGAAAGGTAACTTCTTATATGCAAAGGTTCCCCATGGGAAAATGAATGTCGTCTTATGCTGATTGGAGGGAAATATCTCAATCTGATTATAGCTGAAAATCCATCCATGAATCAAAAGATGACACTTCCAGCACAGTTGTCGATAATCTGATCAATATGCAGGGTAGGAAAGTTGTCATTGGGACAAGCTTTATTTAAATCCCTAAATTCAATGCAGACTCTAATGGTGCCCTGCTTTTTATTGACAGGGACAACATTCAATACCCATTCTATCAGAGGTACAAGATAAATAAAACCATCTTTTAGAAGTTTCTCAATCTCGGCTTTAATAGCTGCGGCATTCCTAGGATGGACTTGCCTAAGTTTCTACCTAACAGGTTTATCCATGGGATAAGTTTTAGTCTCATGGACCACAATGGAAGGGTCAATACTCAGCATCTTTTCATAGGACCAGGAAAAAATATCACGAAATTCCTTAAAAAGTGCCTTATATGCTTCAGATTCATCTGTGGAGCAGTTCTGCCCAACATGAACGTGCTCAATAACATCAGGCTTGGCTGATATTTCAATTGGGTTCATCTGAGTAATGTTCCAAAGGTTTCCTTCAGAATCTATGTCTTGCAACAGTATAGGACTTTCTGAAACGTTGACAATATCAGTAGGAAACAACGATGCAAAATCATGGCTTCCCGAACTGGTATTGGGGAGGAACATGGATCTATGATGGTGATCCTCCCAAATGGGCTCATCTGTATTCATGATCTCTATAATGGACTCATTGAAAGGAAAAGTCTCAAAGAGATAGTCTAGAATCAGAAGAGAAGGTTCTAACGAGTAAAGTAAATGGTAAGGATCCAAAGCCACTAAATGAATGTCATCATTGTGATCATCGAAACACGTTTGAATGGTGTCATACATAGCTTCATGCAGACTCAACGAGGTCGACTAAACAAAATTTTTTCCTTGGGGATCAATATCAAATGAGGTGATCATATGTACTATCGCAGTATCCATGCTAGGAGGAGTAGAGGGGAAAATCCCCATAAGGGACGAATCCTTCATCATACCTACCCCAATCAACTGGTATGGAGGAGGGGACTGACCTAACATGGGGATGTTATTAGCCATGGAGGTAGTAACATCCGGTGTACAAAAATCAAGCTGGTTAATGGTAAAAATTATCCTAATATGCGGGAATTGGACCGTTAGAAATACTGTTGAAGCAACAACATTCATGGCATAGAACCAATTCCTTCCTAAAAGGATGTTATAATCCAAAGGGGTATCTACCACTTTGACTTGGATGGAAACCGTTTTTCCCCCCAGCTTGACCGTGAGGGCTGATATGAGGCCATGGGGTTGGAAACCCCGTCCATCAAAGGCTTTAAGGGTCGTAGGTGATGTGACAAGCTTGGGAGAGCCAAGAGCTTTCCAACAAATCATAGATAACACCGAGGTCGAAGCTCCTTCATCTAGTACTGTTCGAAACACTTTCTTTCCCACTACTTTTGTAATGATCTGAAAAGCAAGTTTATGTGGTAATATAGGTTTATAGTTCTCAACATTGAAGTGAATCAAGTTAGTGTTATCCGGGTCCATAGCTCCTAATGCGGTCAAAAATTTCTTGCACCGTGTAGGGCAACTTTGGAGTACTTATAGGGTAGACATCGCACAAGGTTTCTGAGCGAGATCTTCAACCACATTATAGAATTGAGTAGCATGGGCATTGGGATTAAAGACATCCTTCCGAAGAGTACTCTTTGGTGGGCGCAAAATCATGTCGAGAGTAGGCTTCTCAATTGACAAGGGAATAGTGGACGAGGATTCTAGAGAACTAGTAGAGGGAGCTTTCCCTGAAGAAGATTGATCTTCTTTCTTATCTACAGGTTTATCATAATTCTGGCTTCGAGTTTGCAGATGGATGGTATCTAAGGACATCATACGAATTTCCTCCGATGAACTAGATTTACCTGGGTTAGACATGTGGTCTATCAACTGCTATAGAGAGGGAAAGGGATCCGTAAGTACTGCAGGTGTGGGATTATACTTTAGAAACTGGGAGATTTCGTCCCGACGGGGACACTCCTTTGAAAAGTGGTCACCATCGCACAACAGACAAGGATATTTAGCCTTCCTTTTCCCTTTATCATTGTCATTATTAGTTGATCGTGGGGTCTCCTATTGGTTTCCATGTTTTTTATTTCGATTTGTACCTTTCTTTTTATTACCCGAGGTTTGAGTACTTTGAATAGAATTAACCTCGGCAGAAACCTTAGGAGTCGAAGGAGTAGCAGTTTGGTTTTGCTTGGCAGATTTTGCTATGGATGGATACTAGATTGAACCAACAATCCCATCAACAGGTACTTTTGTTGGTGGCTTGGCAGCGTCAGTGCTGGGGCGAGGAGCTTGATGAATCAGGTCATAAAGAGTACCGGACTGGGAATAGACCAATTCTAGGTACTGATCCCAACTAATATCCTGCTCTTCGGTAACAACACCACCCATAGCCACATCTCGGGCAATAGGAGGCAACAAGGACTTAGTAAACCAATCAACTAACAACTAATCCAGAATAGGGGCCTTAATAATCCTTCTCCACCTTCTCCACTGGTGAATATGATCAGAAATATGGGTGGAGGTGTTCTGTCATAGATAAGTTAAAAGATCAGTGCCCATTTCATAATGAATAGGGAGTTGAAAGTGCGTAAGAAATACGGTTGCCAACGAGCCAAAATCCACAAATGAATGTTGTGGGATTTCAATATACCACTTCGCGGCCATACCGGTCAAATTTCACTGAAAGAGTCGTAACCAAATGGAATCATCCATGAGGGAGTTTGAGGAACACCACAAATGAAAAGTCATAACATGGTTCCGCGGATCTTCACCTTGCTTCCCATCGAATTTCGGAATACCAGATGGTAACTTTACCGGAATGGGGGGCCATGAGGGATTATGTCGAATTAGATCATTAATCAACTTGGACAAATCAGGCAAGTCCAAAGTTGCTAGGAAAGGTAACTGTCTATTGGGATGCACATACTGGTAATATTGATATGGCATATAATTACCAGTAGGGCCATAGGTAGACTGATAAACAGGTTGCTGTGAGGAATAACTACAGGAAAATCTACCCATGGGGGGTTAATTTCCATAATTAGGACCACTAGGACCACCAGGGCCTCCAGGAGGAGGACTTCCATAGCCACTGGGACTTCTAGGACCATCGGGACCACCAAGACCACCGGGACCACTAGGACCACAAGGAGGCAAACCACCAGACCCTATGGAACCTCCAGGAGGTGGAAAACCTCCAGAGCCACCGGAACCACTAGGTGGAGGGCCACCAGACCCTCTAGATCCATAAGGAGGAAAGCCACCAGGTCCCCCAGGACCACTAGCACCACCAGGACCATGAGGAGGACTGCCAGATCCTCCGAGACCATTTGGGCCCCCAGGGGGAGGACCTCCATAAGGTGGTCCTCCCGCACCTCCCACAATATGTATAGGTATCCCTCCCATAGCTAGCATGTAAGACCAGTTGGGTTTACCCCATGGTGTAAAAGTGTTACTAGGGTATGGAATTCCAATAGGATTGGATCGATGATTACCTACAGGTATTTGATAACCATAACCACCAGAAGACTGAATGGCAATAGGTTGTGCCCCCAAGGGTTGACCTGAACTAGATGGGGCATTCACCACATTAGTGTGGGTGGGAGGGACAAAAACTGTATATGTTTCTATGTTAGAGGTCTGCTCTCGACTAGGTACAACTTTGGTATCAGATAACATAGGTTGTGTTGGGGGTTTCCCCCCAGCATTCAAAGGTACCGACGAAACAAGAATTGAAGGTTGGGCCCCAGATGCAAAAGACCTGGGAGGATTTGGAACAAACATAACATAAGAGGTGATAGGAGTGGAAATTTGACCTGGGCTGTGGGTTGTTAATGGACGATCTATAATCGGTTCAATGGGTCTCATAGAATCGGCTAGTGAATGATATCCCACAGGAAGGAATGTGGAACGAACTGGTGAAGAGCCTAATAGGTTATCAATCTACTTTTCTACCTCCTATGTATGGAGGATAGCATTACGATATTTCCTACGTTGTTCTTCACTCTCAGGAGAACTTACACGGGTGCCAAATTAGGCAATGGCCTGTCCAATAGGTGTCTCCCAAAAAGAAGCATTAGGACCAAAGTCCGGACGGGTATCATCAACATGACCTTCCGAGGGAGGATGGAATAATGAATCTTCTTGGGAAGGCTATTGGACCAAGGGAGTCTAGTGTGAAGAATATGGTACTCCACTTTCCATCACCACATTATCTCCCACTTGCAAGGTGGTAGCAGCTCCCTGGTTGATAGCTTCCATTGGATTTTCTCCTAAAACAGGAGTAAAATCAGGTGGCAAGCCCTGTACTCTCCTGGACTGTCTTAACTTAGCCATTTTGTACAGTTCCTATCCAACCTAGGGTCTGAGAATATAGAAAAAACACACCAAAAGACTTCCCTACTCAAACTATAGGTTAAAAACAAGCAAACTTAAAATGATAGAAGGAGTTCAAAAGTCAGGTCTCTCACTAGGATTGTCAAGCAGGTGCCACTCGTGATATACCTCGAGGGTATGTGCATAATAATCTCCCCAAATGTTGTTTTCGGTGTATGGCTCCAAAAAAGATGGCCAAAGGGCTTTTCTCAGATAGATAAGGTACCCTAGTGGGGTCTCCCGATATACTCAAGGTACGTGGGAGCTCAAATCGGTAGTAGTGTTGTCTAATGCATAACCGTACACAAGGGGCCTTCCGATATACAATCGAGTACATGAAGTACCTTTATATATACCTCAAGGGTACGTGAAAGGTCGTTCGATATACCGACGGTACGTGGAAGAACCGCGCGAGTCCTGGAATGTAATGCTGACAAATAACGATAGCTCCTATGTTTTACGATGCTCGAACACGTCTCTAACCTATCACTCAAGTTACTACATAAATTTTAACTACAAATACAGTTAATTTTAACTTGTACGGTTAGGTGAATGCATGATGTTTTGACAGAAAAGTAAAACCATGCAATATGCTTGTGTAAATGTTCACTTTACCGTTCAAGTATGCCTACTTACGAAAGGGAAGAGAGTGTTTTTCTTTTTGTTTCAAAACCAAAAATCATTCCAATCAACAGTCATGAACATGAAATCAAAGACAAGCAAATACTTCTACAAACCAAATTCTTCTTTCCAAAAGCAAATGAGAAGGGTGAGAATCTCTTTTCCTAAAAGAACAACACCAAGCACACATATATGCCAATGCACTCTAACTTTTCAAATTTCTTAAAAACATAAGCAAATTTAACTTAAAACTACCATTTTTTTTATTTTGATCGAGATAGTCCTATATGCGTGAGAGACAAAAGATCATAAAGGTCCTAAAATCTTGTAAAGCCAATCAGAAAACCCAAATCCAACGCTCAAATATGATGTCCTAATCTCAAGCAAAACTTTTCTTTTTTGAAGGGAAGAAAAAGAAGTTTACTATGCAAGCAAGCAATGAAATATAGAAGCTAATCTAGTGTTCTTCTTTCAGTATATGCAACAAAACTTGAGTTCAATGAGCACCCTAACTTTCAGAAAACAAGAAATCCTTCTTTAAGCACAACCAACAAGCAAGAAGCAGATGAACAATCAAAAAGACTAAACAAAATTTTGAAATTACACTCAAACCAATCTTAAACCATCCAAGCAGCAAGCCACACACATCAGATTCAATAACACAAGCCTGATAACAATACTGAAAGCAATCAAAATTCCAAATTTTTACAAAGAAAAATGAGGAAAAAGAGTTTTGGACTAATGCCTACCTGGTACCACGCTTCGTAGGTGTTGTAAGAGCATTTCCAAAGCAACACTGCTCCTTGCAAAATAGACACAGGCGGTGGCACTACACACTGCTCACTATGTTTAGGCGGTGGCACCGCTCCTCATACAAAGCATCACCACGGTTCCCTGTAGATGGAAAAAAAAAAAAAGAGAATGATCAAGGAAAATACTGTCGAATTGAATGTGGTAACAGAGCATAAAAGACCGAAATGACTCAGATCTGAACATATTTGGAAATTTCAAACCCAAATAATACAAATCAGAAGTAGATCTGACTGAAAAGAGTTGAAGAAAACGGAGCCTGGATTCAAACAAGAGTTGCAGACCGAGGAATATTAGAATCAACTAAATACAACTATTCCCTAGTAGAGTTGCCAGATTTGTTAGCTGGAATATTTCACCTCCTACGGACAGCAAGGTGTTCTGATCGTCTGAATGGTTCAGATCCATAACAAATAGATCATAGAGGCTGATAAATCTCCCTAAATGCTGTAGATATCTGGAATACAAGGATTTTATAGTCCACCTGTCTACCTGCGATCAAGATCAACACGAAACAAATCAAAGCAACCAGAATATGATCTACTAATCTATGCTAGTGACTAAGGAATCTAGCAATATATATCTGAAATCAAACATCAACAATATATATGGGATAGAAAATCAACTTGCATTAGAAATATGAAGAAGTTTACAACCAAGCCTTAGTGTTGACATGCATCTCCATGAAACCAACTCTTCATCCCCAAAAGATCTGAATCTAGCTCTCTATGCTCTCTCCAAATGATCTTGGGCCAAGAATCAATCCAACAGCATAAAAATATCTTCAATGTTCTCCCCTCAACCATGGCTATGAGCTCATATTTATAGGGCTTTAATGGATAGAGGTGGTTGAGAAATTAGTGGGTGAGGTGGCCTCTAAGATCCTAGGATGAGGGATCTTGAGCTCAACCAACCCACAACAGTAGGGATAAGGGATATCTTGAGGCTTATGATCTAGAAGCCTCAAGAATCTTCTCTTTTTCCCTTTTTACCCAGGGTACTGCACTTCTCCTCTTATGACAGAGTGGTTCTCATAATAACCACCTATGGACCAAGGGCAGTGGGTGATGGCACTACTTATGGACAACTGATGAAAGGTGGTGCGATCAGGGGTATCGCTCCTGGATAAAGGGGCATACGCGTGGCTGGGAATTTGTATAATAGATTGATAAGAAACCATTTAGTTTTCACTCCAAAAGATGGGATTTAGGGCAAGTAGGTATGTCAAATGTCTTATCACATGATGGTGATAGGATTTTGGTATAACAGTTGGTATTTGATTACTAATAATGTTGTATAAAATCTTTGAACTACCATTCATGTTATTTTCTTGTACCTTCTTTCTAACTGAAACAACTTCAAATTTTAGATACTCATTTTCCTTATCCTTTTCTACTAGCAGGTTGTTTAGTTCTTCTTCATTTAATCTAGCCTCTTCAATTTTGAGCTTTAAATCAATTATCATACTTTCAATGATTTCTATCAACTTGTTAGATTTATAGACCTCATTTTCAATATTTTCAATTTCTTCTTTGAAATGTTTACATTCTCTTCTTACTTTTCTAATCTCAGTCAATGAACTTACAAGCTCAGTTTCCAAATCAAATTCACCTTCTTCTTCTTCAATAAATTCATCATTCTAATTTTCTATAGCCATAAAGAGTCTTAGATATGAGCTAACATCACTTTCATCTGTTTCTGAAGAATCACTATCATCTTTAATAAATAGACTTTGCTTTTTATATGAGTTTCTTTGAAAAGATTTCTTATATTCTTTCTTGTATTCTTTACTCTTTCTATTGCTTTCTTCTTCACTATTAGAATGCTTATTGTAAGGACACTTGGAGGAAAAATTCCCTATTCTACAACAACCAAAGAATTTAAGAGGAATCTTACCTTTGTATTTACCAGTACCCTTTTTCATATTTTTGACAAAATTAGCTTCTTCCTTATCTTCTTCTGAATCATCATGATTGTTGGTTTCTGCTTCAACTTTCTTCTTGTTCTTCTTAGCCACCTTGAAAGCTGCTTCTTTCCTGAAAGAATCCTCACCATAGTTCCTCATCTCATATGTTGTTAGTATTCCATGTAGTTCATCCATTTATAAAGTAGAAATATCAACTCTTTCTTCCAAAGTAGATATTTTTGAATTGAATCTTACAGGTGAAGATATAAGTACCTTTTGCACAATATCAACATCTTTAACTTTTTCTCCTAGATCTCTCATGGTATTTACTACTTCATCAATAAAAAGAAAATAAGTTGCTATATCTTCAGATTCTTCCATTTTTAAACTTTCAAATTGACTCCTATATGACTGTAACTTAGCATTTTTCACCTTAGTATCTCCTTTATAAACATTTTTTAGCTTGTCCCATAATTCTTTAGCTGACTCACAATGCATAACCTTAACAAATTCTGACCCTACTAAACCTCCAAGTATTGCATACATGGCTTTGGAATTACTTTCATAAAGTTTCTTACTTACAACATCTGTTGGAATGCTTTCCAAAGCACTATATTCATTCAACACAACTTGCCAAACATCTACTCCTTAAGTATCCAAAAATAATTTCATCCTGATACTCCAAAAAGCATAATTATGTCCATCAAATAGAGGTAATTCATAATTTGTAAATTTATACTTCTTATCCATCATAAAAGACCACACTTCCAATGATTAAACTAAGATATGAAGTGACTGGCTCTGATACAAATTGTTAGTCAATTCAGATAACTGAGAGGGGGGCTGAATTAGCTGTCTATAAAAGTTTTCCTTCTTTAATGGAGCTTAAAATATAACAATTATTTTTTCTCATAATCAATAACCATCAAACACATGAATTGGAAAGAGGCGCAAAATATTCGTGAGGAAACCCATAACGGGAAAAACCTCTTCTTCTTATGGATGTAAAGCAAGCAACTTTAGCTACATCATGTTTTATCTGACCAACAACTTAGATGAGGCTACTACCTCAGGCAATTACCTCTTTATTTTCAGCTCTTACTGAAAGACAACTCCTACTTCCTGAATGCAAACTTCAACTTGCAATGAGACTGCCAGTCTCCCTAGAAGCTCCCTTTCTCTCTGTAGTAAAGACACCAACCTGTTAAATCCAGCTCTATCAAAACCAACTTGTCAAACCAATTATGTCAAAAACCTCTTTTGTCAAAACCATCCTGTCAAATCAACTCTGTCAAATCTATTTTTGTCAACATAACTATGTAATTTAATCTCAACATGTCTTCATTTATACTGCAAGTGTAAAACTTATAATTTCAATACCAGTGATATAAACTCTTTTTCAATTCGTTTACATTCTAGTTACTCTTAGCATAATACAAATTATAAATGCAATATAACATCTACTTCATTGCAATGATTAAAATGACTTCTATGATTCTATAGTCTTCAACTCAAATCTCTGCATATCATTCAATTCATTTACTTTCTTAGTTATGTAGATTACATTCTTGTTTTACTAACCAATTCACAATTATATGAGCATACACATCCAGTGTACTCAATCCAATGAACTGTGCAATACTTCCTCTATTTTTCCATATGTAATGTACTCAAAATTTAAACAAAACTAAAAGTGATAACTGAATTTTCAATCCATACCATTTTTCCTACAGCCAAATCAAAATCGATCTTTTCCATTGCTTATACATTTCTTCCTTCATTGCTTGTTGAAATCTTTCTGTTTCTGCCTTCATTGCTTGTTGAAATATTTATGTTTCTTGCTTCATTGATTGCTGAAATCTTTCTGCATTCACTTCAGAACCTAGACAATTTTTGCGTTATGTATACACCCATTCCGACTCTCTTAATTTGAGACAGTATTCCTGTCTATTCTCACACCCCCTCTGCATATACAAATATCCTTTTTATACCTTACAACACATACATCTAATCAGCTATAACAGTTGTCTTAACTGTGTAAACCATAAGACAGTTTCAAAAATGTTTTTGGGCAGCGCAGCATTAATTAATTTATTTAGCACTAACTGTGTAAACCATCAGATAGATTCAAAAACATTTTAGGCAACGCAACATTAATCAATTCATTTAGCAGAAATTCATTTTAACCTTATGACAAAAACAAACTTTGAAACCATATTCTTGATTTATTGATGGTCATTGGAACCTTGCTTTGACACACTGGAATCAAGCGCTTGATACTCAATGATGGATAACAAATCGTTTTAGCCACAACAAAAAACTCAAACTTTTGCTAATGATTATTTCTGTGAATGCAATAAACTTTCTATCTGAAGAAAATAATTTCTGTCTCATTCACTATTTCTGTTTCATTCCCATATTTCTGTTACATTCAAGGATTTCTGTCTTTGGTTCTTTCAAAGAGTAATATCTATCAAATTTTATTATTCTTTCAAATCTATGTTATGTATTTTCTAATAGACATTATTTACATCAATGACAAACAAAATCATTTAGACCAACAGGATTTACTCTTGGTAAAACCCAAGCTTGTCAAGAAGCTATCAATTCTTCCATACCAAGCTCTAGGAGCTTGCTTCAGTCCATACTGATCCTTTTTCAACTTACATACATGAGTCACTATGTCTTCAACTTAAAATCCTTGTGATTGCTTAATGTTTACCTCTTCCTCAATCACACCACTCAGGAAGGTTTTCTTTACATCCATCTGGCGTAGATCCCACTTCATGATGGAATCAAGTGCCATGATGGTTTTGATGGAAGTGTACTTTGCTAGTGCAGAAAAAGTCTCTTCATAATAAATCCCCTCTTTCTAAGAGAATCCTCTTTCCACAAATATTTCCTTATACTTTTCAATACTTCCATCAGCTGCATGTTTTATCTTGTAGATTCACTTTGAAGATACCACACTCTTGTTTTCTAGTTTGGGTACTATATCCCAAACATCATTCTTCATTATTGATAGGTATTCTTCCATCATTGCTTCCACCCACTCTTTCTTTTGTGCAGCTTCCTCGTAGCTGGTGGGTTCTTGATCTACAAGGTCACACATCAAAGAGCCAAAGGTAAACAGTCATAGGATAAAAAGCTTAAGGTAAACAATAGGCCTAGGAAAACTAGGCCTAAAATACATGTTTATTGTTTCTCTATATTAAAACAAGACAAATACCCACAATTTAAAAAAATATAAAAAATGTTTGACTATTATAAGACAAAATTCTAAAAGACTAGCAACAACCATATTAATAATATTAATATTTGGCATTACACATCAAATTACCTCCACTATTAGGAATTTGGAGGAGTTAAAAGGATTTTTTTTAAGAGTTCTACTATTACTCTAAGTGCACATTAGTTTGACTCCCAATAGCCCAATGGAGTTCAACTAAACCTTATGCACATTATCTAGACTCCTAGCAAGATGTAGTTCAACTATCACATGGATTGCACATTACCATGCCACTAAGTGCATTTATCACATGAGTTTAGAGGAGTTTTGAGAAGAGTTCATAAGGATTTAGACTAACCATGTGCACATGGAGTTCCATTGTTGCACCCACTAAACAATGCCATGCCATTAAGTGTAGTTATCACATGAGTTATTTTTTATTTTTTTCCAACTACCACAAAATGTAGATATCACATGAGTTATTTTCTATTTCTTTCTAATTGTTTTATTAATTTGAAATTTGACCATAAAATCAATTTGAAGAGTACACTTATACAAATCTCCTAGGATATAGAAAAAGAATAAATGATATCCCACCTCAAAAATCTAAAAATATAAACCCTAAATTATCCTCAATAACTTGAAAGTGACATTGGATAAATATTTATTAACAAAATGATAGCCCATTTTCGGATTATTAATTCAATATTTATTATCAATGATAACCATTTTTGGATTCTTGTATTTGTGTTCGCTCAACATATAAGTATCTTATGAGTCATTACTCTTGGTATAACAAGGTCACCAAAAATAACTCTAGGGCTCTGATGGAGGGTTTGGCCCTGCTCATCCAGCTAGTTCAAACATGGGAAGCTACATCCCGGTGACTTCCCTGTGGGCTTGTCCGGGATCCTTTGTCTTTTTCCTGGGCTCATACATTACCTGTGTGCTGGTACTTGTTTGTTTTGGCCCCCCCACTGCCTTCATTTCCCTCTGTCATTTAGGGTCTTCAGGGGATTTTTGGTCTCACTGGGTTGGTGGTGCACTCAGATATGGAAAAATTGGAGTTCCTCCCCTCACCAGGGGGACTAGTACCAACCAAAAGTGGGAAGGATTTCGTTTGGGTTTATCTGCCATTTCTGTGTCGGGGTTTATGTTTTTTTGGGTTACCAACCTTGCATGGTTTCAACGTTGCCTCTGCACTTGATTTCTTTCTGTTGCCCCCGTCAGCATGCGTAGGGTTGAGTTTGTTGTTTGTTTTCGAGTGTTTTAGCTGATTTTACCTTTCCAGGTAAATCACACTTTGTATGGCCTTCCCCTGTCCTGCTGCAGACTCCTTAGAACCCATGGACCATTTTTTGTCCTTTGATATTTCCTTGATCATCCCTAAAAACATGTGAAAAATTCTATACATGACTTTTAATCCCTTAATCGCATATATACGTGGGTTTGACCCCTAAAACCGCATACATCGGGATGTGTACAAAAATCCAAATCCTTTTGGAGTTTTCCTTGACATGGATCCAACTCACTTGACTCTTAGCCTTCCCTATGCCTTGAGATCGCTCGGATTCGACCTTTCATTGCCCCTTTGAAAAACTATATAAGGAACTCTATGGTACATTGAAGGCATATGAGAGAATTGAGAGCAAAGAAACTATAGTCCATTGTTGCTGGAACTTATGCTTGAGTCTGCATCCCTTTCTCCCTTGGAGCACTAGTGTGTTCTTCCCAAGCTTGCCTTTTGCTTGTGAGCTTCCTATCGAGAGATGGAGGATTTAGGTGGTGGAGGCCCAAGTGGGGGATTCAGTTTCTCTGGTTCGCAGACGTGCTGTCAGAGGTTGTATCTATTGTAATCTCTGATTTATATTAATAGAAATATTGTTTCCTGTCCAATAATGTGTGTTTGAATGAATATTTTATCCATGGGATTATTTCAAACTCTTATACATTGTTGATTATATATGCTAGAATAGATCTAACACCATGATATATAGTATGCTTGTATTGTTTACATGTTGTTGAGGAAGTAATTTATCAATTCAAGCTGAAGTTGGAAAGCTCAATAGGGATCTACTTCAACCGTCCAGAATAAGGTACGAGGTTTGATCCTTTAGTGTTAGAAATTTATTTTCTATTGCATATTGGAAAAGATTGATTTCTGGAGTCAAGCTATCTGTTGTGGTACCCCAGGCCATAGGAATTTCTCTCCATAACAGAATTGGCGACTCCGCTGGGGATTTCCTAGTAGTTGTCCTTTGGGGGTTGTTCTATCAGCATTCAATGAATTTGAATTGCTCTTTCTCTCTTGTTTCTGTGTCAGGTCTGGGGGCATGTTTTCCTGGTAGTGTCTGATTGGTGTGAAGTTTGTCACAACTTGTCTGTTTGCCTTAATTTTGTGCACCTTTCTTCCTGTACGCGAGTTTTTAACTCACAGTCGCGTATACACATGGGTTTCTCTGTGATTTCCGTGTATACATGCGGGTTTACTATGAACAGTCGCGTATACCCTTAGTTTTTCCTTTTAGTGGAAGTTAAATGGTTGCTGGGTGAATTTTGATGATTGTTGAGTCTCCTTTGGCACTACTCGAGTCTCTCTATACCTCTGTTTCTAACCAGAAATGTTTTTTTTTTTAGGCTAATTTTTTCTTTAGGAAGGTTCTTGTCATGGCATTTTCGATTTTTTGTTTGGGATTAGTGCATTAGAGTTCTTTTACCTTAGTGCTTTTCTTGAGTCTTGTCTGAGTGTGCTTGCAGAGTCTAGGGGTCATAGAATCATTCTTTTGCTTTTTGTATCTCATTTTATTTCAAAAAATACAAAAATATTTGCTTATCATTATGCATTGCCTTTTGCATTTTGCATTGTACTTGCACTAGATTTACTTTGGAGTACTAGTTAGGACTTCATATAGGAAAACTTGCATTCATCATTTGAAGAAAAATTGTGCATTTCACGTAGTAGCATACCTTGTTTTCATGGACACAATGCATTTGCATTGATTGTTAGGTGTGCATTTTACTTCATGTTGTGTCATAACACCTTAGTTGCACGGTCATATCCCTCTTTTGAGTAATAAAGCCAATTAAAATCAACGCTAAATTAAAATGAACTACACTCTTTTCTTTTCTAGGGTGCACCAACAAGCTTAGGTTTTAGGGTCTTGGAATAGATCATTGTGAGTAAATTCTCCAAGACCACTAAACAACAACATCTATGTGTCTATCTAGGTGAGTCTGTGAAATCCTTGGTATAACCAGTGTTTCTCAGGATCCTCCTCTCAAAAGGGAGTTAAGCATGAGGCAGTGTGACCGGTTATTGATTGGGATGACCCCTAGTCATAACTAAGTAGCACCGAAGATATTTCCAGGATTGTATTCGTATCTAGGGGATCTTTCGAGAGTTTCGAGCTTTGCTACCCTATCCATACAGTCAATCCTACCTGCGACTGTCCACCTAAACATTGATTATATTGAGGTGACCTTAGTGGCCTTACCTAGGATATCGAGGGGGTACTTTGTAGGGGTTATTATGCGGGTGTCCCAGCTAGGTTGGGGTCGGACAACACAATCTCTTTACGTGTTGAAGCTGAGGGCCACAATAATTGGTTATGTACCTCCTCTTGTTGTGTATGGGAGTCTCAAGCCTCTCCTAGGCGAGACATACCTGCTTCATTCGGGAGCTCACTTATCTAGCCCTTGTTTGCTTGCATTTGGCTTTAGATTTTATTAGTGATTGCTCTGTGCATGATAGATTGCCTAGGGTTTGTGTAAATAGAGAGTCTTTTTTATTTTTTGAGTCATTGTGGATTCAGGTGCAGTCCCGCGCCGTTCTCGTCGTTTAGCAGGACTTCCACCTTCTACTTCTCCTACTCCTTTGGGAGAGAGACCTAGATAGTCCAGACGGACTATTTCACACATTGATTCACACACCATGGGAGACCATATGGAAAGTATTCCTGAACCACCTTCTCCAATTCAAGTAGATGATGGGGAGTTTACTCCTACCTACGATCCTTCACCCGACTTGGCTGAGTTAGGGCCTGTGATTTCTGAGATAGGAACCTTTCATGATAGACCTAATGACTCTAGGGTTGATTCCCCATTGACGCATTACCGATATGGAATGCCGAAGGATGCCGAGACTCATTTTGAACCCGCAAGCACTAGCTATGGTAGTTATGCTACGTCTAGTTTTCCTACACATGATTTGGCATTTCATGTTGAATCCAACTTCGAGCCTAACACTATGCCTGGGGGCACTCTCATTCCTTACCATGCGAAGAGGTTTGGGACCACTAGTCACATTGCACCTTCCATCCCGGTGGTGGAAGTTACATCACATCTTCCTCCTAGGTCTAGGGTTAGTGATCCTATTAGGATACCAGACCCAAGACGGGTGATGATAGGGAATAGTACGTACATTATTACTCAAGTCCCTCCATCCTCTATCCCTAATTCTTCAAATGTTCACCCTCCACCTTATTCACGTGGTCCTTCGGGCCAAAACGTTGCTACGATTTATGTCCGTACTGCGGTTACTAGACCGGTTGTGTCTCAGCTTCATGTACCGCCCGTTGTTTCGGGAGGTCATGCTCATACTTCTAGAGGTCACATTCCTGCTTTTGGAATGTATATTCCTACTTCTAAAACATATGTTCCTACTTACGGAGTGTCCCATGGGACATCGCATGCGATGACTTATGGACCCTATTATGGGACATAGTATGGATAGGCTTCTTCACCTTATGGAGGCGGGTATCAACAACCTACTTAATCTCCTAATTACGGATTCATAGCTCCTAATAGTCAAGGTCCACCACACTATTGTGCTTCCACGCCACCCTATACAGGTCATATGGGAGGAGGGCACTATGGCCAAGGCCACAGTGCTAATCAGACCTATATGAAACAGGGAGCAGTCCATCGACCTCATCATCCTAGGCTCCCTTTCCGCGCAACGCTCAATCTTCCTAAATTGTCAAGATTGACGAACGATCCTGTGGCTCATGACCCAGCTTGGTCGGCTGTCCCTACTAAGCTTCCCTCAGACATACCTAAGTTCAATGGCAAATTGGGAGAGGATCTGAACGAACACCTTACTACTTTTCACCTATGGTGCTCTTCGAATTCCTTACATCAGGATTCCATCCGTTTATAGCTATTTCAATGCACCCTTCCAGGGCCTGCCATGAAATGGTATATAGAGCTACCTAGGGGAGCATTCGCTTTGTTCGACGACCTTGCAATGACTTTTCTTAACCACTTCTAGCTACCAGTGCGTTATGATGTCAGTACTGAACTCTTGTCGACATTTTGGAAGGATAAAGCCACACATATCTCGGATCATATTCAAGAGTGGCGTAGACAGAAGAGGTTAATTAAAGCCTTTATACCGTTGGAGTTCCTACATGAATGGTTCCTCAAATCATTATTGCCATATATAGCAAAGGATGTTTCTACATCCATAGTGCAGAATGAGGAACAAGCAATTTTTAGGGCATGTTACTGCCTTTTCATACACCTGGGTCACATGGCATAAATCTTCAAGCCACCCGGTGTATCCTTGGGAGCAAGTCTCGAGTCAAGGCTGTCACCTTGTTCTTGACTCCTCCGTTTAGGCTCAACTCCTAACGAAGCCAAGGGGGGTAGACCCTATTAAGTTACTAATAATTATTTCTTAGTGTGATGATGTTAAACTAAATCATTTACTTAGGAGTTTGAATATTTTAACTATAAGTAATCAAAGATGCCAAGATATGAAAATAAACACACGAAAGCACAATGTTGAGACACAATATATATATATAAAGAAAAAATGACTAGTGCCTTAGAATGGAGTCAAATCAAAAGATCAATATGCATGCATGTGCTTGGAGTGAGTGTTTTGCGATTGCCTCTTGGTATATTTTAAGTTAAAAATGAAGTGTGAGTTGATTAAATTAGGCAAAGGGGGGACTCCAGATATACCTGAGAGTACTTGGAGTATGTCCAAAACTAAACCTTCACGGCTACCCGCAAGGACTATGTGGGCTGAAATGGAGTCTCTGGGGCTATTTTTTGTAATGCACCCATTAGGGTGTGACAGAGATCGGTGCCCCGAGGTCACTTTTCAGAAGTTCCCGCTTCCTTTGGGTATTTTGCCACCATAGAGGTTTGATCTAGGTGTTGGATTTTCACCTGATGGTTTGTCAATTGGGAGAGTAAGTCCTAATTATGCTAGTCACCCAAGTGATTTTGATACAGCTTGACTGATCGGATGAACCGCAGCCAAGTGCAGAGCATACACACTGGAGTCTTGTAAATTTTAATAAGTTTTAAACTGGATGTTCTTGTTTAAAAGAAAAAGCCTCCAAGAACCTCTTTCGATCCAAGTGGATCTCAATCGGGGAATCGAGGAGGGGTTAATTTTTTAATTGATGATAAACAAATGATATAAAAAACAAAACAGATACACAATCCTAGTTTCTTAATTAATCCTACCACGAATCTCTTTCCCCTTTCGGGTCAATCGGGAAATCGTGGGGTAAGTATTACGATTACTTTGAAATGTAAGATATGGAGTATGGAATTAATAATGAAATATATTATACTACCCTGCATATTAGATCAATACTAGTTTGAAAATAAATGAGAAAAAATAACAAAAAGGACACCGACGCGAATCCCCCAAGGGGGGATGGGGAATGGGCTAGAAAGAGCCTATTCGAAGAATAATTTTATTAACAGCAGTTAAAATATTAGAGAACTGATATATCAAAAACTTCTTGGTACTTATACAGGCTGAAACCAATATCTTACAATTATACAAAAATTTTAAGAATTTTGTGAAAAAAGGGAGACCCCTGGGGGGATTTGAACGCTCCAAAAGCCACTTCGGACAGCAGCTTCCTTTATTTTCTGTTAGACATGCTAAAATATAGCAAGCATGTTAGAATAAAAAATTCCCAAAATCACTTTAAGAGTACCTTTGGATCAGCCTACCTTATCTCACAAAAAATGAAGTTAAAACTAGCTAAACAGGCAGAAAAGGAACCAAGGAAAGCAAGATTTCCTTGGCATATTGTCTTGATTTTTGTGAAGCCAACAAAAATGCACTGATATTGTAGAATATTGAATTTTATAACAGTGAAAGGAAATCTAATGCATGCAATCTACAAGTTTCCTTTAAATTTTCATGCAAAAAGGACAATTTCCCCTACAGCTAGATCTAGGATGCTTATGAAACTTTTTAAAGTGCAAGATCTAGGATATGAGCTATGAAATATCAGATATATGTATATTTTACTTTGATGAAACACATCCAAATGAAATCACAGCTATGAACTGAAAAAGTAATCGGGTAAAGTGTTGATTTTGAGGGAGGAAGAAGAGGAGAAAAGTGTTGGTTTCCTTGAAGATCCGCAGTAGAGATTTTAGGTGGAATGTCGAGGGACTATAACTTTGAAATGTTTTGAGGAGAATGAAGAAGAAAACTAGATCAGCATCCTCTCCAAAGTATGAACCTGCAACTCAGCTGAAATCAAATAACTTGCCAAGAAACTTGTGAGATCCGATTAGTACATACAAAGAGATTCAAGATAACATGCATATAAGCTTATAGGACATGCTAAATATAGATCTATAAACATGCATACAAGGAGAGTGACAGTCAATAAACTTATTGAACAACACCTTTCCTATCAATATTGTAATAAGCTAATTACCAATCTTAACCACAGATCTACAAGAAATTAGCAAAAAATGACCACCGATACAGGTTACCTCAGTAAAACAATGGCAATAATCATCCACACATGTAATGGCACCACACCGTATTGCCTCCAAATATTTTCTTTATTTCAAATGAAAAATTACAACAATACCATAGCAGCAGCACCTCAATTCCAGTTCTAACTAACCTTGGAAGAGGAGGCTGTTCCTAGATATATACAAAATACAGGCCATCCAGCCCAAGGGGGCACAAATATCAAGGACCTTGACCAAATATGCTGATGGAGAATCCATCAATGCCTGATCTGTGTCTAACTGAGCCAGATCTGAGTCTCATTGAGTGCAATTGCCAATCAGAGAGCTGATCTGATTGACACCTCAACCTGTTGACTAAAGAATCCACCAAAACTCATCTAGATGAGCCAAAAACGTGTGGAGGAGAGAGGGAGGGTGAAATTTTGCATAAAGGATGCTCAAGATCAACTCTGGATCTGCTTTGATCCCCTCCTTCAGTCAAGGATTTGTCAGATCCATTCAATCTGCTTCAGATCTGACTGATTTCAATCAAATCGGCTGAGAATCCACTAATTTATTGATTTTGAATTTGCTCCATTATTCATTAATTTATTAATTAAAATAATCAATAATTGATTTTTGGGGCTTTCTGACCTGAGTGATGGAAGATCACTCAAAACTTAGGAAATAGTGGGTCCATGGGTTTACATGGTGCTCTTAGCTTCAAAATGAGCACCTACATGACTGAAACCGATTATTTGGCCCACTTTTATTACAAAATCAAATTTTCCAATTAAACTATTGAAAAATAGCCTAAGTTTTGGAAAATTTAAAATTTAATAAAAAACACTAAAAAAACTAAAAATTTGAAACATTGAAAAACACCTAGGGGGACTTAGACATGTTCATATGACTAAAAAATGATGTCTATCATGCTTATATATTGACACATAGACTCTAATAACCTCAATAGGCCTAAATGCCAAGCCAACCACCCCAACTTTGGAGGTATGGAGTGAAAAACTCAGAAATTATCAGTCGTTTGTTCAACAACCAATAATAACCAAGGGAAAAAACACCCTGGGCTGATCGGATTGACAAATGAAGTCTAAGAGACCGAGTCTTTTACAGACACTATCATGCTAGAAAATTTATTTCAATTCCCCCATGGGGTATGAACATGTGATATAGTACAACAAGCACTTCCTAGAAGTACTTCCAAAGGTCTTTTGCAGTCCGAACAAGTTATCCTTGTCTGGTTCACTAGGCTCACTTGATAAAAAAACCACTAAGTACAACTTAGGTGGTAACATTCTGGCTCCAAATGTGGGACATGTGCTCAATCTGGTCTTTAAGGCAAGGAGAGGATACGAGAACACCAGAATCTCTGGTTTATATACCCTGTAAAAACATCTCAACTTGACAAGAAAAACCTCAGTAGCACAAGTTTTATAAAAAACAAAATGAACCATTAAGCTGATTTATTTAAACAAAATAAATGTAACTAACTAAAAGAAGCAAAATTTTATTATAGCTAAGTATAAAATAGAAATGCAGAAAGTAAATGCTCTCTTTCAAGGAGCTTATTTTCCTACTCTAAGCATGATATAAAAAGGGTTAAGTGTAATCAGAAATCCAATGTAACCACCTAAGAATTTTATTAACATAAAAAAAAATTCCTTGTCTTTGGTTACCAGCCAAAGTAAGGATACTTTATTTAGAAAATGCAAACCTGCGTGATGATCCAGAAGGGGTGGGATGGATGGGAAATAATGGGCATGAATAATGTCATCAAACTTCCTCCCAAACTGGTAAGTGCTTGCGCAGGCTGCTTCTATCCATTCCTGGATAGGGTTGATGTACAAATTGGAATGATGAGGCAGATTGACTACACCATTATACTGATCATCAAGGCTTACCGGATGATAATTCACTGTATAAGCCCCAAGAAGCTCCAAGTCATGAGGAAACTCTATATGTGAAGATGATAGTTGAGACTGATATTCTAATAACTGTATCACATCTGTCTTTTCAAAAAACTGCTTCTCCATGTCTTCATTACTTATACCCTTGTGCGGCTCTGCATGATATGACTCTAAATGATCATATAAGAGTTTTGAATGCTGCTTTTCCATACTAGGATTTTCCAAGGTCTCCAGATTCATGCTTCCCTCTATGGAAGTATAGTAGATTAGACTTCCACAAATCTCTAAACAGACACTCCCCTTGCTGGATATAGCATAGATAGGATTCTTAATAAGATATCCACAAAAATCCCAATAGTCATCACCATCATCTATGTTAAATGTGATGGATTCCCCATTGCTGATATCAGGTTCCGATATCGAGTTCTCTTTTTCTTCATTACTGATATCAATATATGTCTGAGACTGATCATCTGGATAAACTGCATGCTCCCTTTTTATATCAAAGTTTCCCAAGGCCACATGGTCCATGCTCTCTTCCTTAGATATGCCATCAACAAAACCATCAAAAGTTTCTGGTTCATTATTTTCCTCTTTATTCATGTCATAGATTGGATTTTCCATGAATGTCCAGTATTCCTCATCAACATCTTTGTCAGGGATAAGGGAGTCTTCTTCACTTGTATCATGCTCCAAGCTATACTTGTCCTCATTTTCATACTTATATTCTTCAGAGAAAAGGTCACAAGGTAGTAAACCTTCCAGACTGTCATCATTATATGGAGAACACATAGGAGTCCCATCATGTATATTACAGTTTTCATCATAAGTTTCACTATAAGATTCTGCAATGGTTTCATCCTCAGGCTTGTACTATTTAGATGGTGTCAAAGGGTAGGCCTGGCCTACCATGTATATATGATCAGCCTTGCTTGAATTTGTTTCCTGATTACTGACCTCCGCCATCTCATGTTCTATAACCTGGTTAGCTATGTAGCAAGTGTTTTCTGGGTGGAATTGCTGACAAGGTCTACACCATGGAATTACTTCATCTACCAGGTTAGTTGATTCTAACTGGTTTGGAATCCTAGGCTCTTGCTGAGGAAACTTCTTTTGATACACTTGATTCTATTTTGGTTGAAAATTCCTAGGTCCACTATTTCTCTCCAGTGTGACTATTCTGTTTTGGATTTTATTCAATTGCACAGATTGGTTTGTCATGAATTGGTCCAACAGGCTAGTTACCTTTTCCATGGGGTCTTTAGAGGCTCCCTTTTCTTTTGATTCAAAGGCTTTTCCCTTAGTGTAACTTGGAATGTTGGATTTTCCTAAAGATTGCATATTCCTTTCTATTTTCTCGGCCAGATCTTGAGCATTTTTTAGATCAACCGGATCTTTGTCCCTTAACTGGTACCTCAAATCACCAATGAAAGATTCGATGTAATATATGAGGAAGGAGGCATCCCTTGGCTTGATTTCTCTAGGGAGGTCTGCAATCACATGCCTGAACTTAGTATTAAATTCATCCATGGTTTCATTCTCCATCTTCTTTATATCATGAAGGGCAGCAAGCAAATGTCTTAGTTCTTTCTTTTCCCCCCATTTCTTCTTAAAACCTGCTAGGAATTCATTAAGGGTTTTATATGAATCATCAGCAAGGTTTTCATACCACTCCGTAGTAGCATCCTCTAAGGACAAAGCAAAGAGCTTCATTTTGATATCTTCATGGTTAGAGGAAACATTATCGCAGTAACTGACTAGGTGCCTTTCAAACTTTCGGAGATGAGTCTTGGCGGTGGTAGCATTATTTCCCTCGAACCTCGGTGGCTTCTTGATAGCATCATTCGGAATGTAATGAGGACTACCTGCTATCTGAGAAAAGTCAAGGGGTTTGTAAAATTCAATCATTTCTTGAGATTAGTGAACATGACTCTCTACAAAAATGTGATGGATATTTGAGAGGGATTGGTCTCCTAAATCTTCAAGGTTTCTACAAGAATTATGCCTATTCAATCTTTCCCTAATAAACCTTTCGGGATTAGGGAGAGGATTGTATAATTGTCGGTGGTTTCTTCGGGTAGAAATTCTTGAAGGGATGTTTAGACAGTGGAGTCGCCAAATGGATCAAGTTTTAATTTTTATGTTTTTTAAAGACTAGATCAATCAAAAGTTTTTGTCTTTTTAATTGTTTAGCAAAAAGTTAAGCTAAGTCGTACTCAGGAATAAAAATATTTATCCCCGGCAACGGCGCCAAAAAGTGTTTCCGCCTTTTCATACACCTGGGTCACATGGCATAAATCTTCAAGCCACTCGGTGTATCCTTGGGGGAAAGTCTCGAGTCAAGGCTGTCACCTTGTTCTTGACTCCTCTATTTAGGCTCAAGGGGTTTGTAAAATTCCATCATTTCTTGAGATTAGTGAACATGACTCTCTACAAATATGTGATGGATATTTGAGAGGGATTGGTCTCCTAAATATTCAAGGTTTCTACGAGAAGTTTGTTATATGAGATTATTCCCAATGCTCCACGTTCCAGTTTCAACCCCCAAGTCAAACCTGGACCACATGTCGATGGCATTGTGGGTTGTGCAAGTGCAAAACCTGCAGATTCGGTTGCAAAACAAGTTAGTCAATTGTCAATCAACCAATCTACTTTGGGACAAGCTACAGCTTTGTCTCAACCCACACAAATGGCGAGTGTACTTTTAGTGCAATCGTCGGACCAGAAGGGTAACCAGCAGCCCGGATGGAATAGAAAAAAGGGTAAAAGTAATCATAAGGGTGGGAATAAGAATGGGAATGCTAATAGTAATGACAAGAATGGCCGTAATGCTAGGGGGGACAAGAAAGATAAACGTAAGGTTAAGTTCCCTTGCAACTTATGTAAGGACAATCACCTCACTTACTTGTGCCCTCCTATTGAGGAAGCCTCAAGGTTCTTGGCACAAGGCCCAGCTGTGCTAACTAACCCTTTACCGCACAATCAAAATATGAACTCGAGGTCCCATGACCAATCTGGTGGTGATCAGGATCCACCGGAGGGTAGTGGTTGTGGTTGCATTAACATGGTACGTGCTATGAAAGTTGTGACCTGTGCGGAGGACTATGGTTCATCACAACCCAGCCCAGGTAAACAGCCTGATCCACCAGGGTCCCCTTTGCGTATTGAGAAACCTATGGATAAACTTGATACTGCACCTCGCATTCCTAAGGGAGTCCTTAAGCATTCAAGGCACAATCCAAATGCCCGAGCCTCCCAGAACTATTCAGTTGTCGAGGATTTGGGCCACACTCCTTGTGCGATGTCTGCATTGGAAGTGCTTCAGAGTTGTCCTTCGCAAAGGAAGGCATTGCTTTCTTCCCTTGGTGTGAACGACGATGATTCTTCCTCTATGATTAAATTTGAAACCGTAGGACTTCAACCTCGCTTTGCCTACTATGTGTCTCTTTTGATTCACGTAGAATGTCTTAATATGACCATCAAGCGCACTATGATTGACGAAGGCATTGCTGCTTCTGTGATGTCTTTATCATGTTGGAAGGGTCTGCGTTCCCCTGAGCTCTCTAAATCAGCGACCATGTTAACTACATTCGATGGGAGATCCTTTAGGCCGCACGGCATCCTTCCTTCCCTTAAAGTCTGTTTGGGAGGGAATACCATTGCGATAGAGGTCGAGGTGGTTGATGCATCCCTTGACTACAATATCTTGCTGGGTAGGAACTGGATGTACAGTATGCAAGCCATTGCTTCTTCCCTGTTCCGCATTGTATGATTTCCACATAATGGGAAGATCGTAACAATTGATCAAATGACATTCAAGAATCCGCCTGTTATTGCACCTTTGGGAGCTTCAATCCCGATCGTTGAACACTCTCAGCCAGTAAATGGGAGTGTGGGTGTAGGCATGTATCCATCCCTCATGGGAAGCTTCAGTTGTCCTGCACCGATCCTTATGATAGGGTCTAGTTCTAATGAGTCTTCGACATCTATGAGATCGGTGTCTTTTCGCATGAGTCATATGGAAGATCCTTGAATTCTTCCTACACCGAGTACTCCAAGTGAGCCCATCGTGATGGATGTGCCATTACCTGCAACTATGATAGCTTATCAAGCTAATCTCAAGTGTGTTCCGGAGCCTAGTCCTTCCTCTTTGTGGACGGAGGAGGAGGACCCTTATGTGCTACCGGCATGGGAAGTATAGTCTTCTCATGTGCATGACTTCCTTGATACGGTTTTCCCTTCAGATGAAGCGATTATTGAGGCTATGTCGGGAGTTGAGCCACCATGGGAGGAAATCCATCATAGATCGTACTTTCTTCCTGATCTTGACCGCTTGGAGTGTGAGGATTTTAGGGCGATTCTTAGTCATAGATTTTGTAGTCCTATGGTTCCATTAAGCTCTCCTGGTCATATGGCTGATGGAAACATGGCAAACATATCTTCAACGATTCCTATCAACATCTCTCGAAATCCTGGCACAATAGAGAATGTCTATATTGGGGAGGAATGTTCCCATGCTGAGATTCTAGAATACACCAAGCTATTTAAGGAATTCCGCAATATTTTTTCTTGGTCTTACGACGAGATGCCAGGTATTGACCCTCGTATTTTCGAGCATGAGATTAAGACTTACCCCAACGCTAAGCCTGTTCGACAATTTTTGTGTGCGATGAATCCTAGGAAAGCACCCGCGATTAAGGCAAAGATAGAGAAGCTGTTGAAAGCCAGTTTCATCTATCCCATCCCCTTGACAGAGTGGGTTTCAAACCCCATTCCAATGGATAATAAGCAAGGAGCAATCTACATATGTACTGATTTCCACGATTTGAATCATGCCTATCCTAAGGACAATTTCCCCACACCATTTATTGATCAGATTTTGGATGAGTGTGTAGGTAGCGAGGTTTTTTCCTTCATGGATGGCTTCTCTGGATATAATCAGATACAGATTAAACCTAAGGACCAACATAAGACTGCATTTATTTGTCCTTGGGCAATGTTTTCATATCGAAAAATGCATTTCGGCCTTAGAAACGTCGAAGCTACATTTCAGCGGGAAATGACCTTGATCTTCCACAATCTCAAGTCAATTATCGAAGTATTTTTGGATGACCTTGCTGCTCATTCTCGTATGAGAATGCGTCATCCTTATCACTTGAGATTGGTATTCGAAAGATGCCGACACTATTCGGTAAGATTAAATCCTCATAAGTGCATCTTTTGTGTGAAGTCAGGTCGTTTATTGGGATTCATCATGTCTAAAGAGGGTATAAGAGTCGACCCTTTAAAGGTTCAGGCAATACTTCAGCTATCTCCCTCAAAGAATTTTCGTCATCTTCAATGTTTGCAAGACATGGAAAACTTCTTACGAATATTTGTTGTCAACTTTTCCAATTTGAATAGAGGCTTCATGCATCTATTGAAAAAGGACACCCCCTTTTATTGGGATGAGTGAGCCCAGGAGTCCTTTGATGCACTTAAGTGAACCCTAGCATCAGCCCCGGTGATTAGTCCCCCAAACTATAGCCGTGATTTCCTACTTTATGTGGCTGCGTCCATGGAGACGATTGGTATGGTTTTGGTTCAAGAAGATGAGGAGCTCCAAGAGCATGTCATATATTATCTAATCCGAAACCTTATTGACGTAGAGATTCGTTATTCTCATGTCGAGAAGCTTTCTTTAGCTACTGTACATGCATTTTAGTGGTTGAGACATTATATTCTCCTTCGCCAGACCATGTCAATCCATTTCAATTCGTCCTCACTCGAAGGATGATTGGGGGAAAATATAATAAATGGATTTTCATTCTGCAAGAATTCGATCTCGAATTTGTTTCGACAAAGTCGAAGAAGTCTTTAATTTTTGCAGAGCTTATATCGAATTTCCCGAGCAAGGCTGAGGAGTTGGTTTGTGAAGATACGTTTGTTGATGAACAAATCTTCTTAATCTCAACTTTAGACCCATGGTATGGGGATATCATAATATATTTACAAACATTGAAGACCCGTACTCACCTCTCACGAGATGAACGACGAAAACTACGTCACGTCTCTAAGAAATACCTCATAGTGGATAACACTTTGTACCACCGTGGGGTAGATTCCATTTTACGACATTGTATAACTCATGAATAGGCTGAGGTAGTGCTGAATGATTCCCATGGAGGGGTGTGTGGTGGTAATTTATCTGGGCTTTATATAGATCAAAAGATCTTAAGAGCGGGTTATTTCTGGCCGTCGATCTTTAAGGATTATGTTGATGCGGTCAAGAGGTTCCACCCTTTCCAAGTGTTTGAACGTAATATGTGCTTGAAACCTACCCTGTTACATCCCATTATCACCATAGGTCCCTTCACTAAGTGGGGGCTCGATTTTATGGATTGCAACCCCGCTTCAGCTGGGGGGCACCATCATATTATAGTAGCTGTTGATTACTTCAAGAAATGGGTTGAGGCTATGCCTACAAGAAAATATGATGGTGAGACAGCCGCTCACTTCGTATTCAACCAAATCATTACTCAGTTTGGGATTCTGAAAGAGCTTGTCACTGACCATGGCTCGCACTTTCAGAACCGTATGATGGAAGAGTTGGCATTAAAGTTAGGGTATAAGCAAGAGCATTCATCTTCTTACTACCCTCAAGCTAATGGACAAGTAGAAGCAGTGAATAAATCACTCAAATCCATTCTCCAACGAACCATCGCACAAAGCAAGAATAATTGGCACATCATTTTATACCCTGCTTTGTGGGCATATAGAACCGCTGTTAAGACTGCCACTAGTTTTTCTCCATATCAACTTGTACATGGAGTGGAGTCGATATTACCAATTGAATGCGAGATTCCTTCTTTGAAACTAGCTGTAGAACTCTTTCCAGACACTTCACCATTGGAGGAGCATTTGGTCCACCTTGAGCAACTTGATCAGCAACGTCGGGATGCCTTGGTGGCTCTAGAAGTCAATAAACATCACGTAAAGGTCCAGTACGATAAGTCTATCTGTCCAAGGAGGTTTAGTGAGGGAGACTTGGTCCTTTTGTGGGATCAACCAAAAGAACCCTTAGGGGCAGGGAAATTTAATCCTATGCGGCGGGGCCCTTACGTGGTCAAATGTGTGTTAGAGAAGGGTGCTTATGAGTTAGTAGATTACAAAGGAATGACCTTGGCAGAGCCTAGAAATGGGCTCTATCTCAAGAAATACTATGCATAATTTTCAGCCAAGGCTACTTATTGTATATTAGTGTACAGTTTTGCATGGTTAGGTATTTTTCTTATAGTGATTGGGTTTGTGATTAGTTTCTATTTCTTTTGGCAGATGTCAATGGAATCTTCCACCTACATAGGATTCGCAGATGGTGTGAGCCGTCACACTCAACACTCAGCCTCTGTTGCTTGGGTGATTTATACTCCTATGGGTCAGGTACTATCTTCAGGAGGCGTATGTCTATGGCCATCTTCCAACAATGTTGCTGAATATAGTGTTGTTATTAAGCTTCTACGGGATGCCATTTCACATGGCATTCTTTCTCTTGAGTTATGTCTTGATTCATAGTTAGTAGTGTCACAGCTTAATGGTTTGTACCATGTTAGAGATCCGACGTTATTGAGAACATTCTTACGTGTGATATTGTTAGAATGGAAATTTGACAATATAACATATATACACATTTCAAGAATTAATAATCAAGTTTCTAACTCATAGGCTAACTACGTGTTAGATTTCCATTTGTTTCATTCACAGTAAATTCATCACAAACACAATTTTTACACATGTATAAATAAACCGATCACCATAAAAAAAAATTATATAAAACCCAAAATGTGATAATACATAGTGTGTCATGATACAAAATTGGGGCTCTCGAGCCACCAGCATATAATACACAGTAGTAAAAAATGTATACACTCCCAGGTGTCTAATCCTATGGAGGAGGAGGAGGGTTGTCATCATGGAAGGTCACTACAGCTCTAGCTAGCCGCTGGAACAATTAGACCCATGCTCGTGGTACACCCACCACCTGGTGCTAAATATCCTTAGGAAATTCCTCGACTTGCGCCATGGAAACCCTATGCCTCAGCCTGATGAAATTGGTATGAATGCTCTGGAGCGTTCGCTCCACATCCACGCCCATGATATCATCTCCTCTTCCCCTCCGTCTATGATGAGGGAAGCCTTCTGGCCATCATGGTCCCACATCTGCACACAAATGGTAGATGTCACTATGTATTGTCACACAAAAATATGTCTTTTTGATTCCATATAATCAAGAAAACACAAAAAAAAATTATTAAATAACTCAAAAAATTTAAAAAAGAGAGGGTCGAGATTCGTTACTTATATCACCATATGCCGATCCTGGTGGTAGCGGCATGTCCGGGTCCCCCCAGAAATCTATCCCTGCATAGGGGTAGTCATCGATGGCAACTATCTGCCATCGCCACCACGGAAAGAACTCAGCTGGATAGGGGTTGGCCACCCTACCACCCCCCAGTCTACACATCACATCTGCCCAATGCCATTGGGCTGGATCTCGAACCTCGTGAAGAGGAACGTCCACTCTGGGGCTCAATCTTGGAACACGCTCGAAGAAAAACGTGCTCAATATACTGCTAAACCCGAAGTTTCGCACTTTGCCTGCCTTACACTCACTGAGCTGATGTTTCATGTTGCTCAGTAGTGTAGTACTCCAGTCATAAATCATGGGTCTCATGCACTCCACTACATAAAACATCAGAGGCCACGAGGCTTGGTGGAGTGATGCCAAGCCTGTTATACTGCCCAACATCAATAATATGGCATTTAGGCCCAACACCTGTATAGCGTTGGTAGGGACCTGACTCCCCACCTTCTCTGTGTCTAGATAGCAATACACTGCAATGTACTCGTCGATAGTCAGGCCACCTCCTGGCCCACCACGGGAACGAAGGTTCACAACTTCCCCTCATCTAGAAATCCATGTAATGAAATATATGTCCTCCACCTCTATAGTGAGGGACATCCCATATATCTGGAAGGACTCCGAGTCTAGATCCCAGTAATCCACCAGCATCTATAATAGTCTTGGTTTGTCCCTCAAACCACCGAGAGAGTCTGCATGCACGTAGAGCTTGTTGAGCCATTAGATCGGCCCTTACTGCTTCCTCTGCCTCACCATGTTCACGCTCTCTCCACTCTAGGACCATCCTGCACAAGAAATTGCAAATTTTCCCATTAGATCACTTAGAAAACCTTATGCCCGGCCTCATATGTGACTGTTTTCAAAACAGCCACATATGTACGCGGGTTTGAGGGCATTTTCCATGTATATCCAGACCTATACACGGAAAAGCCATCGATTTCTGTGTAGGTCGTAGCGCCCATTTTAGTTTGGCATAGAAAGCTTAATTGACCATGGAATTTCACAAAAATTGCATCAAAAGGAAAGAGAAGAGCATGAGTAAATACCTGGAAGAAATGGTAGTGGATTCTGCCTGCTGGATCTCCTGGAATTCATTGTGGAAAATCAGAGCTCAAATGGGTAAAAGTTTCAAATTTTTTATAATATTTTGAATGTTTACTATTTATAGAAAATTTTCAAATATTTAAAATTTTTTACCCCCTTTCCTATAGTTTTGACATTTTCTAACCATTTTGGACCGTTTTTGACATAATTCATGATGTAGAGGACCCTTTTCAGTGATGTTTCAACGATTGGATTGACCCATTCATGCCGATCTCAGGTATCATGTCTAAACTGGCATATAGGTTAGGTTTCATCACTGTTTTCATTTTGCATGACCTTATGACCATTTCATAATGACCTTAGGTATGAACCCACTCTATTATGTCACATAACCTTCTTCCTACTTTAGAAGTGGCATGATATGAGTGGTAGAGCTTTACCTTACATGGGTACCCTAGTTAGTGCCTTATTTGCATTTGGTGCCCATGCTCATGTTTTCTCCTTTAGGGTGTGGGAGTCCCTTATATAGTATTGCCATAACGTTTCGCAAGAGCCTCATACTCCTCTTGATATTTTGTTGGCCATTTCCCTCAGGACTCCCTCATATCAAGTTGTGAATGCATTATCATGAGCTTTTCTTGCCTTATTGAGCTTTATACCGGCTCCCCTGACATTGTGTTTCAGCCATATAGCCCGAACTTGTCTCATGTCTATCCATGCAGAGCCATTTTTTATATCCTTTGCATCTTGTTTCCTTTTTTACCGGGAGGGGATTTTCCCCCGAGTGTCGATATCCTACAAATGTATCCTTGCATTGAGCATAGGTATGTTCCACTGCTTGGACCTAGTTTGTTTTCCCTTATGACACTCATCTCCTCCTATTCTATAACTATAAAGCAATTTTATTCTTTTTCAAGCTTTTTAAATAACTGAAAAAGTCCAAAAAAAAATCAAAAAACCAAAAATCCGGACAAGGAAAGATATTATTTGTGGCAGCTGTCGATTCATGTCGCCTTCGAACAGAGCATTGTATATCACATCCATTGGTTGGGTTATATTTTGACTCTAGGAGCTGTACTCATTTATCTGAGTTTCTCTCCACCGACTGGTTAAGCTTCCAGTCCCTATGGAGCCTCTGTCAATGCCTCCTGTGTCGCAGAGATGTCCCAGTTTGTATATCAAGTCTATGCTTCCTTCATTCAGTCACCATACGTCGTTATGCTCTTGTTCGAAGGAAGTTGAATCCTGAGTCAGCCATTCCTCAGTTACCTTGACTTTGCATGTCGGCCATTCCTGGTACAGTTACTGGTTCATGCACCTTATGATCGAGTTCTTCCACATTATATAGCTTTGTTGAGTACCACATGTTGGATTATGGGGGATGCCTTAATGCCCTCCTTCCAGCGGATTTCATCCCATCGACTTAAGATCATTTATTCTGGGATTGGAATCTAGAGTCATTTTGAGTGCCTTGAGACTTACATTCATCAGTGGCAGGTTCTCTTGCCATCGATAGTCTTTGGGAATACATCAATGTCCCCTGATCGATGGATCCTCTCAAGTGTTCGACCTCAACACATTTATTCACACTTGTTAGTTTGCACTCTAGTACCTTGATTTCCATTTTCATTATCGGTGGGTGATGTCGCATCTATTAACGGTATACATCAATGACCGGTAATCGGACGATGGACTACTATGTTCGACCTTGACACCTCTATTCGCATAGTAGGACATGTACTCTTAGAGGTTTGTGTAGAATACTTTCCAGATTGGTGGCATCTCTTATATGCTACCTCCTTGATCGTGCCATTGTTCATGAGATTTCAGCTTTCGTGACTTGATTCTAGTATATGTCAGACATTTCTAGCCATTATGGAGATCTTGATCTGTTATATATCTTTAGCCATTATGGAGGTTATGGTACTTTCTATATCTTCATCATGGAGATTCTGATCTATGTATATTGTACGTGGCGATGACCACTTATGTGATATCTTGTATCATGCCTATTCATGGCCATTGTACTCTTATGTATCCGGGACTGCTATATGTATTTGCAGTATGTGCAAAGTTGTATCATTGTACTATGCTGATTGGGTGTCTAGTCTTCCATTTTGGATCCTTCATCACTCCACTTCTGGGATGGAATTATAATGTATTTCGTCCATCGTATGACCCCTCTAACCTCACACATTAGGGGGCATCTATTATAGCTGATTTTACCACTCCAGGTAAATCACACTTTGTATGGCCTTCCCCTATCCCGCTGCAGACTCCTTAGACCCCATGGACCATTTTTTGTCCTTTGATGTTTCCTTGATCATCCTAAAAACATGTGAAAAATTCTATACGCGACTTTTAATCCCTTAATCGCGTATATATGCGGGTTTGACCCCTAAAACCGTGTACATCAGGATGTGTACAAAAATCCAAATCCTTTTGGAGTTTTCCTTGACATGGATCCGACTCACTTGACTCTTGGCCTTCCCTATGCCTTGAGATTGCTAGGATTCGACCTTTCATTACCCCTTTGAAAAACTATATAAGGAACTCTATGGTACATTGAAGGCATATGAGAGAATTGAGAGCAAAGAAACTATAGTCCATTGTTTCCAGAACTTATGCTTGAGTCTACATCCCTTTGTCCCTTGGAGCACTAGTGTGTTCTTCCCAAGCTTTCCTTTTTCTTGTGAGCTTGCTATCGAGAGATGGAGGATTGAGGTGGTGGAGCTCCAAGTGGGGGATTCAGTTTCTCCGATTCGCAGACGTGCCATCAGAGGTTGTATCTATTGTAACCTCTTATTTATATTAATAGAAAAATCATTTCCTGTCCAATAATGTGTGTTTGAGTGGATATTTTATCCATGGGATTATTTCAAACTCTTATACATTGTTGATTATATATGCTAGAATAGATCTAACACCATGATATATAGTATTCTTGTATTGTTTACTTGTTGTTGAGGAAGTAATTTATCAATTCAAGCTGAAATTGGAAAGCTCAATGGGGATCTACTTCAACCGTCTGGAATAAGGTACGAGGTCTGATCCTTTAGTGTTAGACATTTATTTTCTATTGCATATTGGAAAATATTGATTTCTGGAGTCAAGCTGTCTGTTGTGGTACCCCAAGCCATACGAATTTCTCTCTGTAACACCGAGGTACAGGGGTTTTAGTCTGTCCCTTCTCCGAGTTTCGAGGGTTTGTTCTCGATCCATGACCTTTGTCGATTAACCCATTATTATTTTGAATTTATCGGACTGGTGGTTTTTCCCATGAATCGTTCTATGCAACCCTTCCTGTCGGGTCTGCGGGGAATACTATTCCTTCTTGTTCTCAATTTTGGGTCTTCACGTGGGTATTCTGTTTGCTCTTGGGTACTCAGAGGCCATCTTTTCTATTAGCAGGTTTTGGGTTCTCTATTGCCCCATATTCCATCTCTTTCGGGTTGACTTGTCGGTGGTGTAACTCATGGCTGAAAATGGTGTTATGACTCACTTTCATTGTAAAAGACATTCTAAAGGCATAAAAACCCGCGAGGGTAAATTTCATTATGTCCTTGGCCACAATGTTTTTATGGACAGAGTTTCTTCACTTTGTTCTTGGGCTCTGGTGGGTAGACTGGAATACTACAGAATGGGGAAACAAGCTTGGGTGGACTAGGAAAATGAACATTGGAAACCTCTATTGATGTCTATCCCCACTATTAGCCTGCTTTCAAATGGATGGATTGTATTTGTCTTTATTGAGGCACAACATGCCTTGCTCATTCTGGAATCCATTTGGCGTATGGGCTCCGGTTCTCTGGTACTTGGTCACTGGCATACACACTTTGACCCTCTTCGAGAACGGGTCATGGAGCGTCATTTGTGGGTTATTGTACCTCATCTTCCATTCCCCCTCTGGAACAAGACTATTCCTGAGGGTATTTCTAATACCGTGGGTCATTTTGTTGCTGTGGATGAAGATTTTCACCTTTCCTTCGATAAGCGACTAGCTCGAGTGTTGGTGAAAATGGATGTCTCTAAAGGGTTACCTGTTAGAGTGGAGATTCTTTGTAAGGATCTCCTATAGGTTCAGAAGCTTGAATACCTGCATGTGTCATTTCATTGTAGCATATGCTGTGAAAGCGACCATATTCAGAGAATGTGTATGTTCCTGAAGAATGAGCGCTATTGCACTAGCTCGGATGGTACTCTCGATACTCATGATTCGACTCCTCTAATGGCTCTTGTGCATCCAAAGACGAGTATTTAATCACAGTCTCTCTCTCTTTTTTATGATGTTTTTGATTCCTTTCTTGAGGATGTTGATGGCTTAGTTTATCCTCATGTCATGGTCGGTCCCTCGATATTTGCTGAGGCTAAAATCTCTCCCCTAGCCCCCTCAGATGTTCCTTCTTCACCTTTACATGATTGCACTCAGTAGCCATTACCTGTGGCTATTCCTTCCTTGTCCTCTTGTAGCTAGGGTTTTCACCCTAGCTTGTGCTGATGAGCACCTACTAAGGAATCTGGAATCCTTAGTAGCAGTTCAATAATGTAAACAAAAATAAACTGAAACAAAGACTAAGCTAAAGCAATAAAAAGTAAATGACATGAAGTAAAAATAGTAAAGAAATGTATAATGGTGATTTTATTGATATTACCTCCGATGAGGAGGTTGGTGGAGTCCGTTGCGCTGGTCCGATGTCGGTGGCTTCGAGCTCCAAGATGCTTCTTTTCCTTCTCCGGTGGTGGAAATGGGCCAAAAAAGAGTTTTCAATGGTGAAAGTAGCTTGGTGGTAAGCTAGGGTTTCGAGAATAATTTCGGCAGAGGCAGGATGCTTATGATAATGGATGTTAAATGAGGGGTCTCCACCACTTATTTATAGTTTTTTAGTGGTGGAGTGCTGGCCCATGGTTTTGGAAACCATATGGTTTAGGGCAGCTTGTTTAGGGTTTTTTCCTCCTTTTCCTCGTTATTTTATATTTTTTCTTCCCTTTTGGGGATTTTGCTATTTTTAGAGGAATTTTGGACATTTTTGGAGGAAAAAAGGGGTTTTTTTGCCTTTTGGAGGAATTTTAGGCCTTTTGGAGGCTTTTTAGATGGTTTTATGGCCTTTTAGAGGCATTTTAGGCCTTTTGGAGGCTTTTTAGTGGGATTTTCAGGGAAATATGGTAGGCAAATGGACAAATGAGCCATGTAGTGGGGTAGATGAGGTAGTTAACTATTTTTGGGTGTTAACAGATTGCCCCCTGATGTGTGAGGGCAGGAGCTCATCGTATGGCCGATGGACATCATGAGTCATATTTGGTTTTTGTTGGGGTGTGGAGAAGAGAAGGAAGCAACTGAAGTCCGGGACACCGATCTCGAACCACCTGCAAGGACTGAAAAGTACATAACCTCAATAAGGGATGAGGGATCATCTGATAATATGGACGAGGCGGGCATTCCCATGCTCGTATCAGAATATAACATAACAGTATAAATGGTCCTCAAATACTGGATGAGGAAAAGTATCTCAATAGATGGACGAGGCGGGCATTCCCATGCTCGTATCAAGACACATAACAATCACTTGTGAGGCCCAAAATGAAAGACCTGGAGTAAACAATCACTGTGCATATCATGAGAGTCTAGAGGGGACACAAATATGGAACATACTGCTGAGGTGACCATGTCTGAGCTGAAAAAACTGATAGACTGGAATGGCAGCAGTGCTACTTAATGTGGTTCGGAAGGAACTGATGCGCTGCTGGATCAGAGTGACAACGGTCATACGTGCAATGGTACACTGAGCTGGAACTGAACTGGGTACTCAAAGAAGCATAGAACTGAATGGCTTCCGAATACAATCGCCAACGCAGCCCGGACATCCACGGGAACATACAACTGGGCGTTCCGAAGTGACTCACCAATGTGCTAGAGTCGAGGGAAATCCGGGGTCTTCGACACGGAATGGAAAGGGTATATATCCTGCGCTATTCTCAACGATGCGAATAAGGTGCTGAAGTCGAACATGTGAGAAACAACCATTCGGAGAGGCAATAATGATTCCTCCCAAAATGGTCCGTAGGCACTCACCACAGATGGTGATGGGTCCAAGGCGCAGGAGCCTCTAGGTCTATCCTCTGGAATAGAGGAGTTGTCGTCGACAGAGGGAGACCTGCAACTATCAAGGCAATGATGTTTCCTTGACAGGAGCGCGAGGTGCAAAACCGAACTGTGATAGTACTGATGGGAAGAGTGATAAACTGGTGGGTCTAACTGGGCAAGTAGAGTGGGTGGGCTCAAACTTCCTTTGTTCAGAGTATGATGGCGGGGATGATCGGGCAGCACATGAAACTGATTGGTGGTAAAGGGATCATAGCTGTAAGGGATCTGGGCAGTTCACTGGGCTGAGGGAGACTCAAGCTGTGGTAACATGGTAGGAGACTGCAGAATACTCTGAACAAAGGTGACCTGATTGGAGGTGCTTCCGAGAGGATTGATCATAGTGCCAGGAGGTGGGGGGGGGAACTTCTTCATGGGTTATGGAACGGGAAGAAGTGTGGATATATAAAATGCTACTGTCGTGTGGATTTTCCGAGCCCATGACAGTACATGCTCGTGGTTGCTTTCATATTTACGGAGTCTGAAAACAAATAAGAAGACTCTGAATTGATGGAATGATACTGTCATGTGGATTTTACGAGCCCAGGACAGTACATGCTCGTGGTTGCTTTCATATTTAAGGAGTCTGAAAGCAAATAAGAAGACTCTGAATTGATGGAATGATACTGTCATGTGGATTTTACGAGCCCAGGACAGTACATGCTCGTGGTTGCTTTCATATTTAAGGAGTCTGAAAGCAAATAAGAAGACTCTGAATTGATGAAATGGTACTGTCATGTGGATTTTGCGAGCCCAGGACAGTTCATGCTCGTGGTTGCTTTCAATTTTAAGGAGTCTGAAAGAAAATAAGAAGACTCTGTATTTGGAATGGTCAGGCAAGGAGGAAGTGTTCAATTAGGGGACATTTATGATGATCAGAGCTGAGGGCGGGGGGGAACACTGGTGGATCTCCTTGCCAGGTGGATGGATGGGGGAAAATTAACGAGACCTTGGCAGTATGACAGGAGTGGATGGCTCATGTAAAAGTGTGAAATAATCTGATGACGGCCGATGTGGCGCCCAAATTGATGCAGCAAGGTGTAGGGACGCACTGTTGTAATTGTACCAAGTGAGAGCGAGAAATGATCTCAAGCATCATCACAAGCTTGGAAAAATGGATCCGGCGATATAAACAGTGTGGAAAACGGAGAACGGCCGAAGTAGCGCGTAAACGGAGACGACTATTGGGGTCAAGAAAATGGGAAAAAATTAATTTCGAAAAAATGATGCAATGAAGTGACCATTGGGAAGGTCTCGTCGTGCTGGTTCCAATGGTGGAAACGGTTCGTAAAACGGACTCCGTATGGGTTCGAAATGGCCAAACAAGGAAAGGGTCAACGGGCTATAAATAGTAAGTGGGCCCAATATGACACGTCATTTGCACTATTCCCATTTCGTGCACGATCGGAGTGTACCAGAGCTTATGTGGGATTTCTGGACGATTTGACCGGCGGTTTCGAGATTCAGGAGAGCCAGGTATTCCATTGAACTTATGCATGTTTACTTTTTGGGTTGGGGGGAGGGTTGCGGGTCCCGGGGGGGTCTTTGTGCGGTCCACAAGGGTGGACCACGGGTTTCGACCGGGACAGCCGCGGTTTGGACCGCGACTGTCGGGTTTGACAGCCACGGTCTGGACCGCGACTGCCGGCTTGACAGCCGCGGTCTGGACCGCGACTGCCGGCTGGACAGCCGCGGTCTGGACCGCGACTGTCGGCTGGACAGCCGCGGTCTG
>LPNX011093492.1:133302-171272 GCA_001517045.1 Pseudotsuga menziesii | reverse complement strand
AAAAAACACACTTGTGTGGGTTCAAGCGGATTTGATATTTGCGACAACGCAGAAAAACTTGCCGAAGGTCGTTTAGGTGGTCTGATCGTCTTCGGGAACACGCTGTAAGGTCATCGAGGTATACGAGCAGGATGTGGACCAAATCATGAAAGAAATAGGTCATGGCTCGCTGAAATGTTGCGCCAGCATTTTTGAGACCGAAAGGCATAACACGATAGGCAAAAGTGCCCCATGGGGTGGTAAAAGCGGTCTTGTATTGGTCTTCCTTACGGATTTGTATCTGATTATATCCGGAAAAACCATGCATGAAGGAGAGGACTTCATGCCCCGCACACGCATCAACGAGCTGGTCAATGAATGGCGTAGGGAAATTGTCTTTGGGACAGGCGCGGTTTAGATCTCGGAAGTCAGTGCATACTCTAAGGGTACCTTGTTTCTTGTTGACAGGAACAGGGTTTGAAACCCATGTGGTATAAGCAATAGGATAAATGAATCCTGCTGTGTGAAGTTTCTCGATCTCTGTTTTGACAGCTGGGAGTTTGGAGGGGTGTATGGGACGCTGTTTCTGATGAACGGGGGTTATGTCAGGCCATGTGTCGATGTGGTGTTCTATAATGGCAGGGTCAAGGCCAGGCATTTCGGTATAGGACCAGGCAAAAACATCACGGAATTCTTTGAAGAGTGCTGTGTACTCGTCAACCTCCTGCGCAGTGCAAGATTCCCCTAAAGCGATGAGTTCGGGGGTACCCCCAGGGGCAACAAGATCGACTTGGATAACAGGGGATATGTTGGCCATGTTACCCTCTTCGAAGGCGTCAGGAGCAGGAATAGGGTCCTTGAACCAATCGACCTTCGGGGGAAGGAAGTCTTTGGATTCTACTGCGAACTGGGGAGCAGTGGTAGAAGGTGGTTCATCTGGGAGAAAGTATGAACGATGATGCATGTCATCCCAGGGATAATCTGGGGCGGTGAGAGCCTCCAGAATTTCTTCATCACTATAGAATGATCGGGTTGTCAGATTGGTTGCCGAGGGGGTGGTGACGGAAGAAAACATATAAATGTTATCGAACTCTTCTGAAGCAGAAGATTCCGAAGGGTGGACCTCCACAATGGGGAGTTGGGTTGTCTCAGGAGCTAGGTCTGAGGGGAGGATCTCGTGAATGGTGAGGTCTGCCATCTCCAAGTCTGGATTGTGCATGTCAAAGAGAGCTAGTTGGTACTCGGGGAGATCAGGACAGTGATGGGAGTAATGCCCGTAAATATCGCATAAGGCACATGGGTGGTTGGTGCGTAGGGACTTGTCGCGAGGCGTAGGGGTTGACTCAAGATGGACCACCGGGATGGTGGGGTCGTCGTCGAGCATTTTCATGTATTCCTTTAATGCTGGTAAATGAGGACAAAGGTGAGTCGCATGGCCCAACTCATCGCAGAGCGCACATTTGGGAGGAGCACGGAATACAGGGGGGTTTTGGACTGTCTTAGGAGGTGGGACAGCACTGTAAGGTTGGGGGCCTCTGCCCCCAGCGGGTTTGGTAAGAATATGGGAAGGTTTCGCGGGGGTTGACGGGGTAGCGACACCGGGAGGAGGGTTCGCGGAGGTTGACGGAGTAGCGACACCGGGAGGTGGTCGACTAGTAGTGGCTATGGGTTGGACTGGTTGCAGGACGACATCTGGTGTCGGCGGGCGAACTGGAGGCGAAAGAGGCCAAATGGGTAATCCTAGGTACCAAAGGGGATTGAGGCAACAACGGTGGTTGATTACTAGGGGTTCTCGTGTGGTGGGACAGAGTCAATAGGTCAGCCAACTCAGTAGTAGATGACGGTGGAGGGAGTGATGGAAAAGTGGAGGTCATCGGTGTGTCTGAGTAAACTCCAGGTCCCACAGAAGAAACCAAGGAGGTGGGGGCATTTGGAATAAGTTGTTCAACTATGGGGAGCAGGGGCCCTATAGAAGAATCGGCTGTATTGGGGTCACCTGAGATAGTGTGTTCAATCATGGGGAGAACATTTTCGGGTGTGGCGGCGGCCTTGGGATCGTAGTACGTGAGTTGGTCAACTTTGACCACGCGTCCCTCATGAGGGAACATCATGATGCGAAAAATGGTAGATGCAACTGCCCGCATAGCATACATGTAGCTGCGGCCAAGCAGAAGGTTGTAGTCAAGCTGGGCATTGATAACCTCGATATTTATCAGGACCATTTTACCAGCTAGCTAGATGGGAACATTGGTTAACAGGCCTTGTGGTTGAGCTGAACGGCCGTCGTAGGCTCGCAACGCAGTGGAGGACGGTTGGAGAGGGGGGGATCCCATTTTCTGCCAGATGGAGATGGGCATGACACATGTAGAGGCGCCTTCATCAATAATGCAGCGATGGACTACAAAATTTCGAACGGAGACAGTAACTTGGAATGATAAGTTGGATGGCAAGCGGGGTTCGGATTGGTCCAAATCATATGCCATTAACTGCGAATCATCTGGATCGATAGCCCCAATGGTTGAGAGTAAAGTCTTATGCTGCGAAGGGCAATTTCTTAAGACTTCTAACGCAGACATGGCTGCGGGAGATTGGGCTAAGTCGTCTACGATGTTGTAGTTTGACGCAGCCCGCGCATTGGGGTTGTTATTGATACGACGAAGTGGGAAACGGGGTGCTTTGGGAGCTCCGTCTAGTGGAGGTGGAGGTATACGTAATGACTGATCGGTGGGATGAGCATTAGTGGGGTTATTGGTGGTTGGTGCTTCCGAGGTGGAGCCATATTGATTTCGCCGGGTCTGGAGGTTGACCTCATCGGAGGACATCATCAACAGGTGGTGGGTACCTGAGTCAGCTGGGGGTTGATCAGGAGCGGCGTAAGTGATTTGTTTGACAGGCGCAGTAGCTTGAGGGGGAGCCAATGGTTCAGTGTTCACTAAGCCTTGGTTTGGTAAGGGGTTCTGTAAGACCAACGGTGGCTGCTGAGGTTGTGGGGGATTGGGTGGTGCTTGAGGGGCCGCCTGTCCTTGGCGTAGCTTATCAGCAGCCAAAGTTGTTGAACTCGCTCCATCTGTGGACAAAAGTGTGTGTAGTGGCCATAGACCCCGCAAACAGAACAAGGGAAGTTGGTTCGCAGGTTGGGGTTTTTAGCCTGCTTGGGCGGGCGATTGGGGTTTTAGTTGGTGGGGGCTGCGTTCTCATTAGCAGGGGGATTAGGGTGTTGGCCAGCTTGCTCAGTCTGCTGGTTGTTCCCACAATTTCGGCCCCTGCCGCGGTTTTGTTGGCCCTGGTTGCGTTGGTTATTCTGGTTTTGTGGCGGGTTTTCTTGGGCGTAAACCTACCCTTGGGTAGTAGGTGGATTTGGAGTTTGCGCAGGTGCGGGAGCAGGCTGCGGTGGGTAGTATGGGGGTGGAGGCTGTGCTGGCGCGGCCACCTGAGGGGGTTGTGGATAGTGCTGTGGAGCGGGTTGTGGGTTTGCCGCAGGGGCTGGCGGTGGCTGATAATAAGGAGGTTGGGATTGTGGTGGCGCAAGAGCTGGTGCATCCTGCTGGTGATAGTATGGCTGAGGTGCGACCGGGGGAGGCATATTGCCGAAACACTAAGGTGGACAGGAAGGTCCATGGGTATGGTGTTGATGGGGCATGTGAGCATATGAGTTGGTCGCTCCGGACTGTGATGTAGCCCACGAAAGTTTAGGTCCAGGAGTAGGATGGGTTATGGAAAAGGGCTGAGGCAGTGAAGAGAGACGGCCAATGATGCCATCGGCAGCGTGGGATGCCCCTGGGGCATCGTGATGTGAGTGATCGCCTCGAGGGGCGTCTGGTATGATGGTGTAAAGGTAACCCGACTGGGCGTAAATGAGATCAAACTGCTGGGCTTTAAGGATAGCTTCTTCCTCCGATTGGGGTCTTTCGGCTGCCACATCCTTAGCAATGAGCGGAAGGAGGGACTTGAGGAACCAATCTAAGAAGATCCGGTCATCTAGCTTGATTTTGCATAGGCTACGGCGTCGCCGCCATTCATGGATGTGGTCGGTGATGTGGGTCGCCGTGTTCTGTCTGCATGAGAGAAGGATTTCGACGCCTGCGTCATAGCGAACAGGCAACTGGAAAAACTGGAGGAAGGTCGAGGCCAGGGACGTAAAGGTGGTGTGGGTTCCGTGAGGTTGCTCGATATACCATTTGGCAGCTGAGCCAGTGAAAGTGCGCTGTAATAAGCGGAGGTGGATGGAGTCATCTACTATGGAATTGGAGGAGCACCATAGATGGAAAGACAAGATATGATTCTGGGGGTCCTCACCTGCCTTACCCTCAAACTTAGGGATGTCAGAGGGGAGTTTGGTAGGCATGGGCGGCCACACAGGGTTGTGCTGGATGGGGTCATTGGTTAACCTGGCTAGGTCAGGGAGGTTGAGGCTAGCCATATAGGGAAAACTGGATGGAGGGTGTGATACGGTAATGGGTTGGACCACATCGGGGCCCATGCCCCCAGGTGGAGGGGTGATGTGAGGGATGTTACCCCCAAGTGGGGGAACTACGGTGGCATGAGAAGGTCCTGCGCCACCAAGGGTGGTAGGAGTTACTAATGGAGTGGGTATGGGTATTCCTGCTGTGGGAATAGGTACGGTGAGGGGAATGGTAGACAGGCCTCCTATGGAGGGTATACCCATGATAGGTGTAGTAACTGGTATAGTGGTGGATGTACCACTGGTGGTCCCTATAATGGAGGGATTGGGATTCACGCCAGCCATGGGGCTAGTGGGGGCGGTGTAAAGAGTGTTCTCGGAATCGGGTGACGGAGTCCTATGCCGCTGACGAGTGGAGTTGAGTGACAACGCTCGAGATCTACGGTGATGACGGGTGGTGTCAAGTGAACCGTGCTGTGGGGGCTCGCCTCTGAGGCGACGAGAATGTCTCGAAGAGTCAATGGTGACAAGTGGTTTTCAAATATGTGGGTTGTGGTGTCGAAAAACAACTCAAAAATCCTAATGCAACCGTGTGTGCAGAAGGAGAGCTCGAAAAACAAGGCACTCAGGCCAAAAAGCAACTCAAAACACCTACTGTAACGGCATGCTACAATAGGCGGAGTGTCAACAAAGTGGTCAGAATACCAATAAGCAGTCAGTTTCCTAAAAAAAAGAAAAATCGATGGACTCACTAGACCAAGAGGAGGTAAGGGAGCATGCAAACACCTAGCTAATGGTATTATGACTCAACTAAGTATATCCTCTGCAAGGTGATGAAATCCAAGTCAGACAATATAAGTAGGAAAGTCAAATGGCTAAAGTATCCCCCTACCGGGAGGGACACCGGGTACGCAAACCTAGAAGTATGGCAACTAAGATACCCCGTTCATGACACGTCCAGAAAGGTGAATCTACCGCTTGGTCCTTTAACCGCAATATTCCCTATACAGGGATATTCCGAGAACTGCGAAAGGTAGCCCTTCAGTTACTGAATGGATTTCGGTATTCCACTCAGACTTCCGGAACCAATCTCACGACTTCAACCCTCCTAAGGGAGAGGCCCTCTGACAAACTGGTGGTAACCGTGTCAAAAAATACTAAGGGATTTTGGTTCGCTGAAGGACAACAACTATGTCTCACGTGTAAATAACCGAGGGGTGTTATTAGAAGCCTATCCCCCCGATCCTACCTAACTACAAGATTCTTTTGTGTTCCTCAAATGAGGTTATAGTGTTGGTTGAGTTAAGTAGATTTTAGGTCTCACTTTGAATTAGGGGATAGATTGTGTGCACGTGAGATTATGAATCCAAAATAGTTACTCAATGACAATAACAATGTAGAAAAACTTTGAAAAACTTAAAAGATTTTTTTTTTTTTTTTTTTTGAAATAAATGCTAAAAATTTAAACAATGCTGTAAGCAAGGGACAGAAATGGCTGCAGGTCTGCAAGTGGTACAGGTGGCTGTGCAAGTGCAGGAAAAATGGAGGCAAAGTGGCTGGGTTTCGGCGCAAAAACAAGGGCAAAAACAGTTCGCGGACCACGGGTATGGGGCGGACTCACGCGGTCGGACTGCGGGTTTGAAGGAAATAGTCGCGCGTAGATCGCGGGTTTAGTGGAAACAGGCGCGGTCTGGGTCGCGAGATTCGGGCTGACAGCGGCGGTCGGAGCGCGCCTGTGTAATGAACAGGCGCGGTCGGATCACGACTGTGGGCTGAAAAAACGCGGTCGGGGCGCAGGAAAAAATGCTGACAGCGGCGAGCTAGTCACGGGTTAGGGCCTGAAATGCGCGATCGGGCCGCGGCTGCGGAAGGAAAAAACGCGGTTTCCGGTGGCCGAAAACGACGGCTGAAAGTACAGTACAAAAAAAAACAATAAAAAAGACGGCGGAGTCACCAAAACTGTAGCTAGGGTTTTCACCCTAGCTTGTGCTGATGAGCACCTACTAAGGAATCTGGAATACTTAGTAGCAGTTCAATAATGTAAACAAAAATAAACTGAAACAAAGACTAAGCTAAAGCAGTAAAAAGTAAATGACATGAAGTAAAAACAGTAAAGAAATGTATAATGGTGATTTTATTGATATTACCTCCGATGAGGAGGTTGGTGGAGTCCGTTGCGCTGGTCCGATGTCGGTGGCTTCGAGCTCCAAGCTGCTTCTTTTCCTTCTCCGGTGGTGGAAATGGGCCAAAAAAGAGTTCTCAATGGTGAAAGTAGCTTGGTGGTAAGCTAGGGTTTCGAGAATAATTTCGGCAGAGGCATGATGCTTATGATAATGGATGTTAAATGAGGGGTCTCCACCACTTATTTATAGTTTTTTAGTGGTGGAGTGCTGGCCCATGGTTTTGGAAACCATATGGTTTAGGGCAGCTTGTTTAGGGTTTTTTCCTCCTTTTCCTCATTATTTTATATTTTTTCTTCCCTTTTGGGGATTTTGCTATTTTTAGAGGAATTTTGGACATTTTTGGAGGAAAAAAGGGGTTTTTTGGCCTTTTGGAGGCTTTTTAGATGGTTTTATGGCCTTTTAGAGGCATTTTAGGCCTTTTGGAGGCTTTTTAGTGGGATTTTCAGGGAAATATGGTAGGCAAATGGACAAATGAGCCATGTAGTGGGGTAGATGAGGTAGTTAACTATTTTTGGGTGTTAACACCTCTCTTGAGGATTTCCCCCCTCTCACATCCACTTCCACCCCTCCCTCGAAACCACTCTCTCCACAAATTCTTGTTTCTTCACCTTCTTCTCTGACCCTTCGCTTCAAAGATCACTGTCCATCGTTTCGGCCTCAACACCTACTTCCCCATCCATGCTTCACATGAACTTGATTCATTTTGCAAATGTAACTGTCAGGAAAAAGAAAAAGGATAAGCAAAAATTATCTGGGACTCTGTCATCTGCCTCACCACTTTATGTTCCTCTCTCGGCTCGCTTAAAATATGTGGCTAGGGGGAACCATTCTCAGTGAATTAGAGCATTGTCACCCCTCCCGTCCATTCCCTTGTGAAAATCCTCTCACTCAATGTTAGAGGTCTTGGAGGCAAGACCAAACAACTCAGCCTCCACTCCCTTTTCCACTCAATCCAACCTGATATGATACTACTTCAGGAAACTATGTGCAGTACTTATCCTGCACTCCATGCCTTCTCTAAGCTCTTACCCAATTGGGAATTTTACGCCACCTATGCTTTTGGCCTCTCGGGGGGGTTACTAGTGGCCTAGAACCCTCGTAGGGTTATATGTCGTGCCTTTGATACCATAGCTGGAATTCTTGTTAAGGCGGACTTTCATGGAATGAATGCTCCTCTGGTTGTTATAAATTGCTATGGTCCTTATAGAAACAGAGAACTTTATTGGGATAAATTCCTTCAGGGGGGCTGTCACATGCCCCAATTTTGCAAAATAATATTATTTTATTTTGATTTTATTCCAAGACATTATGTTAAATTTTATGCTAAGTTGTAAATGATGACTTAGTAGAGTCAAGGATATTAAATGTAATTCTAAATATTTTAATTATAAATAAATACAAATGGAGACAACAGCTTGGGAGAGCTGTTAAAAAGAGTGTTACTGGTCAAGTTGGTGGAGGAGACTAGGTGGAGAGCAAATAGACAGATGGAAACATCCTCAAACACTTCCAATGTTGCAGGTGGCAACCTCCCTACATTTGGGGTCATGATCCCCCAAGAAAGTGGAATCAGAGCAGGTGGTTCAATTAATGACAACTAACCCAAAAAAGACCTAGGAAATCTTAATAAAAATGCCCATTGAAGAGAGCTGAGGCTGCTCATTCCAGGAAGGGAACCATTCAGGTGAATGTACTTCAGAGGATTTCATTGGGAAGGGATTTGTGGAATGTGTTTGAGGGGTAAACTGTAGAAAGTGATCTAGTACAACTATTCAGCTGAAGGATCTTGCTGTTGAGTGCAGAGTTAGTACTAAGTCATTGGACTAGTATTTTATTGCTTGCTCCACTAGTTCTCAGCCAAGGAGACCAGGAACAGGCTCGAGGGTCCTGAGAAGATGTTGTTTGAGTGGTCTCTAGGAGTTGGTAGGGAGGAACGACCTCCCAACGTTGTTGTCATCCATCTTTAAACATGTTCTACGGTCTTTTATTTACTGTGTTAAAAGTTTATATCTGAGAATGAATGAATAATGATGATTTATATGTTTTGTAGTGAACTGTTAAAGCTTGTAATCTTTTAGTTATTTGAATGTTGAATCTGTATTTAATGAAAAATAATCCTACCTGTGTTTTTCCCCATCTGGAATAAACTAGACCGTACTCTAGCACAGGCAGTATAGTTTAAAATAGATAAAGGATAGGAAAGAAATATGAAATTAATAGAGTTACTTATGTTTTTCAGAGTATCAGAATATTTTCTTGATGTAGATAGTTGCTTCCAGAAAAGAATATTAATCTACCTAGTTAGGTTATTGTTAAAACCATACTGTGTATTAAGAATGCTAGAAAAATAAATTGTCATATTACTTTACTGATAGCAATGTGTTCAAGCAGGTAAGTTATCCTCTTACACAGTACTTTATTTTACAAATTATACTTCTAACCTGAAATAGAGGAAATAGAAACATCTCAGTTATAATGCTTATTCATTTATGTTAAGTAAGGGTTTAAGTATGGTTCTGTTAGTTTATATCTTTTACTAATATTAATAGTTAACTTAACCTGCAACTATTCGAACCCTGGATAGAGTTTAATAACATATATATTTCTAAGGACAAATTAATCTAAAGATAAAGAGTATCTTAATAAGGAACTTATTTATCTCTCACAGTGTTCTTTTATTTTAGAATCAAAACAACTAAGATACATTAGTAACCTATGCTTTAAGCATTATTAACAAAGAACTGTTCTTTAACTTTTACAGACCAATTATATATAAAGGAGTAATGACAGGGTTGAAAATCCTCATTTCACTTTTAGTGAGCTTACAAAAATAATCCTATTGAATAAAATAAACTATTATAGACTGTTCTCAGTCTTTATTAATAAAGTATATGTACAAATACATACTTAAGAAAATATAGTAAATTCGCAGATAATAATATTAACATAAACAATATCGTTTATAAATTAATAATTATTTTAACAAAGTGAAGGAATCTTAAAAGAAAGAAGCAAAGATTATTTCCTTAAACCCTAACCTGGAATACCTTGAGCCACTAAAATAATATTAAATTCTTTTGACAGTAATCAAATATAATTAAATAACAATACCGAAATTATCATCTTAAAGGTTAAATAGGGTAAAAACCCTAGCTCATATTTTTGAGCAGAAAACTACCAGTATTTTTTTATATCCAAATCCATTACAATAGTAACCTAGGATAAACAATATACTTATTCTTTGGATATAAACATTTAAAGAAAATGTTAATTTATTTACACAGAGGTAAAAATACAAATACATAAAGGAGAATAGATTTAAGCTCAAGACAGACTGTCTTAAAATATTCACATTATATTAACAAGCCCGAAGACTGAATGAGAGTCAAAAATTTAACAGAGCACAAAACCTCAACTAGGGCCGAGCACCCATATTAAGATATGGAGCTTTTACAAGTTTTAAAAATTAATTACAAATTGTAAGTTCTTCACTAATACAAGAGGAGATTTACAAGACATAGCATAAAGCCGAAGTCACCTTGCGAACAGCAATGGTTTTAACCAAAATAAAAACCATAAAAACAAAGGACATCAACCCATTACTCGGTGCAACACGGCCGAGACCTTCTCCAATTGCAAGAGTTGGTACAAGTAGACGAAACCCTATTTGAAACTGAAGCTTACCGTGAACACTTCGTGAAGCCATATATACAGTGCAATGGCCAACCTTGGAGATGAGCTGACCTGCATAATAAAGAACCAAAGATATTTAAAAAAGAATCAGAAACCCTTATGTGGAGTAAAACTATAAACAACAATAGCTCTAAATTTTGTTTTACTCACCTTAACTAGAAGTGAAAATGATGGAGCCCTGGACGAACAGTAACACCATGACCAACACTAAAAGGATCCAAACCCTCATGCTCGCCGAGGATGGAGACGACGGTACTCTAGTGTTTACACAACTATCAGCAAAGGTGGGGTATGCCTGAGCAAAGGCTATGAAGAAGTCAATTAGCGTGGAGTCGGACTATTACCAGCAAACAAGCAGAGAAATTAAAACCATACGATGAAGGAGCTTTGTAATCACACAACAAGCTCAAGCTTTCACCAATGACAGACCACGAAAGAGGAGCAGAAAGGAGTTTTCAAGCGACCGTAAAGCCATACACAAGTAAGCATTAAACTCTGAGCAAAGTAAAGAAATCACAGAGGAGGCGAGCAATGGAATCTAGCTCAAGGGAGTAAGCCACGTTAAAAGCCAGCGTTGGAGCCTCTATAGCTATCTGCAGCTCATGGACGCCATGGGAGCTTGCAGAGCAACCCCCAAGGTGAATGCAAATGACGGAGGTCAAATGAGAAAAAGGTTAGGGTTAAAACTATTTATGCAGCTAGTGCATGGCAAAGGATTCTCCACATGGTCGCAAATATGTTAATCATGCAGTGGGTTGACTTTCCATAGTCACCTGTATTTTCATAATAACCAATTTTATTCACCAATGATTCCATCAAAACCGCATCATGGTTTGCATGGGATTCAAATCATACTATAATCATTAAACTCTTGGTGCATAGCTCGTTTTGGCATGGGTTGAAACATTATCATAACGTGGACTTTATACATATCATAACCTTATATCCTCGTGACCCAATGAAATCTTATATATTTTTATGGGTAAGAAATGACATGAGATAACATTTGTAATCTCATGAGAATAGTGTTCTCTATTGTATGTTTGCACTAATAGTTGACTTATGGAGATACTTAAGGGATTATATAAACATATATCGCTAGTAAAAGCTAGTGAGGTTTATATTTATGTTTTCACAGTAAGATATACTAATGAGCATCGTGGGGAAACTTTACAAAGTCATTTTAACATCATTGTTAGTTCTATGCATAGTATACATGTGAGCATTAACCCCTTTTTAATTAGGTACAACTCATCAAAGTTTATACAAAGATATCATCATTGGGATATAGGATGTGTAATAGCTAAGTTGTCATCAATAGTATTTTAAGATAAGTATGAAATCTTTGTCTTATAAACAATTTAGTGAATAGTGTAAGAATAACTATCTAATAGTTCCAATTCCCTTCATGGTGGTGTAAATGATTACACAGCTTTCAACTAAAGTATTTCCATAGTGTCGTTTGGGTAGGATCTTAAGCATTATGCAAATGTAACACTAATTAAACCTTTTATATCGCTAAACAAATAGTTTATGCACATTTTTAAATCTTAGAAACTAGCCAAGTTTTGATAGCAAACTATGTAATGGTAAAGTGAAATGTAAGAACATTTTACTATGAACTCTGTTACTTAATGTAGATCCATGAGATCTTACCTTAGAAGTTGTGGCAGTTTCTCATTTCTTGGAGTATAGTTTTACATTCTTACCAAATTACTAGGGTTAACATAAGATGAAAAGATTGGTTCGATAACAAAAACACAAGCCCTGAAAATTGTTCTTAAATAGAATCTAATACAAGAATGGTAATATAGAATTGCTAGGGTATGCAATTTTGAAAATAAAGAATATCAAGCAGATAAATAAACCATTCAGAAACAAAGGAAGTAGTACTGTCGCTACATACTCTACAGGAAGAAATACAATCATCTGAACTTCGTTTACAATAGGAACAGAAGAAAACAAACTATGTTACCTTACGTAAGTAGGTTGGATTACAACAACTTATAATCTAAGCTTATTAATTGTAAATATAAAATTTGTAGGATGCTTTATAAATTTAAAGATGATACTCGGTCATTTATACCTATAAACCTATAAGAACAAATAATCCATCTGCGTTAGCATAAATGCTAAGTAAGCACCGTAATTCAAAGTCAAATTCCACCTACTGTCATAAATAGAACTCATCAGTAAACCAAATATAGAATTAATGCGCAAGATAAATTTAAGATTGTGTTAATAATAAAACTGCTGAGTTAACATAATTGAGTTTATGCAAATTAATCTAGTAACTGTTTCTCTTTTTTCTAACCGTTAGCTGTTAATAAACTACACTCTCAGCATTTAATGTTATTTCAAAATTTTAAATTTTTGTGAAAATTTGGGGTTTTGACAAGGGCCTTCTTAGTGCACCTAATTTGATCTTGGGTGGGGACCTCAACTTGACCTTGAATGTTGTTGAGACCTGGGTTAAAAAGTTCGTCCTAGATCCACTTGCCCCCCATTTCAAACACCTTTTCAATTCTGCAGGTCTTTTGGACATTGCACCAATCTTTTCTGGGCCCACATGGAGAAATGGAAGGATTGGTGATGATGGTATCAACAAAATATTAGATCATTTCTTAGATCATTTCTTAATCCCCTCCCTCAAGGTCCATCGTACCTGGATTCATCATGCTGATATATCTGATCACTACCTGATCTATTTAGAATGGGATAAATCGGTGGTATCTTGCAATTATCCCTATAAGTTTAATCGATCTTGGCTCTCTAATCTAGACTTCAACCTCTGGGTTAAAAAAATATGGTCATAGCTTGACCCTCATTCCTCTCTTAACTGTTTGGACAACCTCACACATAAGCTATGTTCTCTGAAGAGTGAAGCAAAAGCTTGGACCCGAGAGAAGGAAAATTCTATGAAATCTAATGCTATGAGGTTGGAAAAGAACATCGAAACCCTCCTCCCGGGTTCATTTTCAGGTATTTTCACATGAGGATCAGCTCGCCCTGACTCAGCTTAGATCACAAAAGAAGAAGTTGCAGGAACATCTCTTGCTTACCTGGCAACTCAAGAGCCAAACTAATTGGGCCATGTATGGTGACTCCAATACCAAATTCTTCCATGCTATTGCCTCTGGTAGAAGGAATCATAACACTATCTGGTCTTTAGATGATGAGGAGGTCCACTGTATTTAGGATGAGCATGCTCTTAAGGAGATGGGTAAAAGATATTTTTCTTAGATATTTAGTGATGACAATCAAAATTGCTTGTTGACCCAACTCTAGGTGGCCTCACTTTACCCATCTATGGTCTCTCAGGTTACTGCACCCAGCCTCATTGCTCCTGTCACACTGTCTGAGATTGAAAGTGCTTTAAAATCATTCAAGAAGGATAGAATCCCAAGCCCTAATGGATGGCTTGTTGAATTTTACTTACACTTCTTTGAGTTGATGGGCAATGATTTATTACATGCTATCAAGTGTGCTATAACTTCTGGGTACATTACCCCCTCACTGAAATCCACATTGATTGACCTGATTCCTAAAAAGGACAAACCCACTACCTTTGCCAACTTTAGACCCATCTCCTTGTGCAATTTATTGTACAAGTTAATTTCTAAGGTGATTACTGTCAGACTTAAGCCTTTTTTGGACTCACATCTCCAAAGAGCAGTATGGGTTCCTTAAAAATCATCAAATAGTGGAACATATAGGTATTACCCAGGAAACCCTACACTCTATCAAGACCAACAACACATGTGCTCTCATCCTTAAACTGGATTTGGTGAAGGATTTTGACAGAGTTAATTGGTCCTATATCAGACTCATTCTGATATAGATTGGAGTACCCCTTCTTGGGGTCAATTGGATTATGGAATGTATCTCTTCAGAAAACTTTGCAGTTCTTGTAAATGGCATCCCTTCCCAGTTCTTTGTTGCTTCCCAGGGAATCAGACAAGGCTTCCCATTGTCACCTCTGCTCTTTATACTCGTTATAGAAGGTCTTAGTCTCTTGATCTCAGATGCTATGGAGAATGGTCTCATTAGAGGAATTAAAATCTCCTCTACCCTAGCCGTCACTCACCTTCTTTTTGTCAAAGATGTGATACTACTTGGCTCTGGAAACCTACCTAAATGGATTTCTTTTGATTTTATTCTTAGTACATTCTGTAAGGCCTCAGGGATGAGCATTAGTGTTGATAAATCATGCTTCCTCTACAATAATGTGGATTTGGGTATATTGGGTAATATTGGAAGGGTTCTTCCATATAAAATGGAACCAATTGTCACAGGATTCAAATACCTTGGTTATTATCTTAAACCATTGGGATATAGAGTCAAAGACTGGTATTGGTTGGTGCAGAAGTATGAAAATAGAATACTTAAATGGTCTCATAAGCTTCTTTCATTGGGAGGCCATCTGATACTTGTTTGAGCTGTTTTGTCTAGCCTCCCTATATATTGGTTTGGTCTAGCTCCCATTCTTGTTTCTGTCCTTAACAAGATCAGAAGTATCACCTTCGCCTTCTTATGGGGCTCTTCTGGGAATAAACACACTTATGGGGCTCCTCTAGGAATAAACATAGGTATCATTTAACTCATTGGTAGCAAATATCCTGGCCAAAGGAGTATGGTGGATGGGGCATAAAAAATTTACATTGGTTTAATGTTGCTCTGAGATCAAAACATTTCTGGATGGTGATTCATAGTGATGGACTGTGGCACAATGTTCTTATAGCAAAGTATTTAAAGAACCACACGGTGGTATCATGGCTCAGAGGTAAAAACTTTAATTACAAAGGAGGTTCTTTTTTCTGGAAAGGCTTCCTACAAACTCTTCCCTGGATGGGAAGATTTGTATCATGGCATGCTGGCAATGGACAGGATGTCTTGTTAGGTATTGACCCTATCATTGGAGTTCAAACTCCTTTTACGCTACCTACGGGGCTCAGGGAATATTTAGAGGACTTGGATATCTCTTATCTTCCTCAGGCATGTAATATTTTTCCAGGATCCAGCCATTATTGGTACATGGCTGAAGACTTAGACATTGTGGGTGACTAGAAGCATGCCTAGGATAATTATACCAGAGGATTGGAGATGGGAAGGATTAGGCTCAATTCCTCGCATGATACTCTCATATGGGAGTATAACAGAAATGTTGGTACATCCTCAACAAAGCTTGTATATGAATTTATTGTTCAATCCTCTCATCTACCGACGGGTATCAGTATACAAGCCCTCATTTGGTCTAGTACTCTTCCCACAAAAATAAGTTGTTTTATATGGCTGGTACTGGAAATTAATATTTTACCGTGGGACAACCTCCAAAGAAAAGGAAATATTGGGCCCAACATGTGTGCTCTTTGTAATGCATATGAAGACTGTGCTCAGCATATTTTCTCTTGTTGCACTGTATGGAATGAGTTTATGAGTCATCTCAATGGAAAATATCATTTCACTCCCCCACAGCGGAATGATAGTCTCCTTAACTATATGAAGAACTGGACTGACAGGTTCTCCAAGTATTCTGTCTATTGTTATCTCCTATTCTCCGCTATGTGGACTATATGGAAAGCAAGGAATGCATACATTTTTGAAGGAAAAAAGATTACTGTCTTGAACATTATTTTCCAGATAGAAAATTTATTACAACTGTATCAACCTCTGTAGAGGGGGCCACTTACCTCCTAAATGTCATCCTGTAATTATATAGTTTAAAGGATAAATGGATATTAACAAATGAGTAGTTGGAGTGGGTACAACTGCTCCAACCTATCTCTCAATGTATAAATGATTACCAAAGATAATACAACAGTGGATTGGATGTCCCTTCCCAAAGTACTTGTCTTTGATGGTTGTGTATGACGTGTAATAAATGCTTGAATGGTGAGAAAGCCTAGCTTTCAACATCTGGCACCGTTGTCGTTCTCTTTTCATTCTGGGTGATAGTAGCAATGGATGGAGACGGTTTGAATCCTGAAGACATCGTGAGATGATCGTGAAATTAACCCGCCACAAAGATAAAAGATTACTTGCTTGTTTGAGGAATAAAGGAATAAAATATTTTCGCTTGAGAATTGCATGTTTATATATGATTGCTGGGCAATAAAGACTGATTACAGACTGTATTTTTTGTTTATGACACTGTTGAAGATGCTGGAATAAAGAATTATAGAATTCAAATCTTGAAGATACCCTATATTAAGAGGCTTTGACAAATGCCAGTTGACTAGCGTTTACACTGACTGCCCATGATGAGATCGTGTTACCAACAAAGATTAGCAGCATCAATCATTGTGGTCTTCTTTTGGATGGGTGATAGTAGCATTAAAAGAGGATTGGATCGAGTCAAGAAGAAATATTGAGATGTTCATGTGAAGAACCTGTAGGAAATATTAAAAATAATTGTCATGCATATATAAAGAAAATATTTACAAGAAGAAAAGAAATGGTCAAGCATGAAAGATGTTGCTCCTAGGATAAAGAGTCCTTGCATGCTAGGAAATGTTGAACTATTGGGTGAATCAATGCACTATTTCATGGTAGATTATGTCTGACAATGCGACTAAGAGGAGACAGGCACAACCACAATGAACTCTTATCCATCTATTTGTCTATTAAAGACTAAAAAGGAAGAAGGTTGTGCCATCCAACGAATTGAATTGCGGAGAGTATGATAAATTGATGACCATGGGCTGCAGCAATGATTGGATGGAGTGACATGATCTTCTTCCTCCACAGAAAGACAGAGTAATTAATTTCAGCAATCGTGAGAACCTGCAGGTGTTCCGGCTGGAGATGTGGTGCAATAGAAGCAATATACAGATGGAAATGCAGAAATTCTTGGACAATTCAGTGGAGAAAGTGAAAGGGGATGTGGAGTCCCCCATGGATGAGATCGAGAAAGGAGCTCTTTGTCCATGCATCAAACCCATAGAATACGGCCAATATGGATTAACTCCAAAATGTGATGACTACGATAAGGAGACAATGACGAAGACTGGTGTAGATGTGACCGAGTACATTCTTGCCAAGCATGGTTGGTCACGCTTCTTCTGTTCTGAAAACCGGTAGATGGCTCCTTTGGCTTGGTGGGTGCCAGTGACTATGTTGGGGACTCCACCCCCTTTGAATATCCATTGGATCGTTCCCTCGTGCGCTCACAAAATCTAAAGCTCTATTATATTATTGCCAAACAACTGATGTTCATAAAATATATCATATTTTCTCTCTTTCAATCTCTGAAGCACTTCGTATGATAGATATCTCTCTTTCAAATAGAGTTTCAGTCACCATCCTGGGAGCAACAACAATTGCAGGTTGCTAGGATAAAAATTGTTGCAGACCTGAAATCAAGGGTGAGGACGATGATCATAGTGGTGTTATCGATATCATGGACAAGGCACAACCACCTCCTATCGTGCAGGTTCTAAAGCATCATTCATCCAAATGACCATGAACCGTCGTCCAGGCACTATCGCTCAGGATCAATTTGGAAGCTTTATTTCCTTTCCCATGGAAGAGTCAACCTGGAAGAAACATTGATCATTTTTACCCTTATCTGCATCATGGAGGGTCATGGAGGGTCGACTGATAATAGGAAAAATAAATTCATGTATGAAGGATTTGACTGATAATAATGGTAAACATCTCTTTTGTTGACCTATTTTGTCGATGATATATTTTGTTAAAAATTGATAGACTCTTAAATATGTGGTAGAGAAACACTGTATTTTTTATTTTTTTATTTTTATTTTTTGGTCGACATTATTTAAGATTGGTCGAGTCTCATATTTTACCAATTCTTTATTAAATCAACTAAATTTATTGTTTGAGTCGACTATCCCATCGTTGATGTTAACAATTGGTCGATTTTTTGACCGTTGGTCAATTATAAAGTTCAATGTCCATGTTTTATTTTTGGTCGACTCCTTGTTATAGTCGATTTGTAGTTAATAATGTTTAGATATGGTCGATGGTAAAAGAATATACTGATGTAAGTTTATTTAAAATTTTGAAGTCGAGGGAGTTAAATGTGGGTCTTTTGAGGTAGGCGATCCCCTCCACAATTGTAAATCAATTTGGTATCTAGTCAACTTAGTAAGTCATGTTGGTAAGTCATGTCAAGTCAAGTATGTCAAGTCGAGTCAAGTTAGTCAGCCATGACCAATATCACTCAGTATCGACTACAAGCAATAAAAATTTTACAAGATTGTAGGAAATTTAAACTCTCACGGCAGAAGAAGATGACGATGATGGCATTCAAGCAAATATCATCCACCTACACAACAAAGTGCTCCAACGAGACATGATGACAATGTACACCTCATTATCAAAATGCTGAAACTATTCCTGGGTTGTGACCTCGAAAAGCCAGAAGATAGAGAAATGGCACAGAAATTCAAAGAGCCAAAATTCCCCGCATGCCTGAAGCGATGGAGATGCCGGTTAGATGAACCAGGGTGAGGCTTTAAACCAAAAGAAATCATTGCAAAAGAAGATGATTTCTCACCGTTGTGAGAGGATAAGACTTCGATGGACTACTGCCAGATTGAAGATGGAGGATAAAGAGTAACTAGTCACAGTAGAACCTTATACACTTGTGTTTTCCTATCAAGCTAGTGGCTGTTGCAGCTGATTTACCTATGCAAACTGGTATGCATGGTTGATGCAGAATGAGGACTACTTCAGCAGTAGCAGAGACTAGGGATGTTGATGCAGAATGAGGACTACTTCAGCAGTAGCAGAGACTAGGGATGTTGATGCAGATTTATTTGTTCTCTTTGGGACGAAGAAATGTTTTGATTGTGGGGGGGATGTAGAGGGGGCCACTTAACTCCTAAATGTCATCATGTAATTATATAGTTTAAAGGATAAATGGATATTAACAAATGAGTAGTTGGAGCAGGTACAACTACTCCAACCTATCTCTCAATGTATAAATAATTACCAAAGATAATACAACCGTGGATTGGACATCCCTTCCCAAAGTACTTGGATTTGATGGCTGTGTATGATGTGTAATGAATGCTTGAATGGTGTGAAATCCTATCTTACCAGTAAAATAATTTGTTTTATATGGTTGGTACTGGAAAATAAGATTTTAACGTGGGAGAACCTCTAGAGAAAAGGATGGATTGGGCCCGGCATGTGTGCTCTTTGTAATGCAGATGAAGACTGTGCTCAGCATATTTTATTTTGTTGCACTGTATGGAATGAGGTTATCAGTCATCTCAGTGGAAAATATCATTTCACTCCCCCACAACTGAATGATAGTCTCCTTAACTATATGAAGAACTGGACTGACATGCTCTCCAAGTATTCAGTCTGTTGTTATCTCCTATTCTTCGCTATGTCGAATATATGGAAAGAAAGGAATGCATACATTTTTGAAGAAGAAAATATTACTGTCTTGAACATTATTTTCCAGATAGAAAATTTATTACAATTGTATCAACCTCCTTGTAGAAAGGCAAAAAGGATTCGAGTCATAGACTCAGGTCCAAAACTTATATATGCCTATGGTTATTTTGATGGAGCATTAGTAAAAAATAATGGAGGTGTAGGCATCTATATTTACTTGAATAAGACTCACTCCTTCGAGTTTGCTCTGGGGGCAGGAACATGTACCAATACAAAAGGTGAGTTGATAGGTCTTTGGGCACTCTTGCATATAGCCCAGGAGATGGGTATCCCTAGACTTAAAATTTTTGGGGACTCTTTAGTTATTATTAACTGGGTTAAGGGTACTGCTACCCTTTCTCCACCCAATCTCAGTCACTGGTGCAGAGATATCAAAAAACTATGCTCTGGTTTCCTTAATATGTCCTTCAATCATATCTATCATGAACATAATAAGCAACAAACCGTCTATCGAAGACTTCCTTGACTTTGGTTCCCGATACATGTATCTTTACTAAACTTTTTGATGACCTTTTGGTCACCCATGACAATATAATGCTCTTTTGAGCTTGGTGCTGGAGCTTGTACTCCATTTTCTTTGCACCTATTTTGTGATATGGGAGCAGGCACATTCTGACAGCAACTCTGCTTCTTATATGTTCACAGTAGAGATGGGTTTTGAGGGATAGGTTGCTTATTGTTGTTGTTGACTAGATGATGTATGGTAGTTCCATTGTTGGGTATGTTCCTGCTTCTCCCCCTAGGCAGCTTGTTGTGTTGAGTCTTATTATCAGTATATTGTTTTCAGATACTCTCTCTATGATCTTTTATGTTTGTAACCCTCACTCAGGGATGGCACATTAGATGCCCTTTGATTCATATTATGAATATCAAGGACAGGATTTTTTCCTTCTGAAAAAAAAAAGTATCTTCCGAGCCGTATATTTGTACCAAAGGAACAACAGGAGTTTCTTCTTTATTTTTGAAAACAGAGGGGTCACGGTGGCTGTAAGAAAGTGATTTAAATCTGTTTAATATTTGCTGCAGTTATTAGCAGAATACCACTGAAGGAAGGAATGCAAGTGGAGGCACGCTGCAACCAAGACTTAGGGTATAGAGGAGCTTGGGTTGAGGGAACTGTGATAAGTTTTACAAGAGGGATTTGCACCATTAAATTGAACAAACAAATTTGCAACAGGTATTGAAAAAATTATTTGGCAAATGGCTTTATATTTGAATTATTAAAGTATTTTCCAGCTATTTAATAACAAGCTTTGATAATTAATCTAGAGGGTCTCCGAAAAGTATTGGCCACTAGTAACATAGTATTTGCCACTGGTATATATATATTAATACTTTTTTATATATTTATGATTTATAAACAAACAATTTCATATACCAAATTAATATAAGTTGATTTTAAAAATAATTAATGTGTAATATATTTAATTTAATTCATAAAGTAATTAGCGTTGTTATATCTTCTTGACATAACAACAATCCAATTTAATCTTTCATTTAATTCCTGGATATTTTGTTATAGATTCTTGACATGTCCAATTTTATCATTTTGGGAAATAGCCTTATTTTTTAATTATAAAAGTATTTTCAGCAATTTAATTATTAAGTTCTTTTTTAGTAAATGATTATACTATTTTTAATCTCTTTTTTTTTTAGAACTTTTAAAGTTTTCTTCATTTTTAATATGTTTATATTTAAAATATTTTATTTATTTTCCATAAAAAATGAGGTATTGTAAGCTTAATGGTGGATTTTGTAATATGTTAGTTTATACTACATAAACCCAAAAGCTAAATGTATGGTGTAGAGGTGTTTGTACAAGGGGGCAATACAAAATCACATATGGCATTATATTGTCAAAGATATATGGTTTTCCATAGGTTTTGAAAGTGGGCATGTAGTAATGCAAATGTATGTTTCCAAGTGGTCCTAAAACCTAATAAATGAAAACAACCACACACAAAATCCATAAGGCAAGATGCCATGTAAGATTTGGGTATGTTACTATACCAACTTAGATCCAAATCCTAGGCTCTATCAAGCCCCTAGAGGGATAAAATCTCTCAAGGTGCAAACCTATTCTTAGGTATTGAACTCAATATCAGCTTTGGTGTGTCCTATATATATCCATTTATTTGATTCAAACCAAAAGTCAAATATTTTTATTTCAGGTCCACATATAATATTTTTTTATTATTATTTAATATTATTTATGGCCGACATATAATATTTTTTATTATTTTTTATTTTGTTAGGAACAAAAATTACAACATCTCCCCCATATACGGTTTTAAAACCACTTGTAAGGCCCTCCTAGAACCATGGGGTGTTTAGGAGGCCTTGCACATGGTCTTAAAACCATTTTCAAGGCCCTCCTAAACCATATACAATAAAACCATGGGTTGTTTAGGAGGCTTTGCACATGGTTTTAAAACCATTTCCAAGGCCCGCCTAAACCATGTACAATAAAACCATGGGTTTTTCATCGAGTAACATACACGATTGGGATCCAACTTAGCCATATACATCAAGTAACTAGTAGCCCATACAAGTGGTTCATGAGTATCATCTAGTCTTATATTTCCTCTAGTATATTCCTGACCAAGTATACCTTGATAGTGTTATTGCAAAGGGTTATTTATCTAGGAGACACCACTCTTTCACATTGTTGTGGGAATCATTGAGACTTATTACTCGATCTTGGATTTTTCATATGACTAATCAATGGCTAGATTAACTATAGCATCGAATGTCATTGAAGGATTAGTTAAACACCCTGGATCTATTAAGGGTGGATATTTAAGAACTTCTATGTGCGTAGTCAAGATAGGGCTATTTCAACCTAGTTAATTACCCTTTCATAATCCCATGAAGGTTTCAAAATCTCAATTGTCACTTTGAAGTCTCTTGCCAATTGTGAAAAAATGCAATGCATAGATTTTGATCTCCCACTAGTTTTGATGTTATTCATAAATAGTTGTATAGTCCCTCTTACTAATTATGGTTTACTTGTTTTCATCTAATGATGCATTGAAGGAGAAGAGTCTCTACTCAACTCTTAGTTGAGGCCTAATCAAGATCTAGTAAACAAGGACTTCACCAAAGGCCTTTAATGACATGTTGCCACTATGGTGGAAATGTATAAGAAAAATTTGAGAAATATAGAGAAGCAAAAGTAAAAGGATCAATTTATAATTAGGGATGGAAATTAGGATCTAAACCATGGTTTGGCATGAAACACTAGGGGTTAGACATTAACCCTTGTGAAGTGTATTGAAGTGGTGATATTATTGATATTGATTGGTATATTGAATTAACTCCTTTTATATGGTTTACATGTCATACCATGTCATTATTATCCATTGTTTACTCCATATAAAGCACTAGTATTATCCATAAGACTTGTAGCAGGGTATTTGTAGGTTTGTACGATGGTATATGCAAGGGTCTTTGCTCCATCATGGAATCTCCCCTAGGCTTATGAATTAGTGTGTGGTTACATTAGACCTAATTCCTCCCAACTACTTACTGTAACTAGTCCATTCGTCCACACATCCTTGTTGTGTAAGGGATACTAATTTGTGTTGTAACATGTAGGATAGTCCATTGAGCTACCTGTTGTATCAAATAAGACCAAATACCAAGAAATGGATTTCTTTTGTGTCTATTTCACTCTATTCATGGAGAAACTAAAAATGAGGGAAAAAAGGAGTAACATCTATAGAAATGTGAAAACCTACAACGTGTAGGAATATTAAGAAATAAAAACCTCAAACAAAACTTTGAATTTGACCATGCAATAGATGCATTCAAACAAATAACCCAGAAATTTTGGAGATGTAACCAACACATTTCAAAACAAAATCAACTTAACGAGATAACCAAGAAATTGTAACCAACATATTTCAAACAAATAACCAACACATTTCAAACAAATAACCAAGAAATCGTTGCATGGCTCGTGGAGTGATTCCTTCCACAAGGAATATTTAATGGTGTCACCCTTCCTTAAGGGTTATTTCCATATTCTTGTGTTGATTATCTTATGGATGTGTTTATGATTATTTATGAAGTTTAAGAGTTTATTTTGTTTGTGATACAATTTTTGGGTTAAGGAACATAACACTTTCTCATAGTTACTCTTTCAAAGATTACTCTGACTCTAGTAGTAATAACTAGTGTTGGATTTTCTCCATTTGACCCAGGTTCAGTCCCTTATATGTTTCAGCACAAAAATACTGATATATTGACCCAATGGAGAAGAGCCCAACCAAAAGCACATGCGAAGCAGGTGCCATCTCACCCGAGAATATATCTTCCTTCGAAGGGTAAATTTTAGAACCACATTTCTGCAGTTGAGTGGGGGTATTTCAAGCACCTCATCTTTGCATCAAGGGTCTCAATGAAACCTATGGGTGGAATTTCTATTTGCACTTAGATGCAAAATTGAGTCGTGACCCATCCCTTCTTATGAAACTTAATATGTGAACGGAATTTGTGCGGCATAACCCAATACAATTAACACATTGTGACTAATTGATCATTATTCATATGTAAGAAAAGCAATAAGAAATCATCTCATTCACATTCATACAAGTAATTTAAACACGTTCATCATTCACACATATACATAGGAAATAATGTGGAAACCCATCCAGGAAAAAACTACAAGGTGCTCTTCATCTGGAATGAGGAAATAGATGCATCTTTTGTGTGTGCACTAAGCTGCAAAATCTGCTCAAGATATTCTTCTCTTCCTTTACAGACTCTTCCTCCCTCTCATGCTCTCTTGTCTTCTCTCTCTCTCTCTCTCTCTCTCTCTCTCTCTCTCTCTCTCTCTCTCTCTCTCTCTCTCCACTTCTAATTATCCACACACAGCCTGGATCAACTCAATATTTCCTACTAATATGCACAGTTAGTTACAAATACTTTTCTTCAGATGCACTCAACGATACTCTATAGAGCCATCGACCAACACTAACAGTCAGAAGTTATAGAGAGTTACTTGTCTCTTTAAAATATACTTCTAGAGTGTAAACCGAGAGTATATCTGGGAGTCTAACTTCTAGAATCTATACTGAAGTCTAACCCTACTACAACTTGGGTTCTTCCTTTTATAGCCTACTTACAGACTCATTATAGACTCATTTTTCGTCACTATCTTAGTCGACTTACTATATCCATTCAACAAGTTTTCTTTCCCATTCTAGCAACACCTAACAGGAGGAACTAACTGTCTGACTTACAAACATGCCTTCACACATGTGGTTTCCACCATCTCCAGGCCGATCTCATACCCACAATTGTTAAGGTCTGTCATTTTCTAAGAATTATTACTTACTGTCGTTTTCTAGTAATTATGCTACTTGCATGCCTTCTACTACTGATATTTGGTTGTACCATATCATGTCGTACTCCATCCTTCTGTCGCAGCTTCCCTATCTAGTGCAACTTCTCCTTTCGGTTCCTCCTCCTCTTCTTCTTTCTCTCTTTCTTTCATCTGTCACAGAATCTTTCATTTTCTTACCTTTTATGCTGCTTCCTCAGTCGTAGCTCCTTCCTCTTCTTTCATTTTTCTCTTTTTCATACTTAGGCAGAATTCCACATGAATTCCACCTAACTATCCCCAGGCCCAGCAACTAGGTTAAGATACATTCCCTAAAAACTATTTCGAAGTTGGTAAATAAAAATGATATGGTAAAATTCAAAGTATTTGGTTTTTCAAAGCTCTGGTAGAATGAGTAAGAGGTATTTTAAGACTATAAAATCTACTTTTAATCCCACTACTTAAACAAATCGAGGAAGTTTCTAGTCTTTTTCAAGTAATATATTTATGCCGTGCTTATAACCAATGCAATACAAAAGAAGATGAGTTGTCCAAAGTTGGTGTTCATGACTATCCTACTCTCTCTTTTTTTAATGGAGGAACAAAAATTATAAGAGGATTCTACCATCTTTTCATAATTTCAACCTTTTTAGTTATAACATAACATGAACCATTTATCTATGTATTTATGTTGGTTTTCTATAGGACATGTGAATGGATTTTTTTTCCTAAATAATTCATTTTTATCCAGTTTCAAGTTCCCTTTTTATTATATTGTTATGTTATGAAGTGTGAGGCTATGATTGTTATTATTAAATTGTTTATTGTTATTATTTATCCATTCACAATTATACTTGTACGAGTCTCAATTACTTGAGACACTGCTTGCTCCTTACCTTCTTAAAGGGGGTGAAAGATAAAAGATTATTAGTTCATCTTTGAATATTATAGACAAAAAGTAGGCCCTAGGGGTGAATGATAAAATCTTATTAGTTCATCTTTGAATTTTGTTGAAAAAATGTAGGGCCTACACATTAAAAATGGTAGACCTAAATATGGAGGTGACCCTAGGTTTGTAATATAGTTATCAAGTCATTGTGTCTTGGTGTTATAAGTTCAACTCATATCTCTAAATTCATTTGTGATTAACTTAAAGTTCCAAGTGAAAGTCACTCTTGAATAGTACATAGAGACAATTTTAAATATGCAATGTGTGTGTGTTCATGTGAATGCCTATATTCTAGTATTATAAGTTGGGCATTTACCTCTATGTTTTCAATCACTCTTTTACTATGTAAAATAAATCCCATGGAAATCAAACATTGGTTAATAGTGTAGCGTAATGTTGGAAGATTTGATAGGGGCCATAAAACTTGAGCAACTAATTGATTTTTCCCTTGAGAGATGTCCTCTTATAAGGCCAAAGATGTAACAAAATTGATCCACTTCTTCAAAGTAACACTATGAGCATTATTGAAATGCTTGTTGCTTCATTCCATTTTAAACCAAGACCAAAATGTCCTTAAGAGTATAAAAAAGGATATATTTTGTGTTAAGATTGATATCAACTTCATGTGCCTTGTATGTTCTTGGTAAAAATGGGGGTATGGATGGGGGGGTTGTCCAAAAAAACCTTGTAGGGTGACATTTTGGTAGCACCATGATAGGTGGTATTGTACTACCATTCTACAAACGAGGTGTTGGAGGGAGGGGGTGGGGATGTGGGGAGGGGGGACAACTAAACCTAATGGCCATATCAGTCAATGTAAAATCCAATGGCTAACAATATTTTTATGGTCAACACCTCACAACCTTTATTACTTATTATTAAATCCAATATCTCAAGTACTGGAGTATCCAGAACTATTATGACATGCATCATCATCATGGACATAGACGTTGTCATCATCATCGTCATCAATGCCATATAGTACATCAACATCATCTTGATCATCATCCTCATTATCATCATTGCGATCAACATTAATTACATCATCAACAAAATCATCGTCATCATTGTCATTATGGTCACTCATATGCCATTAATTTTCTTAATCACTCATCATCATTAGGATTCATGTCATGTAATTGTTGTTGTACAGGATTACACACCTAATAACCATAGGTCTGGGGTTACCAACATACTCATCAACTTGCAGAAAATTGACTCTAAAGTGCAGTAAAGGAAATTGGAGGATTAGAAAGACTTACTTGATTACTGAAGGTCGATCCTTACTAGTCCTCTTCCACTCTGCTTCACCTCCAAAGTCTTCAAAGTTGCTCCTCTTTCACCTGTCAATAAACAATCTTCCAGATACAAGATGATTCATATATATATAACCAGGTTAGATAAATCACATATAAGATGCATAAACATAAACATTTATCAAATCAATATACATGAAACACATATGGAAGAAGGATTCTCTTTATTATCAATAATGAAGAAGTTCAGATTACAACCCAATGCCTGAGACAAGGACTCCTCTGCAACCAAAGGATTCTGAGTTACACTGCTCCAAAGACTTCTGTATAAACTCCACTAGCATAACTTCGCTCTCCAAGTGTATATATCTAACACCCTCCCCAAGGCCTGTATTTATATGGAGGAAATAAGGCAGTTTCGAAAGTTGAGGAGGTTGAGACAGTTAAGAGGATTAAGGAAACAATGCTTAACTAATCTCAAGCAGCGCGTATTTTTATTTTTAAATATCAAGGGATACATTCGTGGGTATGAAGAAAGACAACCCACGAATGATTCGGGACTTGCTACAAAGGCAACCCGTGAATACATCCATTCACGACTTGCTATAAGGGACACTCGCGAATGACTCGCGAGTTGCATAAAAAGAGAGTCGCGAATACAAGTCAACATAGTAAAAAGGCAAAGTAACTAGCTTGATGGAGGAGGAATGTAATATAAGAAGCTCATCTATAGTATCCTGGGAAAACCTCAATCCATAGATGTCCTTTTGTGTGCCAACATGAGGAATGTCGGCACTCGGATGGAGAGGTGGATAACATATGCCCCCTAATGTGTGAGGTCAGAGGGAAACGATGGCCGAAATACATTATAAACATTATCTTTGAAGAACTCAGAAATACAATGGAGCAGAGAGAGTACCTGAAACAAATACATAGTAATGTCATATACAAAGTTACATATGAGGATGCTATGTTCAATTTACTGGAACACTAGCTCCTTTACAATATTTGAGTACATCATATAGCACCATGTATATTACAAAGGTGTATCGAAGCCACAATATACAAGAATGAGTCATCAAAGATCTGGAAGCTGTATATAGGAATAGAACATAGTCTTGCACAACTTAGTCCATCAAAGAGGAACTAAGGTCTTCATAAAGGATCCCAAAGAACCAGTACAATCCAAGCCATGTGAATAAGGGAAGCTAAAGTCGAACATGGAAAGGATTCAACAGTTTGTCAATCAATAGATGATAATCAACAACTGAAGCAAAGGAAGTCACCAATAATGAAAGTGAATCCTGAGGTACCATCGTCAAAACTCTAGGTCTTCGTCATCAAGAAGTGCTAAAACAGAACCATGCTGTGATAAGGAAGGAAAGATATCCTTCAACAGATCACAAGAGTGACTAGGAACTGGGAAAAAGAAGGGAAACACAAATAGATAACAGACATAACAATGATGGGATCAGGCTATAGATCAGACATTGGGTAGAGTCCTTGAACAACGAGCACAACATAGAGATGACCCAAGGCAGCGTATAACGGCTAGATAGAACAACTAGACTTATCTGTCATGTAGGAGACATGATCAAATTCCCCAGGTATAATGGACAAGAGGAGGAGTAAGAAACTCAAAGTGATAGCTGAACACAAGTACACACTAAAACATGGATATCAAAAAACAAAGAGTGCTATGTTCAAGGATGACATGCTGCCATTACTGAAAACAAGAGAAAACTTCTTCCTTACCTTCCCTGTTAAATTTTAACGAGTCCAGGAAAGTAAACTCAGTTTCCCCCTTCATTTTTTAACAAGCTTGAAGAGATGGGAAAATAATGCTTGATTCCCCTCTTTCTTGTAAAGGTTTAATGAGTCCAAGAAAGAAAACTCGCGACCATCTTCATTTTTGGAAAGCTCGAAGAAAAGAAAGAAGAATGCTTGATAAAGCATTGATTTGTGGATTTTACAAGCCCAAACTAGTACATGCTCAACGGTGTTTTCATAGTTTAGAGAGTCTGAAAACTCCAAAGAAGACTCCAAGGGGGTCCTTTTTCGTACAATTTAGTCTCCTGAGGCCGAAAAAGTATAAAACATACCAAAGAAGAACTCTCTTAACTTCCGAAGAAGAAAAGGCGCACCTTTTTCGTAATTAGTCAGGAAGGTCCGAAAAAGGTTAAATTACCACCTACCCAACACTCCTTCAAAAGAAGCATATAGCCTGAGTTTTACGAGTGTGAAGGAAGGCAAGATCACTCGGAAAGATCCATTTGATTACGAGAAATGGGGCTTACAACAATAAACTCGATGCTTTGTTCTTTAGGGTTTAACGAGCATGACAAAGACACAAAGTACACTCGGAATCTTTTTCATGTTTTGGTCTAGAGCACAAAAAAGAGAAAACTAAGCTCATACTAGGGGTTCCTTTTCCGTAAGTTTTGTCCCTCAGGTCCGCAAAAGAGATAAACCTATGCCTGAGAATACTCTTCTCAATTCAAAAGAAAAGAGAGTGTTCCTTTCTCGTATTATTCCACATGGTCTGAGAAAGAGATAACCTACCACCAATGTGGATGCCCATTCACATATTCTTAACGAGCCTGAACGGACAAGTTTACTCGGCAGTCAAGTCTATTTTGAAGATTCAAACTTGGGCCTAAAGAAACTCAAAATATTTCCCGTGAAGTTTTAACGAGTCCAGAAAATTCAACTCGCGACCTCCTTACTATTTTTAAAAAGCTCGAAGGAGAGCCGAAAGAATGCTCTAAATGCGAGGAGACGAGTGTCATAGGCAGGTGAAACTAGTTCCAAGCGCAAGGAACAAACCTATGCATAATGCAAGGAAATTTAGCAAGATAAGGACACTCGGGGAACGTCTCCTCAGGGTAAAAGGTGTCAAGTTGCAAAGGCAAAATGATACAAGGCTTAGTGACGATGAGAACAAAAATGAGGGCTTATACAACAAGATAAAAGCATGGAAGCCAGCATCAGGATCATAAGCGCGAGCAGGGCACATGCAAATGCAGTTACGACTTGAACAACAAGGTGAGCCAAGTAAACAGTTGTGAATCCAACTACAAATCTTGTCTCCAAGAAATAACAACATCAGGACCATATTCAAAAGAAAAGATCCAATGCGAGTCATGTTGGCAGAAACACATGTAACTTTGCTATCTTCTATAAAAGGGAAATTCAAGGCAGAATCAACCGAAGAAGATTATATAGAACCAAGGCTCGAGGGTTTATAATCAGTAAGATCAACCTTAGAAGGAGAGAAAAAATCAAAAAGAGAGATAGATTCTGTAGAAACAAACTCAGTATCACAGGAGTTGAAAAATTCATAAGAAAAATCAAACTCATCAGGATCACTGACTTGTTGTTCGAAGGAAAAGTCAAAAGACTCAACAAGACCAACATAAGAAGATATGTCAAGCTTACTAGGAAAATCGGGGTTAGACTTAGTCACAACTGAACCAACATCCAAAAGAAGATCAGACTGTATCAAATACTCTAGGAAGACTTCATCCAAAGGAAGGAGATCATCCGAAATAGGACACATGTCTAAACTTTCAAAGGAATCGACAGAGTGGAGAGAAAAATCTACAGTCTATATAGGATGACTCACCCGATCAACTGTTGGGACCAAGTCCCGAGAAGGTAAGCATGAAAATAGAGGCTGCTTCTCAGTAGCAATTGAACACAAAGGACAAGAGGCCACATAGTTCACCTGTGGTGGGGTAGTGTCTATAGAAACACTGGGAATCAATAAAGGAAAGACCTGGTCTCTAGTTGGGTCAGGAGACGGATCAAGAAAATCCAACTGATCAATAGTGACAATTTCTTCGCCATGATTAAAGTAAATCACACAAAAGAATGTTGACACCATAGCTTGCATGGCATAGACATAATCACGGCCGAGGAGCATATTAAAGTCCAAGGGGTCTTCTATCACCATGAAGTCAACTAAGAAGGTCTTCCCACCCAAAGTAACAGGTGTTTGAGCAAGAATTCCCAAGGATATACAAGTTCTTCTATCAAACGCCAGTAACTGACTAGCAGTCAACACAAGGCTGGGAGATCCCATGCCTCGCCAAGCACGAGCAGATAAAATACTAATTGAGGCTCCTTCATCAACAATACAACGAGCAATCATGTAAGGTTCAACTTTGACCTTTATCTGGAAAGGTGCATTGGAAGGAAGGTTTGGCTCAACTAGGATATCCCAATCAAAGGAAGCAATCCAAGAGCTTGGTGGGGGTTGATCCAAAGCAAGTTTAGTGCCCCCTTGTTCAGTAAGTTCTGAACTGGAAGTGAATAAAATGTGACTAGTAGACACTTCACTCTCCAAAGGAAGAGTGGGATTGATCGACAATGGAATTGATTCAACCGCTTCGTGAAAGTCACTCTCCGAAGGGAGGGTGGGATTGACCAAAGATGACATTGGTTCAATCACATTAGGATCACTCTCCGAAAGAAGAGTGGGATCAACCAAATATGAGATTTGTTTGACCACTTGATCAACCAAAGGTTGAGTAGGTTGTTGCGAAACTATAGGTTGTTCATGAGAAGGAAAATATTGAGTCTTGGACCACACTCTTCGCACCTCCGCGATAGCAGGGCAAAAGTGAGTAAGATGATCTCCCTCACATAGCATACAAGGGAACTTAAGTTTGCACTTTGAACAACCATTTTTCTCAACTGTGTCAACATGACTAGCAGTGGCTGACTGTTTTCTCTCAACATGACCTGCAGAGGATGAGAGTTTTCCCCCAGCATGAACTACAGAGGCTGGGTGACTGAGTGCAACCTCACTAAGAGAGGCTGGTTGTTGAGAGACTTTAGAATGTTCAAAAATAGGATGACCATGAATCCAAACTCTTCGCACCTCTGCGACAGAAGGGCATTTATAAGTAAGGTGGTCTCCCTCATAAAGCTTACAAGGAAACTTGGGCTTGTGTTTTGAATGGGTAGTATTTTCAACAGTGTCAACATGACTTGCAGTGGCTGACAGATTGTCTTCAGCATGAACCACAGAGGGTGAAAGACTGCCCCCAACATGACTTGCAGAGGCTGAGAGACTGGATCCAACATGACTTACAGAGGTCAGATGGGCACCACCAACATGAACAACAGAGGTTGAATGGTTAGGATCAACATGATTTCCAGCATTTGAGTGTGTGCCCCCAACATGAACAACAGAGGCTGGGTGGATGGATCCAACATGAACAACAGAGTTCGGATGGGGAGGTTCAACTTGAACAACAAAGGTTGAACGGGTGCCCTTAAGATGAACCACAGAGGCTGAGTGACTGGATCCAACATGACCTGAAAAGGTTGGAAAGATCCCACCAACATGATCAATATAGGTTGGATGGTGAAGATAAACTTGACTTGCAGAGGTTGAGTGCTTAGATCCAACATGACCTGCAGAGGTTGGACGGGTGCCCCCAGCATGAACAACAGAGTCTGGGTTGTGAGGTTCAACTTGACTTATAGAGATTGAATGGGTACCCCCTTGCTTATGTGCCTTCTTCCTATTCCTCCTTCTTTTACTCCTTTTAGACTGTCGGTTACTAGTATCAGTACTTTCACCGCATGAGGTAGAAGGAGGAGGAGAATCAACTACAGATGAAGGGGAAGCAGTGTTTTGATGCCCTTGATATAAGGAGTTTACTTGAGAAGCATCAGGAGCATTCAGGACAGTTGGAGTGGAAAACAACCACACCGGTAGCCCTAGGGTGAATCCAGGTAGATTCAGGGTGGCCATCAAAGGAACACCAACATTCCCTGTGAGAGGAATATTACAAGGAATTCCCATCATGGGTATCTCTTGGTTGGTGTTTGAAGGGGTGCTAGCCATAGTTTCAAACTAGGAGACAAAGTCCGAGGTTGATAGTCAACCAAAATTACAAAGCACACACCTAAAGGCACACTAAGTACAGACAAACCACATAGCACTCACTAAAAATTCCTAAATCCAAACAGACAAACAGGTATAAGATATACTTTCCAGAAGAAAGCCGATAGACATTTACTTGGCGTCCCTGTAGATGTTCTTAGGCATAAGCGGAGGAATCACCCACTACCCTCCCACACTTTCTACCGGGGTTACCTTTCAAGTCCGTCCAAGGTCAACCAGAAATAACCTTCCAGTGTACTTGTGTATGAACCCTAGATGTCAAAGAGACTAAAGGCTACCTTGGCTATACCAACAGTCTGGGGGGACAGTCACAAGCCGGACTTATACGTATGGGCAGGGTAGCTGGGCCCGAAACTCTGTCTAGGACAGAATCCCCAGATGCGTAAAAGTCCTGAGTTACGCTTTGACAAGGATTCGGAGGGTTATCTCCTCTGTCCAAGCCTCCACGCGGCCTCATGCTTAACTCCTGTTTGAGAGGAGCTTCCCAGATACAGTCGATAAAGTCAAGGATTTACCTAGTGATTGGCCAACTACGTCTGAAATTTTAACACTTGTGGAGAGTTAAAACTCCCTAATCCACAAGTCTAGCCTAAACTAGTTGGTGTATGACCCTATAAAATAAAACTTACTAGTAATTTTTAAATTATATCGTTTATTTTAAGGATTTCTTTTAGTCAGAGGGTAAATGGTATGAAACTTATGTGGTGTTTTGACTCAAAGCTGAAACAAAATGACTAAGCAAAGAGAAATGAAATGCAAAAAAGAAAAAACTATTCTCTTTATTTTTCAAATATAAACATGAAAACCACAAAAGAACAAATTCTTTTTTATTTTTATTTTTCAAAAACAATGATATGCCATGCAATCTAGACTAAAAACCTAATCTATATGCATATAAAGCAAACATATGTTTTTGTCTTTTTCTTTTATAAATGCAAAAGAAAAATAGCCTATCGACTAATGCAAGCAAGTACTGAAAGCAAAGCAAATAGACAACTACTCTACACCCCACAAACAAACCCTAGGTTTCCCTAAAGTTAGATATCAACCTCTCTTGAAAAGAAGGCTTACAAAAGTAAACAAGCCAACAACTTTGGAATGAAGAGACTGAGCAAAAATACTGACATAAACAAAGGTCAAGAAGTCCCAAGTATCAATCTAAACCTACAAACAAAGTTTGCTCAGTACCTTGTCCAACAAGGTCAAGCCAAAGAAGGAGGTAGGGGGGCAAGCAGCACAAACAAGTATAGGTTCTTTCTAAATTTTCTTTTATAAATGCAAAAGAAAAACAACCTACAAAGGATTACAAAGGATTTTCTATTGTACAGGATTACACACCTAATAACCATAGGTCTGGGGTTACCAACATACTCAATCAACTTGCAGACAATTGACTCTAAAGTGCAGTAAAGGAAATAGGAGGATTAGAAAGACTTACTCGATTACTGAAGGTTGATCCTTACTAGTCCTCTTCCGCTCTGCTTCACCTCCAAAGTCTTCAAAGTTGCTCCTCTTTCACCTGTCCATAAACAATCTTCCAGATACAAGATGATTCATATATATATAAGCAGGTTAGATAAATCACATATAAGATGCATAAACATAAACATTTACCAAACCAAGATACATGAAACACATATGGAAGAAGGATTCTCTTTATTATCAATAATGAAGAAGTTCATATTACAACCCAATGCCTGAGACAAGGACTCCTCTGCAACCAAAGGATTCTGATTTCCACTGCTCCAAATACTTCTGTATAAACTCCACTAGCATAACTTTTCTCTCCAAGTGTATATATCTAACACCCTCCCCAAGGCCTGTATTTATATGGAGGAAATAAGGCAGTTTCGAAAGTTGAGGAGGTTGAGACAGTTAAGAGGATTAAGGAAACAATGGTTAACTAATCTCAAGCAGCGCGTATTTTTATTTTTAAATGTCAAGGGATACATTTGCGGGTATGAAGAAGGACAACCCACGAATGATTCTCGACTTTCTACAAAGGCAACCCGCGAATACATCCATTCGCGACTTGCTATAAGGGACACTCGCGAATGACTCGCGAGTTGCATAAAAAGAGAGTCGCAAATACAAGTCAACATAGTAAAAAGGAAAAGTAACCGGCTTGATGGAGGAGGAATGTATTATAAGAAGCTCATCTATAGTATCCTGGGAAAACCTCAATCCATAGATGTCCTTTTGTGTGCCAACATGAGGAATGTCGGCACTCAGACGGAGAGGTGCCATTTAGGCGGATAACAATTGTTAAGGTCATTTATATGTCGTTACAGTAATTTTGATGATAATAGGGTCATTTAGATGTTATTACAGACATTTAGGTGCCATTAGAATCATTTAGAATCCAAAAGTGCTACCACATGCATAATCATCATTGACATCCACACATCGTCCTCAATATAAGTGCAATAATAATGAGTAAGGATCCCTACTACCTCAAAAGAATGGATGATATATACTTATACTTATCAAATCATATCTGTACGCTCCATCATAATTATCATAATGCATCATCGCCATGTTGTTAGGGATAATCAGATGCAATTAAGGTCAATAAAATGTTGTTGGGGACACTCAAATGCAATTAAAGAAATTTAGGTGACATTAAGGTAATTTACCCCTCATTAGGATTAATCAAGATCCAAAAGTGCCATGATTACGATCATTTAGGTGCCACTATGATAATTCAAGATCCAAAATTACTATCACATGAATCATGATCATTGACATTGATATATCTAATGTTATGTCAGACACTTTTCGAACACAATTCCTAGCTCTAAACCTACTGTAATTCCTAGCACAGTTTCATTCAAAATTTATGGCATTATTCAAGGTGTTATACCTAGCTCTATACCTGGCTCTATGTAGGATTTTTTCTAGGTGCAATTCCTATCTCTATACTTAGCGCTATGTTGGATATTTTTCCTGTCGAAATTCATGGCACAATTCTTGTCGCTAACCCTAGATTAATATATGGTTTTATGCTATTCAGGATGTCTTTTTAGAGGCTATTATGGGGGTTATATGGGATGCTTTTTTAGATGCTAATTGGGACGTTAATTGGGATGCTAATTGGGACGTTAATTGGGATGCTAATTAGCATCCAAAATAGCACCAACTTTTAAAAAGGGATGCAAATAACGCCATTAAAAGCGCCATCCCATGGAAAAGTGTCCACTTTGTCCAAAAAAACATGAAAATACACTAAAAGTGATAGTGGACGCTAAAAAGGAATCATAGGGTTTTGTTGTAGTGATTGTAAGTATGAATATTTGGCATGATCATTGCCATTTTCCTTCATATGCTCCACTACTGCAAGATAAATGACAACTTTGCCTCCTTTGTAGTGTCCATTATTCAAGGTAGTAGATGTTACTTCATTCGGTGTCAATCATTTTCTGTTAGGGATGATGGTTAAGGGAATACTTAAGGATATATTAGATGAAATTTTGGATCTATATACCCATGTTTTTCTATGATCTAGCTACAAGATTGTCATGTTTCACTAATTCATATAACAAGTGTTGTAGGAATTAGAAAGGTGTCCTAACTTCCATCATTAACACCTACAATACTAGTTATATACCTATAATTTATTTGATAATTATAAAGAGATGGAGGGTTGACATTGTACGTTAAAATTTATACTTATAAGGAGATGGGGGTCACATCATATTCATATGGTCCAGTAAGAAATTTATCTGATTTTCATTAGGAGAATAGTTTCAATGGTATAATACTGGTCTAAAAAATATAGGTTAATGGTTCAAATTCATTTTATATTTATAAGAATACCATATGGTTGGAAGAGGTAATAACGATAAAAAATCTTAATATTTAAAAGGATTATATAGGTTTTCTCTACGTAAGACCTTAACCAATGTATTAATGAATATTTGTCAATTTATGGAGAGCATATAGATTAGATGTAACACCATATATCTCTTCTCATTATTCTAATATCCCCAGTTACCTAATTGATATGCCAATAAAGAAAGTAGATTTGTAAGGCATACCATCATTCAAATTTTAGCTCATATGATCTCCATGAGAAGAGAGATCATAAATTCAACCAAGAAAAAATTAAAAAATAACGGTTCGAATGCTTATGATAGATCTTTTAGTAAGGCAAGAAACAACAATGATTCATATCATAATTCTAGTAGTTATGAATAGCAGATAAAAGAGGAAATATCTTGTGTAGAATCACAAGAGAGTCTATGGAAATAGACTAATTTAGTACAATTATTTTATCCTTATGGTATACTTACTTGTTGAAATGGGACCTTGAATGATATATAAGTAATTTGATCAAGTAAATGGTAAATACACCTAGGTATAAATGCAATAGATACTGACTAGAAATAATAGTATTTTTGGATATTGTAACCTCAAAATATGACCTCGGATGAAAATGGCATCCTTTAGGTGGTAAGATAAAATTGATTACTAGTGCACATGAATCCATTGAAAGAAACTCACTACCCCCATGCTTCTACAAATAAACCTCACAATCAATGCATTATAAGCCATGGTTATTACATTATTTAACTTTATGTCATCCCCTGACACAATAGGTTAATATACATGGTTGATTTCATGGTATACCCTCTCAACCTCCTTATTTGTATCAAGTCATTTTCCTTGTGAAATCCATTCATCAAAGGATAGTAAGTATGAATATTTGGCATGATCGCTACCATTTTCCTTCATATGCTCCACTAGTGCAAGATAAATGACAACTTTTCCTCCCTTGTCATGTCCATTATTCAAGGTAGTATGTGTTACTTGATTTGGTGTCAATCATTTTCA